>OU744448.1:30429659-31029659 GCA_916610825.1 Haliclystus octoradiatus
TATCTATGTCCTTTTCAAAATTTGGAAATAGCAAATACATGGATTTTAATATTTGGGGGGATCTTATTTCCGTTTATAGAAATGTAGATGAGATCATCATCATCATCATCACCATTTATTCAGAAAATCCTTCAACATACACGTTACTTTTCCTGTATGACTTGCATATGCCCCCAATATAGAATTTCAGATAGGAGGTTTTCTCCTGTTCTGTAGCATTCAGTTGTACTTATCTATTATAATCCAGACAGACATAATCAAGTAGGTATAAGAGTTCAATTATGTGCCCTGACACAAGTGTTTAAGTGACACAATTATGTGCCCTGAAAAATAAAATTAGATGATAACATTGGACAACCCATAAACACTAACATGGGAGGACCACAAGGAGATTGCCTTAGTCTATACTATTCATATTATATTTAGCTGAAGCATTAAAAGAATGTAAACCAATCACAAATCCATCATATAGACCTACACAAGATCACAATTATACTAAACAGAAACATGAACTATTAATAGATCAGCTGGATTGCAAGAAACAAGGGATACATAGAAAATATAAGACAGGATGTACCAGATATATTGAAAAATAAATAACGTAAATAAAAGTAAATAACGATAAGACCGAACAATACGAGATTAAAATAGACAATTGTGGAAATGAATGGAAAAAATGTAATTACCCATGTAGCATGCTTACTACAAAACAAGATATAAATAGACGAAAGATCTTACCTATTAGCTCATATACGCAACTAAAACACATACGATAATAAAAACACAACAAAAAAAAGATAAAAATAAGAATTTTCCAGACTCATATAGAGAGCATCTTTTTCTATTACTGTGACCTCTGGATCCTATAAAAACATCAACACCGCGAAATAGACGCATTTGAAAGAATTTTTTGAGGAGAATGCTAGACATCAAATGGGATGACAAAATTAGTAATCTGAAATTATATAAAATGACAGATTAAATCCCTTGGAGTGTGGAGGTTCAGAGGCAAAGGCAGAAGCAGTATGGTCATTTGATTCGATTTTCAACAGATGCACCAGCAAAGAAAGCGTTCAAAGAAGCTGAACTATTCTATACACAAAAATCAAGAGGAGGGCAGAAACTAACGTGGCTAGAAAGTGTAGAAAATGAATCACAAAATCTAAATGTAAATATTAAATTAATGGTGAAGTGTAATAATGGTAAAAGTAAATACATAACCAACAATGTAAATAAAAACAATTTAAAACAAATCGCAAATGACATATACGCATGGCAAAAGTTGGTAAACTGCGCAGTGTCCTGGACTGAGGACGGACGAGCGTAACAGAAGAAGAAGAAATAGAACATCTAGACCGGTAACTTCTGATGCCACAGTGTCCACTTGAAAACCATCAATCTAAACGAAATCCGCCATATTGGCCTCACCACATTTTCAAAACGCCATTTAAAATATTAGGAAACTGGCAAATGGAGTGAGGGTAATAAGCTATTGTGAGCGCAATTGAATATTGATCGTCATCAAATTTCAAAAATTTGAAGATTATAGATTTTGCTAGACAATGGACGTGTGTTCAATCCGAATGGTAACCGAGAGATCAGCGAAAAATTAGAACGAACTACTTTCAGAGATATGTTGTAAATATATTTAAAATTATATTACTGATGTCAAATTCAAAGCATCTAAATCAATAGATAATCATGATAGCATGATTCTTCATACGAATTAAAGTGTATTATTCTATTTAAACGTTACAAAAATTGTGCGTTCAGCCCAAATATACCAGTTAATTCATCTATGTAGCTGCTAATAATGTCACCAATCGGATTGGACACATCCATTGTCTAGACTGATCTATGATTTTCAATGGATTGGAATTTGACGATGATCAGTCTTCCAATGCCCTTACAATAGCTAATTTCCTTCACTCCATTTGCAAGTTTCCTAATATTTTAAATGGACTTTTGAAAACCTGGTGAGGCCAACATGGCGGATATTCTTTGCGTTACAAGTTGCTAAAGGCAGCAGGAGCAACTGACTTCCAAACTTGGTTCCAATCCTCTAGCTTGTCACATGCAATGCGGTTTCTCGGATCTCACTTCTTTTACAACACAATTCAAACAAGTGAAATCATGGTGATATTGGCGAAATCAAGTAAAATCAGGAACAACTTGTAAAGTTTCTGAAGCCTGATTATTATGAAATTATGTGGACTAGATTAATGAATTTTACAAACATCTAATAAGCTCATTCTGTTCAGATTGAAGAATTTGTTTCTCTATCTTCCAATATTCGTACCAGAAATTAGCGTGGAAAACTAATATTAAGGTAGGGATAACCGGATAATCTAATCTAATGTAAAGTAAAATAAACTAACTATTCTTCCTCGTTTGTGTCAGTGATGAATATGAATTAGTTTAGGTTAAATCTAGACGCTTTGATGGGTAGCCTATGTTCGGCTAAGCCTATTAAAACTTCAGAACATTACATGTATCCGTAGTTATACTGTACTTCAAAGTGATAATTTTGCCACAACGTGAAAGTGCACAACATTGTCAACATGATAAAATTACAAGTTATACTGAAGTATTGTATATAAAATTATTTAAATGGTTGTTTTGCATGATCTGGTTTTGACATAATGATAAGTAATTTCAATAAGTTACTATTTATGTTAATAGTTATATATCATTATATGCTATACACGTCCTTACATAACATACGGTTACACATGAATTAACTTACCTGCAATATTTATATGATTAATATACTATTACTAATACTGATTTACTCTTCCAATATATATTTGGATTTATCTTTTCAGAATGATATATTGCTGCTAGGATATTCACTGAACACTACATATTTGCACGTATTTGTGGGGCTATATTCAGAGATGTTAATATTTTATGACATATATTATCATACATACCGCACATTAATTATCTTACATTTGAAATATTTATATGATTAATATAGGCTACTTACTGGCCTCACACTTCAAACATATTTGGATTTATGTTTTCAGATTGATATGTCTGCTTGGAAATTCACTCAGATCTGATCATATTAAACTGTTAAACTTTTATTAATTCTTATTGCAGGTTATCTGGTCTGAAGTGCCGATTTCCACAAGTCTACCACTGCTAATGTTCCATAGTAGAAACTATCGTCTTGCAGTATCTAATATATGCAGTCTACAAAAAGTTGATGTTATTTGTCATAATCATACTTGTGATTCTGTATTTGCAAATACCTATTATGGCAGCCACTGTGCAGCCATGACTAGCGGATATCGTCGACCTGGTACTATGTCAAAATTCAAGATCAGTAACATTTTATTTTATCAAACTTACTAAACCTTCACTTTATTAGATATTCAAATGTAAAATAAGTTAACAGTGACCGTGATATCTGTACCAGCAAGCGTTTCTGTGTCCTGGTTGATAATTTTCTGATTTTAGTACTATTCACGAGCATTTGAAAAAAATTGCAATACATGTTCGTCTGAGGACATAGACCAATGACTTTGTATCGAATTATCAATGTCAATTGTATAAATTCCCTTTATATTTCTATTACATTTTTAAACATGTATACAACACTCGGGTAATAGGGCATAGAAAATAGATAAACTAACCTTTATAGCCAGGTGACCATTATTTACAGGGTAATTTCATTAGATAAATCATCGACACATAGACATCGTTGAAGTGGATACTATTATTTTAAATATATTACGGCTGAATAAGTGTTGGTATACTACTTGAATTGTCTGATTTACATACTCATTGCATGGGTATGTAGCACTAAATTTCCTCTTTGCGAAGGCATTGACACCAAAAATAAATATCCTAAACAATGGAGTGAATAATGAAAGTAGAATACATTGAGCACAAACGGAGCAATTATTTACGAAAATGAAGATTCTTTGTGAGTCAGTAACGTTTGATTATGGTAAATTACGGACGGTAAAACTTTGAAAGATCTCGTCCAAATGGGTATATAGCAGAGCCATCCACTGAAAACGCAAACAAACTCACTTGTAATTCATTAGTGAAATCATTATAGTCCATAAGGTAAAAACGAGGAGCCTGACCTTACTAAAACGCCGAAAATGTTGTGTTATGGTTTATATACCGTGTAGCATGTACCTTGCGCAAAGTTCAACAACATCCATTCTGTATTTATACGCACAGCAGTGACAGCACTGAGTTACTTCATTACATTTCTTGCCCACACTTTCCCGTCAATGTTTTGATATCAGGTCATTTGAGGACTGGGACCAATTTTGGGAGTCATTTGCTACTGCTGCCTTTAGCAACTTGTCTTTGCGTTTTTCGAAATTTCGAGAAATTTTGGTGGACATTCGAATTTAGGGCTTGTTAATGGATGACGTCAGAAGTTAGCGGTCTAGATGTTCTAATAAGTCTAGGTATGGGAGAACCTTCAGTTTTATTAGGCCCTCACTGAAGCGCCTCAAGGAAACTAGGATGGTGATGGAATGGGGCTACTTTCATTACGGCTACGTATCTGGATCGGCCTCATGTGAAGTCGGTAGTTTTATTGCTCAACACCCTTCAAGAAAATCTCTCGGGACTGCCCTGACGCCACACTTAATTCGTCTTACACAAACTTATAAAACATGTGAGAGGTTTTGAGCTATCGCACGAGTTAATTTTCGAGACATGTAAATGAATGAATGAATGAATGAATGAATGAATGAATGAATGAATGAATGAATGATTTGTTTATTTCTGCATAACAGCATATAAATGTGAATTACATAGAGAATAACATAACATAAATTAACAAATGATTAAATAGTTTTACATAATTAAGAATTTAGATAGCTTTTCATTGGAGAGATATATTTTGAATTTGTAAACATTGGGTGCCTGACGTGTTTCCAGGCTTAACAAGTTATATAAATTTATGCATCTTACAAAAACGGTTTGACGATGGCGATTTGAATGCGCCATTGGCACAACAATTCGACCATGTGGAGTGACAGTAATAAGGTTACTGGAGTCAATATCTACAACTAAACTATTAATAACTTTACAACAAAATAATAGGTCAGCAATCAATCTTCTACTTTCAAGTGTTTCGATATTCAAATTAACGATGCGTTCTTTATATTAAATCGTATTGATACAGCAGTGTTTTTGAAAATCGTCGTTGCACAGATTCTAGTAATTTGATATCTTTTATCAAAATTAGTGACCAGATCTCACTTGCATATTCAAGGATGGGACGCACATACGTCATAAATAGTTTTATTTTAAATGAACAGTCTCTGCTATAAAATACACGATTAATCATTCTACTACGAATAGCTGCTTTTTTACAATTGTTGTTATATGTGTAGAAAAATTTAACGTTGATGTCATCAAAACACCTAGATCTCTGATTTTATCAACAGATGCTAAATCTACTTCTCCAAGATGATAATTTTGCTTAGAATTATTTTTTCCCAAATGTAATTCTTCGCATTTATGGCATGCCATTGTTAGCTGGTTATGAGTGGCCCACTGCAAGATGTTGTCTAAATCAGCTTGCAAGGCAATATGATCAGCATTTGAGTCACACGTAAAGAACAGCTTATGTAAATGTAAATGCAATAAAAGGCAATGTAAATTGACCCCATAGTAAGCACTATGATGATCAATGTTCACTTTTCTCATATTTATCCTTTTTACGCAGATTTCCACTGTATTAAGAAATGGCAATGAGAAACAACAACAATACGAATAGATTTCTATTTTTAACTTATGAATATATCTTAAATGTAATTCCATAAAATTCTAATGCAATAATACTTATACTGTTCTACAAAGCCAATTATCTGTAATGTTACATGACATAAGATATGTTTTTACTCATTGTGTTGCAAAGTTATAACATAATTGCAATTTATCCAATATTCAATGTGAATTGATTGGCTGGTTATATGTAAATAGATAGATTCAGGCACTCTATATAGAAATAAAATCACGTTTGACAAAATGTTTAAATTAAATTAAATTAAATTAAATTAAATTAAATTAAATTAAATTAAATTAAATTAAATTAAATTAAATTAAATTAAATTAAATTAAATTAAATTAAATTAAATTAAATTAAATTAAATTAAATTAAATTAAATTAAATTAAATTAAATTAAATTAAATTAAATTAAATTAAATTAAATTAAATTAAATTAAATTAAATTAAATTAAATTAAATTAAATTAAATTAAATTAAATTAAATTAAATTAAATTAAATTAAATTAAATTAAATTAAATTAAATTAAATTAAATTAAATTAAATTAAATTAAATTAAATTAAATTAAATTAAATTAAATTAAATTAAATTAAATTAAATTAAATTAAATTAAATTAAATTAAATTAAATTAAATTAAATTAAATTAAATTAAATTAAATTAAATTAAATTAAATTAAATTAAATTAAATTAAATTAAATTAAATTAAATTAAATTAAATTAAATTAAATTAAATTAAATTAAATTAAATTAAATTAAATTAAATTAAATTAAATTAAATTAAATTAAATTAAATTAAATTAAATTAAATTAAATTAAATTAAATTAAATTAAATTAAATTAAATTAAATTAAATTAAATTAAATTAAATTAAATTAAATTAAATTAAATTAAATTAAATTAAATTAAATTAAATTATTATAGCAAATCTCTGTATCAGACGCAGTTGTTATTTTGTTCACATAATTTCACAAAAAGGTCAAATGATGTTTTTCCAGAATTTTTATATTCTTTTTCATCGTTGAGATCACTTAGGTACCAAAATGAGTAAATCGATCCTTGAACCAGGGAAAAGCAACGAGAAGTTGCTAAATAGGTAGTGTTTATACCATCACCTTCGTATTTATTAAATCGGTTTTTATGTACAACTATATCGCCACGAAAGCCTTCTACAAGCAATATTTGACTCGGGGATGGTTCAATCTGCCAGTGACATCCAAATGGCATCGGAATTGGTTTGCTGCAAATTAATCTGCCATGCAAATGATTTAACTTCAGTTTGTATAATCCAGTTGGCAATTGAAATGTAAAAGTTCCTGGTTTGTCATCTTTGGATTCGACCATGATAGGAGATGGTGTGGCCTTCACAAAGTCTAAATCAAAATAAATACAATTTGTTTTATAGTTCTTCGAATTATACATTTTGCCTAAATATAACCTTGATCAGCTACTTTTCAAAGGAATGTGACCCATGTTAAAAGAGTAAAAAAAATGTAATGTAGACGGTGTCACCCTACCGAAGGCACCCGTACCACTCCTCTATTTCTAGATGAGTGGCTTTTTCGCTTAGAGCAAACGCTCTTTGTTGATCTCAGCCGCGACACTGCAGATCAATTTCAACAGATTTTATGGCAGATAGATCTCGATTGTCAATGAGCAACGATGCGTCGCAGCTACTCACAATGCAATTCCCTCTCACCATTCCATCCGCTATCCTTAGCTGGTACTCATTTGATGTTTCAGATAAAGGCAAAGCTGAGTTGACCTCAGGGGGATTCGAACCACAATCGATCAGATATGATCTGATCTGAAGTTCGGTTGCTCTGCCATCTGAGCTAATCCTCCCTAAAAAGTGTTAAAAGAGTGTTAAAAGAGTGGGCTACGGATACTTCTTATATCGAAATTCTCTTAATTAGAATTATGGTGATGATTATTTTAAAGACCATAAAATGACCAGCAGCCTTTGCATATTTTTGACTTTGAAATCTGGACCCAGATTTCAATCACTCGTTTTCATGATACACGGCCCGCCTTTGTGTCTCCTTTGCACACACACGCAATTTTGCAAAAAATTTCGTAAAACGAACATTGAAGCATTCTGCCAAGTTGTTTATCGACGAACTGGTTTGGAAAGTTGTACGAGCAATAGAAGTGGACGTCGTAACGGCTTTCGACGCTCAAATAAATGTGTACCACGAAAATCAATTCACTTGCTACCAGCGTCATACGAATTGAGGAAGGAAGACAGAGTTGAAGCATTGAAAGCTACAACTGAACTCGACTGATTCAGAATTTCATGTTGGTGCTTACTTGATACAAGAATATTATGGATTGAATGAAAGGGAAGAGATTTGTTAGCATTCAAAATCGAAATTTATCGCCGAAACAAAATCAAATTATAACACCAGGTGAATTCGAATTTTAACACGGATACTTTGATCATTGACTTCAAATTATGTTTGTAAACACGTAGGCTTCATCTAAAAATAGTTAGTTACATACCTATGTATGTTTTATATTTGCATTGTTTACCTGCAGTAATTATGCACGTAAATTGTAAAATTTAGAATCATATGAATTTATTTAGTGTTGATTTGAAAGTACATTTTATCCAAGTTGTTTTGATTTGCGTCAAACTTCTCAGACAGATAATCGGACTGTGACTCCCATTCTGCTATTTATTTTTGAGGCGTATACATTTGTTGGCTATCTATAGCCATAGACTTTGCGTTTCGACAAGTAAGAATTGAGATTTATCTAAAAGTGAAATTGATAAACCAGACTATTTTCTCGAGCTTTCTGTCGTGTCTTTCCGTAGCAACAGCCACGAGGACAGTCCTCTGACGTGAGCACTGACGTCACTTTCCAGAGGATTAGCCTCGTTTCTTGTAATCAAGACAACTAAACAAAGCAAAGGCTGCTGGTCATTCGAAACTCTTTAATATCTTTTACGAAATTTCTACTGGTGTACGTAGCATTAGCGTTGCCATAGTAATAGGATTAATTAACAAATGATTATTAAAATGAAATGTTTGACAATTCATAATGGCAATTTTACTCACAATCAATTTTTTCATAGTAAACAGAATCTTCTTTTTTAATCAAACTTCCTTCTCCTCCCAAATCATCACTAATTTTCTTTACAAATAATTGACATGTTACGTTTCTGTGATTAACACCAACAACATTCATTGATTTAGCTTTCGCTTCTGCAGTAAATCTCATTGAACATCTTCCCATTGAAGTACTTGTATAAATTTCAAATGCATTCCCAGTGTAGAATTTCCCTTTGTTAGACTCAAGATATTCACCATCCGTCTTTTGGTAGGGAAACTGACAAGTTGGGTCCCCTTTACATGATTGCAAATTACAAACGAGAGAAAAAATAATCAATTTCTGTATCAACACGATGATGAGTCCTCCCATATTGCTTGATGGCTCTTGATCGGAGAGATCGATTATTTAAACACACCATCTGCTACAAAAACACTTCTTGTGAATAAAGGCCTGTTCTCAGATACATAGTAATGTAACCCGCAACAAATGGACAGCTTTATTGTAATGATGCTGTTAGTGATCTATGAATAGGCCCACACGCAGGCCGCAAGCCGAACCCCAAAGGAACGTTGACATGACCATGCAACACTCCTGCTGTATCACTATAAATAATATATGATATTCATTGTCAACCAACATTGCTTGATTGATATTAATCGAATATTTCGACGATTGAAGCACACCATCTGCTGCAAAAATACTTCATATGAATAAATGCCTCTTCTCAGATATATAGAGAAATGTGTAGGGATGATATTATCAATAGGCATGATTGTCTATTTGTACATATTTAATCTATTTAAGATAAAATTCAGACACAGAAACGACTAGTGTGAGTCAATGGTGATCTTTGACGGATTTTATGATTACGAAACTCTAGTTAACAAGTCAATATTCACAGGATAACGAGACTATCACCAGAGAGAGGTTCAGTTCATTGTAAGCATCCCCCAGGGAGATAGAGTCACAATATTGAAAATTAAAATATGGTTAAACTATGATATTGGGTGAAGTTATGATTAATGTGGTACTGGAGACAAATGAAATTAATGTAAGATTATAAACTATTATGTAAAATACCGAAAGTCGAAACTAACGAAGAGTATTTGGCTAAGTAATTGATATTTCACGGTGAACGATGGTAAATTTGCCCAGAGCGTGTTTGTCGTTGTATGCTAGGCTTTGTGCAAATTGAGAATTAGATGTACCTTGTTCATCGTCTGGCTCATGGACTGGTTCAGTCTATCAATGGCAATAGTGTCGGTCACATCACCACGGTGCATTAGTGTAAATATTTTGAACCACGATTCACGACGTCGTATGGACCAGTATATGGTGCCTCAAATGGGCGCTTAGGACGGTCTACGCGAGTCGACACTCGCTTGTACGTACTTAATTTGAGTGGAACACGTACTGAACGAGGCGTCATACGAGGCGATTTGAACTTAACTGTTTTAAAGTATTCTTGAAGTTGTTCTTGTAGTTGTTTGAAGATATGATGTTCTTTTCCTCCAGGCAGATACGAGGTATTAGAGGTTTTAGTCATGTCAATAATTCGTACGGTGACATGGAATTTTCATTTGGCCAAATACGAAGAGCCAACAGGGCAGACGGTAAAGATGCAAAGCATCGTACCAAGAACGATCAGCAGTGCGTAGTATGGTTTTGAATGTTTGATGCATCCTCGCAATTAAACCATTTGTCTGCGGATAATAGGCTGTTGTTCTGATTAAAAAAAAAAATCAACTTTGCAACTCCATGCATAAATTCACTCTTAAAATTGCTACCTCTGTCAGTTATGACATACAATGGGGCAGAATAACGAGAAAGCCATTCCCTGACAAATGCTTCTGCAACACATGGTGCAGTTTGATCCATTAAGGGCCTCTATCCAGCGAGTATAACGATCAATCAGTGTTAAAACATAACGGCAAGGAGTAGAATGGCGAGTTGAAGAGGACACAGAAGGAGGAACAGTAATAATATCTAAGTGAATAGTTGCAATCTGTCACACGGAATATTATATGGCATACTATGACTTGCTGTAATTCTCGAAACTTTTTGTTTCTAAAATACCAGACATTCCTGCACTCATCGAGAAAGATGTTTACGTATTTTTCATCAGTATAGAAACGGTCAGCAATTAATCGAAACGTGGCTGCACGGCCGTAGATTTTCCTGCGCCGCAATTGACATTGTAACCAAGAAAATCGTCACTGCAACGGAAAAGATACATTTTTCTAAATTCATACGAAAACCATAATCATTCAGGCGTTGTAAAACGGCATTTAAATATAAATCATGTTCCTGTTGGGTAGAACCGTAAATAAGAATATCATCAATGCATGCAAAACAGCGGACACCATGCAAAAGGCATTTTCAAATATGCAAAAGACCCAAAAGGTGTTGTCATTGTTGTTTTATCGACATTATCTGGACGGACTGGAATCTGGTGAAATGCTTTTGTCAAATCTAATTTCGAAAGAATTTTAGAGTCATCACAAGCTCAATGTTAAATGATTGTAAATCCGGAAGCGGGTACCGATCTGATTTTGTTTGCCGGTTTAAGGCTTGACGGACTCCTGCCAAGGGGAAACACCCTGATTCTGATTTTGGATTCTTGTGCAAAGGACTGGCCCAGGCGGACGATAATGGGTGAATAATACCAGCCTTTAATAATTCTTGAAACTCAGCGCGTACTATAGGCAACTTAGATGGATGTAAACGGCGATGTTGACAGATGACGGTTCCCCGGTAGTTTCAATCCGTTGGCAAATGTCTTGCGGGGGAGTTTCTTTGAAAGAAAAAGGCCGTAAAAGATTTTTTTGGCATTGTAGTAATACAATAATGTTTTGTTTTAAATTGGATGGGAATTTTTTAAAGCAAATATCTATCGTTTCATACCGTTTAATGATATTTTCCAAAGGCATCGTTTAATCTCTCCTCGTCCGATTTCTGCAGATGTGCAATGAGCCGATCTTTTAATGTTGTATTTTGTGCTTTTTGTGTTTGTTCAAACAGATCATCGCCGACAACCAGTGGTCCAATATCTGACGGTAAAGTTGGTACCAAATAGCGAAAATGATCTTTCTCCGTCTTTATACAATGTAATGCAAATAGGCATTCTAGCTGCCTAAACCAAAATAATATTTGAATTCTTAAAAATACAGGTATTTTTAATGCCACTTTATTGACGGACAATTGACCGACGTGGTTATTGCTTCATTTGGCTCATTTTCTTGTATGTTTCTTGTAATTGCTTGCGATGATTCGATGTCTGGGTCACCATTTGTAGGGATCATAATATCATTAGGCATGATTGTATATTGAAGATTGTATATTGATATTTAAGATAAGTTCAGTCACAGAAAACGAGTGTGATTCAATGGTGATCTGTCATTGATTTTATGATTAAAGGTTATGATTAAGATTGTGATTTTATAAAGTGTCGGCAACTGTGCCTTCTGAATATTCTCAGATGGATACATAGTAATGCAGTTCGCTACAATAATAAAGTGCATGCACTGTCACGCGATCTATATGTCATGAACAAACCCTTGCTATTTTGTGCTTTATGTGACGATCTGGTACAAAAATAACGATTCTAAATGCGTTCTAATTTTCTGAAATCGACCAAAATAAGGTCTTGAATAGCCTGCATGCAGACTAGGCAAGAGCCTCTATCCCGTGTTCCGCTCTGTGAAAGTGAGATTCGCTGCACTCGGGCTAGAGGAATTTCTTACTAAAAGTTGGCCCACCATTTCAGAATTCGGAAATGCCCAATCACATGCGACCTTGAGATCACGTGGAGCTGTAAGCCTTCTTGATTGGTTGAAATATCCCTACGTCATGAAGTCTGACTCATCATTTTTTCAATAATATTCAAAATTTCAAAAGTCTGCTTCCATGCTTCGAATCATTCTTCATTTTAAGTTTATTTAATTTGCCTGCCTACCCTGGAGAATTGGAACGCTGTTTTCAGTATTTTTAATTAGACTGAATTGCTGTCTTTACTTATTTCCTATAATGTTTAACAACGTGGACATTTTGTGACTGTATTTGAATTATAATAGAGTTTGTTCATGAGATAATATCTCGTGTTGGGTTTTAAACTTTGATAAGCCAATTCGTCAGAAGATTTCTGTTAGCAGCTGACAGCTGCCTCGAAAAATTGGCAGTTAGGTTTGATAAACTCAGCCTATAAAGTACAAAGCATGTTGCATTATCGTTTTTATTTACATATGGATCAGTGGCGCTTGTATATTAGATATTGACATTGTCATACTCTCGTATGAATCAAGGATATGAAGCATCGTTTGTTTTTGATAATATTCCATAAATATGGGAGCGATGGACGCTAATAGTTTATAAATTGAGAGATGAGCTTATGGCACTGTGTACAATCAGAATTATTTCGTTCATCTCACCCTTCTATGCATGATGCTGCATCGATCTAGCCTTGCTTTTTTGAGGCTCAATGATGATGTTCAAAGTGTTTCAATTCAACTGCACATAATTATAGATACCTATTTCCACAATTAGAGTTTTATGCCTACCAAACTGTTTTCACGATCATGGTCGGTCTTACAATCGCAACAGTTTCGTAAGTGTTTTATTTTGCATAATTCACATATGTTGGGAACAAAAATATAACAACACAGAGACAGAGTAAGGTTTGCTCGATGCCTATATCAACTTGCAGATGCTTTGAATCAAAATTTATTTTGTTGTAGAATTTGTTGCAGTCTCAATCATTATCTTTGTATTATATCTGCAAGCATATCTCTTGGAGGTGATTTCCCTTTCCTCGTTTATCATTTACTGTTTCATATGTAGGAAAATTCAATATCAACTATTGTGTAACTTTTTAGATTTCATATAAATATTCTATAAACTTGAAAAGATTCCATTTATGACCTGCTTGAAGATGAGATAAGATAATTTGGAATTATTGCAAACCTGCCTTCCAGATTGAAAATATTGCAATTTGCGCGCCTGAGATTCAGTCAAGTTTAGTTGAAATCCTGCGTAGGAAAGTCTGCTACGCGCCTTAGATCTCAGGCTCGCACAACAAACTTTTCAGTCTGGCCTGTCTCTGTTACAATGAGGATTATTTAAGCATGCTTAGCCTGGTGATCGAGCAATGATGATCACCGTTTTCATATAAACCCAGCTTTCTTAGCCCGCTAAGAACACTATAGGTTGAGATGTTGGAATTCAAGTTTCTCCAAAATTAATTTCAGGTCTGTCCTGTTTTATGTGTTGCACGAAGGGTCACTTGTGCCTCAAATTTCACTTCAATCTATGCAAGAGAATTAATACCCCCCCTCAGAAAACGTGAAACAATCCTCAACAGGAAAATGTTGCTGCTATTTAGTAAAAATGTACACCAGATGTACAAAAATACAGGATCTAGGTTCCGGCATACTAAATACATAATACTCAAAATACATCAAAGAGAGAAGTAAACAAATTGAAACAATATATCATTTCATCTTTAGCATTGTTTTGGGCAATTTCTAGGTTCATGTGTCTAAAAAAGGAGTACAATAAATGTGATTTAGGCAATTACAGGACGCAAGCAATATAGTAAGAAATCATCTTTTTACAATACTAATAATTACACAAATCGAATCCTATGCTACAAGCTCTAATAGTTTATTACTCTATGTTCCAGTGCGGGTGACCAGGTGAATCCTCTGTCATGTAGGACACTAAATTACATAGATGTTGATCTCTCTTTGCCAAATAGCCTAACTTATACCATTTTTTATGCAGATAAGAAAAGAAGAGACATGCTTCCAGACAAGCACACCAACTGATGAAGTTCAGGGAAATCATGCAAAGCGTCCACAGAACAAATTTTCTGCTAAGCAGAGTGGCATGCTCTTAAAACGATTTTATGAAGAGAAAATGGAACTCTTCATTGCGCATGTAAACATTGAAATCCAAAATTCAATCGTCATCTTATTGGATATTCAATAACCTTTTAGGCAATTTTGTTGGTCCTGTTACAATTGAGGCTGCATCAAAATATTTCATTATTCATTGTATATTTATCTTGAAAATGAATATTATTTATTTATAATTTTGTAAATAAATGTTATTTTTAGCAACATAACCAATGCAATATCAGTGTCATATAACATGTTCAATGAAGTATTTTGCTTACTGCCAGACTTCAAATTATCCAAATTGTGTGCTCATGCTGAAATAACTTATAGCTTTAACGCCAAAATTTGATAACATTAGCTTATCTCTATTTTTAAACTTGGAGGTTTCGTAACTAAAAATATATGCTATAAACTCCATCACCAAGAGGATAAATAAGTCCTAGGTATTGTTACAAAGTTAGTCTCCATTGGCTTCCTATTATGAAAATCATGGGATAATGTGAATACTTCCTATCGTAAAAATCAAGGGATTATTCACCAGAAATAGGATAACTTCTTTCTATCTTAAGACATTAAATAAATTGCCTTACAACCAATTATAAGCCCTTGCCATTTGTAAATGACCTTAGTAAAAAATAGTATGCCTATAGATAAATACCCTTACAGTTTTAGCAATTCATGTATAGTTATCCGATGCTGCTGTACACAGCAAGGAGAACATTTCAACAATCAAAGAAGACGGAAGACAAAGTTAGAGGGAAATCAGTGACTTAAGGATATATCACATATGTTCAAGTTTCAACCAATTCTTGATAATGACACTCATCTATGTAGTACCTATCTGATTAAAGATGTAAAAGAGATTTACAAATGATCGATTAAATTTGCTGCGTATTGATTCACGTAGGATAAAACCTTACAGGGTTCGACAAAAGTAGGAATCAAAAGATTGGAGCAAATTCAGAAGGAAATTGATTTTACCATTTATTGGTCAAACATCAACAAAAAATTTGAAAAGAAAATGTTTAAGTTCCTTTGGGATTCCAGAATACTCTTTAGGCTTTATAACAACATATAAATAATAATAATAACTACTAGTATGTAAAGTGTGCCGTAGTATGCTACTTGGCCTAGGTTAATCCGAAGTATTAGTAGGTCAGAAGTCATGAAAATGTGAAAAATGAAGAGAAGAAGACAAACAGATGGGCAATTGGGCATTAGCCAGCCAAGCATAAACGAGTCAGTATACGCATATGGATTAGTAAAGTTCAACGTTATGAAAACAACAGACATAAGTTTTAGTTGACAGTTGCAGTTGATCGTATTTACTGTCTTATTAATACTAACATGTTCGGACCGTTCCGTCACTCTGCGTCTGCGAAGCAACCTTCTCAAATTCCAGTTTCTGGTAAAGAAAACGACTGCTTGCTTTACAATAAATTATGCTCTTACATTCAAAACACTTTGAGTTAAACTACCATCAAGAAGAAAATGATAATAGAGAGCATTTTGAGCTTTTAGAAATGAAACAGATAACATATCAAGACGTCGAACTTGACAATGTCGAATTTACTTCTACTTTTACTTTTACTTTTTTAATAGCAGTATCAGCTAGATTTAGGGTCTAGCGAGGTTTTACGCATGCGCATTGCAAAACATGTTTGTTAGTGGGCCCGCTTTTTACCCTCATTGATGTTAGCCTATACGAAATAGAGTTCTGACGTAATGTACACAGGCTAACGGCGTTTGACTACGTGCAGACCTACTTTATTTCATGTATTTTGTCAAAATCGACGGGCAAAACAAAGGAGGGTCATATCACATTATCACGCTACAATGCAGCTGTATCAATATCAGTATCCAACTCCTCTATAACAGCCTGCTCCAGATTATTGCGAGTTTTCCCTGCTTTACCTTCGTTGTTTTCTTCAGCTTCTTCAAGTCGTTTTCTAGCTGAATTCCCGCCATTATTATTTCTATCCTGTTTTAAACTGGAAAGTATATTGTTCCTCTTAATCTTTGATTACGATAACCACTGTCTAATACGCAGATAGCACAACTGTTCTTAAATGCCATTTTTGTAATAAACTATTTCCCATAAAGGGGCTAAATGTTGGGGCATGTATCAATCTCTCTAATTAACAAATTGTAATATAAACGAGGATATTACTAGGAAGTTCTAAACAGTAAGTATATCAGTAAGTCAACGCCATTAGACATGTGCGTGTATTCTAGCTCGAGGGCGTATCTGAATGCGTTATATAAGAGTGGCCACATGTAAGTGAGACAGTAATCCCACAGTGACCGCTTCCAGCAGGTGAATTATCATTAATGCGTTAAGGAAAGCTATAGCAATGTCAACGGATCAGCACATTTATCTTTAATCCATTATCTGCAATACATCATAAAATCTCTCAAAACATCAAGACGCAAATGCTAATTAAGGTTATTAGGCCACTATTAATGTTGAGTCTGTAATTAAGTACGAGTTGATTGTATTTAGTTTTCTTCAGATCACATTTTAAAAACGTTCAATCGCAAAAGACTTTATTCGAACTTTCCAGTCACGGTATTTTGTTTACTTGTCACTGTAGTGTCTGTAAGCTACCCCTACTATGTCACACCTACATGGTGCTGACGGTATACTTATATTAATGTGCGGTGCGATAGCGGTTCAGTCTAAAGCCCGGTTTCCACTTGATGAAAAATTTCGCTGCAACGAAATTCTCGCGGCTAAAAAGCCGAGTACGCATGCGTTGTGTGACGTTGCACACGAGTTTGGAACACGCGAGTTTCGCTGCAACCTTCGCTGAAGCGAACAAAGTAGTTGGAACTGATCCTACTTTTTTGTGATTCACTGCAGCGAAAAGTGAATCAAGCCAATGCAAATCATCTGAAAATGATGTCGTCATGACATTTTCAGCAAAGAAGATGGCGGGATAAAATTTGTATTGCTTTGTTGCCTGAAATGTTTAGCCTATATTTTGTCAATTGTGAATCTCCAATATCCAAATAACGCAAACAAACACATAGCCTCTCCAACGAACGAATGCTATCTCATGTGTGTATCCTTCTTTTCAATTTTTCGACCAATCAATATTTAAATTGTTGAAACGTCGAAGGACATATTTACGACGAGGGAACGCTAAAAATATTCGATGTCGTAGAGCCCTGGGCGTAGAGCTGCATTTCCTTTACGAGTAAATGAAATTGTCCTTTCTCTTTCCTCTCATCAAATAATTTCCGGACCCCGAATGGTTAGTACTGTATTTTCATGCAAAAACTATAACTTTCCAGAATATTTTCTAGATTGACTGGTGACTGATGGATTTTCATAAAATGTAGAATTTGGCGCACGAAACAAATTTCAAGTGGAAATCAACGAGCGAAAATTTCGCTGCAAAAGTAGCCGCGAACTTTTCGCTTCAGCAAATTTTTCGTCGAGTGGAAACCCGGCTTAAGAAGTGTTATCTAAGTCAAGGTTGTGTTTACTGTGTTCATTGCTCTTTCCTTCAACATTCTTTATTTAGTTAAATACATAATACTTGGCGATGAGATAGGATCTGTAGTGTTGTTGAAGTCTCTGTCAATAAAGCAAGCCATTACGGCATGTGCAGAATGGGGTTTTCCAGCTGATGGTGCACGGGGTGAATTAATTGGTCGTCTCCAAAATGGTTTAACCGCGCCACAGGGCTTAACACTGATGTATGCGATTTTACATCAAAATCAGACCTAATTCCACGATCGCTGTTAACTATGCAAGGTAACAACAGCTATGTAACTTTGGATGTTCCTCCACCAACTAATTTTGTCACCTGATTCAAAAGTTGCCAGTAGATGGGAGAAATGGAGAAATAGTTTTAACGTATATGTTTCCGCTTCGGGAGAAGAATTATCACCGACAAGAAAACCTGCATTATTATTGCATTTATAGCTGGTGGTGCAGTCCAAGAGCTGAAAGAGACTTTGGTCATGTCAGATCATGATCCCGCAGGAATACCGATTGATATTTACAGCAAATTAACGAACGCTATAAATACCTACTTACGTCCTCGTAAAAGTAAAAGATAGGAACGGTTTTTATTTCGTGATGTAAACAAAACGTTGATGAGTCCACGGACACTTATGTAACTCGTTTAAGAGGTTTTAGTAGTTATTGTGAATTTACCTGTTCTTCTGATATTTGTAAATCGTCACTCGTTGATAACATGATTATAGATCAAGTAATACAGTATTTTTATCAAATGATTTACGTAAAAAATATTTGCGTGAAGATAATATTATGTTGGCACACTTATTAGATATCGCACGTGCTTCTGAAGCTGCTGAACAACAATCTGCAAACATCGAGAAACAATCAGCCGCAGTTGCTAGTGTTTCTACTGTATTTAAAAGTAAAAGTAAGCCGAACCGTAGTAATTTCAGTAGCAAATCTGTTGTTAAAAATTAATTGTAAATTTTGGGAGCTACAGTACGTCGCAGGCAAAATGTTTTGCCCTCCTATTGATGCAGAATGCCGGAAATGTGGCACTGTTGGCCACTATACCAAATCTCGAATGTGTCGTGGCACCCGGGGTGCTAATAATAATACCGGTGATAACAAACAAGTCAGATCTGTGCAAGATGACAGTTCTGATAATAATGATAGTGACGATGACGATGTCGTCATAGTTTAAAAAATATCTAACACATCTAAAAGTGGAGGCATTATTTATACGAATATGCTTGTAAAAAGTAATATTGTGAAATTTCTACTAGACAGAGGCAATTTGTAACATTCTTAGTGAACAATTCTTGCCATCACCCACTGTATTAAAGGGTGCAACCGATTTGCGTCTTTTTATCAGTTCTCGTAGGCCAGTGAAAAGTAAAGCTATTATTAAAACTGTTAATCCAACTTACAACTGTAAATATCATGTATTTAAATTATATCGTTGACAATCAATATGATTGTGTACTTGGTATAAATGCTTTACAGCGTATGGACTTGATGACAGTTCAACGTCAAAATATATCGTCTGTACAGCCATCTTCTGATGTATCAAGTTCTACGCTTGATGAGGTTTTGTATAAATGCAATGATGTATTCGGTTCAGACACTGTCAATGTCCCAAAGAAGAATGGAAATTTTAGAATTTGTTCTGATTTCAAGAGATAATTTATATGGATGACATATTGATTGCTGCAGAAGACAAACAATCTCTCATTAGTATTACTGACGAAGTACTATCAATATTACAGAAGCACCATGTACGACTTAGCAAAGAAAAATGTGAGGTCATGAAACATAAAGTTGTCTATTTAGGCCATGTTATTAGTGCCAATGGTATAGAAACTGACATCTGATTTGAGATCATTCCTAGGTCTAGCAAACTATTATGGACGCTTTTGCCGAAATTTATCAACTGTGGCAAAACCATTGAATGATTTGATCTCTAACAGTGTTATTTTGAAGTGGACTAACGAATGCCAGTCTTCCTTTGAACAGATCAAGTCACTATTAGCTTATTTTACATTGTGATGCATCACCTGTTGGTTCTAGGCTGTGTACTTGCCCATAGATATGATAATTGAAATGAGCATTCAATGGCATTAGCAAATCGTAATTTGACCGCATCAGATAGAGGCTAGGCTCAAATAGACAGAGAGGCTTTATCTATTGTGGATGGGGTTGAGAATGTCAGACAATATTTTTATGGCCATGAATTTACAATCATTACCGACCATAAGCCCTTACTACATATATCTGGGCCAAAACAATATCTACGTGTGCTAGCTGCTGCACGCTTACAGCGTTGGGCCATAAAATTATCTTCATTCTGTTCCAATATAATATTTAAAACTAGAAAAGAGCATGGAAACGCAGATTCGATCAGTCGTATGCCAACTGAATCTGCACCTTGTCATATTAACTCATCATCTGTATACAACAAAAAATGAAAAACTTATTTCAAGCAAAATATTGCTTATATTAAGCAAAATATTGCATATATTTCAAGCAAAATATTGCTTATATTAAGCAAATAAATCTTATAATAAGTATAAAAATCTTGTCTATGGGGTAAGCGTCTATTTCTTGATAAGAATTCCATGGTTAGCATATCCATTCTAAAAAGAAGCAAGTTCGTGAATCATATTTCTTCTTGAAAACATTCATTAACGACCAGCTTTAAGCACTGGTATGCTAGATTTAAGTTACTTTATATATACCTTACCAACAATGTTCTTGTTTTAAGTATACATATATTTTATTAATATAATATATTTTTTATTCGTCAGATTAATTGCATACCTGTTGCTGGAGATGTTGTCAAAAATGAAACGAATGGAGATATTGTATTGAAGAAAGTAAATTCTAAATTCTTCTTATTTAAAAGAGCGAGTATTAGACGAATTACATCGTAATCATCCAGGGTGTTTCAGTATGAAAATGTTGGCTCGTCTTCATTGCTGGTGGCCCAATATCGACCAGAACATTGAAGAACTTGTAAAAAATTGTGACTTATGCCAGGCGTCACGTCATCATCCACCAAGAGAAGCACTACTAAAATGACATTGGTGTGACCAGAGCTGCCATGGCAACGTGTCCACATCGACTATTCACCCAAGTTCAATGGTAATGCCTTGCTAATTCTGATAGACTCTCATTCTAAGCGGCCAGAAGTAGCTGTAACGGGTATCAATGATACCGCTACTACAAAAACTGTCAAATTCTTAAAATATTGGTTTTCTAGATACGGAAACACCAAAGTTATTGTCTCTGACAACGGTCCACAGTTTTCGTCATATGAATTTTCACATTTTATTAAAAGTATCGATGCTGGGCATGTTCCTTCTCCTCCATATCATCCGTCATCAAAGGGGGAGGCTGAAAGAGCAATACAAACTGTGAAAAATGGTCTGCCAAGATTATTGAAGGAGAACCGGAGTAAGGATTTGGGAGAGCTCATTAATGAATTATTGTTGAGCTATCGATCTCCTCCTCATACAGCTACTCGTGTTACGCCAGCAGAACTCTCTTTATTACGCCCTGTCAGAGTTCAATTAAGCCGCTTATCAGAAGTAAAAAAGGGTATGTCAACTAAAGATGTTGAGTTCCCGAGCTCAAAATACACGGAAGGAGATTCTGTTCGGATTCGAAATTATATACGAATACAGACAAATGGTCAAAGGGCACTATTGAAGAAGTGAAGGGCCCACAGAATGTGACAGTTAAAGGTAGTGATGGCATATCGCATCACCGACATCAAGACCAACTTATTAATCACATACCGGTGAGGTCTAAACGTGTTCCAAGTTAAAAGGCTATAAAGATATTACGAATGACAGTAAGCAAGATATGTAGCTCGGTGTTCACGATAGATTTAAATAGTTATTATTCAATTTTGATTCATAATCTATTATTTAGTAATGTAGTTAGTTAAGTAATTATCTTCTGTTTTAATAGTAACTTTATTTGTAATGTAAGGGGAGAAGCGCAATGTTTGAAAGCTACCCCCTACTATGTCACACCTACATGGTGCTGACGGTTCTTATGTTAATGTATGCTGCGATAGCGGTTCAGTCTAAGAAGTGTTATCTAAGTAAAGGTTGTGTTTACTGTGTCCATTGCTCTTTCCTTCAACATTCTTTATTAGTTAAATACTGTGGTATTTTAATTAGGCGTAACTATAATTCCCGTCAATCAATGTGTTCTATAATTATATGTTATAAGGTTTTATTATAAACAGCTATCACGTCAGCCCTTTGTGAAGTCATGCAAAAGCATCGTACGATCACAGTTATTGGTACATAATTTAACATGTTTGAGATGACATCCAACTTGACTCTGAATTGAGAATGTTGTCATTGATGTGTGGTTATAAATAATCCTGTTATTTTGTCAGTTATATCACAAATACATAACAGTCATTGGCTTTCGGGTTATTGGGGCATACGGGTATTGGGGGCATGACACCCCCTGACAATTTGGTCCTGTAGTCGGCAATCTTCCTTTGAATGTCTCCAGTCGGTAAAAGAGGGACGAAATGGCAAAGGAATATTGTCGTGTTCCCTTTTTAAGACTAGAAGTAAGAGAGTTCTTGTTCTTGTCCATTAACTGATGTCCACAGAATTCATGAATACTGTATATAGCGAAAATTATCTCCATTTCATTTTCATTTAATTTTATTTATTTAACCTCGTATTTTACTGTGGCAATACAAGAATGCCGCAGTTACCGCGTGGGTACGTTTTACAAAATAACAAGCTAAAGCCTATTTATATACTGACGTGATTTGCACATTTAAAAACTTGAATTAAAAAAAAAGATAATAATAATAGTAATAGTAATAAATAAATAGGTGCTGTGATAATTAAAGTAGAAACTAGTTGATGAAATTAAGTTGATAAAACTATTAAATAAATAAATAATTGAGAAAATATAAATAAATAGAAATAAAAATAATAATAATAATAATAATAATAATAATATTAATAATAATAATAATAATAATAATAATAATAATAATAATAATAATAATAATAATAATAATAATAATAATAATAATAATAATAATAATAATAATAATAATAATAATAATAATAATAATAATAATAATAATAATAATAATAATAATAATAATAATAATAATAATAATAATAATAATAATAATAATAATAATAATAATAATAATAATAATAATAATAATAATAATAATAATAATAATAATAATAATAATAATAATAATAATAATAATAATAATAATAATAATAATAATAATAATAATAATAATAATAATAATAATAATAATAATAATAATAATAATAATAATAATATAATAATAATAATAATAATAATAATAATAATAATAATAATAATAATAATAATAATAATAATAATAATAATAATAATAATAATAATAATAATAATAATAATAATAATAATAATAATAATAATAATAATAATAATAATAATAATAATAATAATAATAATAATAATAATAATAATAATAATAATAATAATAATAATAATAATAATAATAATAATAATAATAATAATAATAATAATAATAATAATAATAATAATAATAATAATAATAATAATAATAATAATAATAATAATAATAATAATAATAATAATAATAATAATAATAATAATAATAATAATAATAATAATAATAATAATAATAATAATAATAATAATAATAATAATAATAATAATAATAATAATAATAATAATAATAATAATAATAATAATAATAATAATAATAATAATAATAATAATAATAATAATAATAATAATAATAATAATAATAATAATAATAATAATAATAATAATAATAATAATAATAATAATAATAATAATAATAATAATAATAATAATAATAATAATAATAATAATAATAATAATAATAATAATAATAATAATAATAATAATAATAATAATAATAATAATAATAATAATAATAATAATAATAATAATAATAATAATAATAATAATAATAATAATAATAATAATAATAATAATAATAATAATAATAATAATAATAATAATAATAATAATAATAATAATAATAATAATAATATGTTATGTTATGTTCATTTATTACCAATTTACCAATTTTAAACAGAGGTGTATGGTAGATACAAGAAGCCATTTTGGCCTTAGCTATTTATAATATAATATAAGTCTGGATGCGATTAGGTTACAGAGTTGTTCAGACTATCCTTTCTTTGTTCAAACGATTGATAAATAAATGTTCCAAGCAGTTTGCATACTGCAAAAGATGGATGTGTGAATAATATGTCTAACTTTTCTTCGTTGTTTATTACGTAGAAGTTTTCAGTGTCACAATATAGCTTTTCTATACCTTTAAAAAATATATCTCTAAAATTATTATTAAAATTACAATTAAAAAGAAGGTGCATCTCATCGTCCAGGCTGTTAATTTTACAAAATTTACATGTCCTTTCTTCTTACGGGATATTGAAATATCTGCCAGTCTGGAATCCTAACCTATGAGAGCTAATTCTAAGGTGAGTGATAGCTATCCTTGCCTTTCGGTCCGGGAGCAGCAGATTATTTTCAAACTCAAATTTCGTTTTAATATTTTTGTAAAAGTCTAATTGATGTGACAAGCTTGGAATAGTTTTATTTAATTTAGATTGTTCAAAGTTATTTGCATAATTGCTTTCAATTTGATTTTTTATTGCAGTGATTAGTTTTGTTTTGTTACATCTTAGGGATATGTCTTTACTAAGTAGCAGAGGTAAATTAATGTCAACTTCGGCAAGATGTTTTTGTACACTTTTAAGCCATGAACTTGACGAATTGTCCAATAATTGCTCTCCGAATGCTTTGTAAATTAAACTATCACTTTCTGAAGTTATTATTCTGAGTAAATATTTTACCATGTTTAATTTTACATCCATTAACAGTGGAGGGAAACCAAGTTCACCTCTAACAGCAGTGCTATTACTGTTTCGCTTTACATTTAGTATCTGGCACATAATCCTTCGTTGTAATGTTTCGATGGGATTGTTTTCCTCTTGTGTTATTGTATCACCCCAAATATCACTGCCGTAGAGAATGACTGGTTTTATTATACTGTTATATAACGTTCTGTGAATTCCGACATAACTGGCTGACGACTGCCCCAAAAACCTCCGAGTCATTGTCCATGCCTTTTCTGCCTTCAAACAAAGTTGTTTTATGCCAAATGCCTGCCTGCAAGAACTATTGAAAGAAAAGCCTAGATATCTATAATTTTCCACTGTTTCTAAAACATTGTTATTGATAGAAAATGTGCAATTTTTTACATTAAATTGTTTGCAAAATACGACACATTTTGATTTCTCATAGTTTATTTTCAGTTTTCAGTTGTCGCAATACTGCAGAGTTTTATCAAGGCATTTTTGAAGTCCCTCTTTACTTTGTGAAAGTAAAACAATGTCATCAGCGAACATGAGAGAATTCAATGGTGTGTCAACAAGAAAAACTGGATCTGTCAATGGACATGTCATGGAGTTTGCGAGGTCATTAATGTACAGATTGAACAAGTTTGGGCTTAGAATACAACCCTGGCGGACTCCAATACTCGGAGAGATAGTTTTTGTTAGATGGTTGTTGTAAATTATTTGTGCTTTATTATCTGAGTATAGGCTATTAATCATGTTGTAAAATAATCCATTGATGTTTAACTGTTCAAGTTTCGATAAAAGACCAGTATGCCAAACGGTGTCAAACGCTTTTCTCAAATCAATAAAGCATGCGAACAGTTTTTGGTTATGCTTGGTGTATTTGGCAATTAATGTTTTGAGGCAAAAAAGATGGTCTACCGTTCTTCGATTCTTTTGGAAGCCACCTTGACTTTTGTGAATAATATGATTTGCAATCAAAAAATAATTGAGTCTTTCGTTCAAGACGAGACAAAAAAGCTTACCAAGGATACTTGTGAGGCTTATTCCTCTGTAATTAGAAGTATTTAGTTTACTGCCAGATTTATGGAGAGGCAAGATAAGGGACTCCTTCCAACACTCAGGGAAGTAACCAGACTGAAATATGTGATCAAAAAGTTTTTGATATATGTCAACAAATTTGTCCATCGTTATCTGGATCATTTCAGAAAGAACTCCGTCTTTTCCAGGTGATTTTTTCAGTTTTAGAAGTTTTAATGCTGCAAATATTTCATCGACTTCTATTGGTCGATTAAGGTCTTCAATAGAGCTGATCTCTGAGTCACGTTTTGTGGTGTTGTCAAGATTAGCAAAATTATTTATAGTTGTTGTATCCGAGCTCACTTCGTGTAACTCTTTAAAATGATTATATAGTTCATCAACGTCGGGAAGTACATTACCTGTTTCGAAGTTGTTTTTGCGTGACTTGAATAATTGCCAAAATTTATTTTTGTTATTATACATTGAGTCATTTAATTCGTGTAAAGCTGAAGCATTGTGTTTTTTTTTTGACAGTTTGATTTCACGTTTGTATAATTTTCTAAGGCGACAAATACGACATCGTAGAAACGGATCATTGGGACGTGATTTCAACAGCCTTACGATGTTATTCATTTGAGATTTAATATTAGAGCAGGATTTCGTGTACCATGGTGATTTAAAATTTCTTGATTTTTTATACTTTTTGTAAGATTTTGTTTTCAAGATGCCTTGCGCAGATGAAGTGAGCATCAAGTTTATATCATTGATCATATGGTCGACATCTTCATCGGATGAAACAGTTCTTCTTGAAAGAGATTTTAGAATTTCAGAATTGTTCCTATTATCAAATTGTTGTGCATACTCACACATATTTTTTCATTGTACCAAACGTAGCGAGAAGGTCGGTCCTCGGATATAATGTTAGGT
This sequence comes from Haliclystus octoradiatus, assembly GCA_916610825.1. NCBI lineage: Eukaryota > Metazoa > Cnidaria > Staurozoa > Stauromedusae > Haliclystidae > Haliclystus > Haliclystus octoradiatus. The sequence continues at coordinate 30,456,724 of OU744448.1, forward strand.
TGAGAATTTTTAGACTGTATTTTGTTGACAGCAAGATATAGGTTTATGGAACAATGATCAGAAAATAGCAAAGCATTTTTGTTGATTTTTAAGGATTTAAGAAGGTTCGATGATTTAAAAAATAAGTTTTCTGAGGCTAGAACAAAATCCAACAAACTTGAGCCATTTTTACCGTAGTATGTACATGAACCTTCTTCATCACCTTGCAGTCGACCGTTCAGGATCCGAAGTTGGTTACTGGTGCATATACTTATCAAATGTCTGGAATATTCATTCACAGAAGTCGCCGCCAACCAGTATGTCGCAATCACATGGAATCTGTATCAACTCACACTGCAAGATCTCAAATACCTGTTTTTTATGGATTTGGTTAACAGTGGAGCAATGGGGACTGACATAAACGAAAGCTGTGTATAAGTCATTATCAAGACCAAAATACTGTTTATTTCATTTGAGCCACATGATGTCGTCTGATTGTAATAATAATAATAATAATAATAATAATAATAATAATAATAATAATAATAATAATAATAATAATAATAATAATAATAATAATAATAATAATAATAATAATAATAATAATAATAATAATAATAATAATAATAATAATAATAATAATAATAATAATAATAATAATAATAATAATAATAATAATAATAATAATAATAATAATAATAATAATAATAATAATAATAATAATAATAATAATAATAATAATAATAATAATAATAATAATAATAATAATAATAATAATAATAATAATAATAATAATAATAATAATAATAATAATAATAATAATAATAATAATAATAATAATAATAATAATAATAATAATAATAATAATAATAATAATAATAATAATAATAATAATAATAATAATAATAATAATAATAATAATAATAATAATAATAATAATAATAATAATAATAATAATAATAATAATAATAATAATAATAATAATAATAATAATAATAATAATAATAATAATAATAATAATAATAATAATAATAATAATAATAATAATAATAATAATAATAATAATAATAATAATAATAATAATAATAATAATAATAATAATAATAATAATAATAATAATAATAATAATAATAATAATAATAATAATAATAATAATAATAATTATAACAACAATAATAATAATAATAATAATAATAATAATAATAATAATAATAATAATAATAATAATAATTATAACAACAATAATAATAATAATAATCCGTAAGCATCCAATTTGGCTAAAAGAAGACCATGATGAACGGTGTCAAAAGCTTTGCTAAGGTCAATAGCTACAGCTGATACATGCTTCTTGACGTCCAGAGCATTTCGCCAGTCTTCTGTAACCTTCACTAGGGCGGTGGTACACGAATGGCCTTGTAAGTACCCAGATAGAGTTTCAGACCACAAATTGTTGTTTGTCATGTATGCGGACATCTGAATGCTTAACACTCGCTCATACACTTTAGAAACTGCTGCTAGGAGTGTGATGGGTCGATAGTTACCTTTCTTTTGTGGGTTATCCCTCTTGAATATTGGTTTCACAATGCCATCCTTCCAATGAGTTGGGAATATGCTGTGATCTATGCTGTTGTTTATCAGCGAAGAAAATGAAAGAGCCAACGCAGAATGTCCTAGTTTCAGAATCCAATTAGGCAGCCAATTTGCAACAAGAGACTTTTTGCTATCCAGCTTTCTCAGGATTGCAGAGATTTCAGAAGGTGTAGTGTGATTGAATGTGAACTTCAAGTCGTTTCCATCAATAATCCTGTTAATCCCTATAAAACACGAGTGTTGGTAGAGTTGACTTTCATCTTGGTTGATTTCAAACGTTGGCAGGCGCGGATCCAGAGGGGTGCAAGTATGGCAAATGACACCCCTAAATTTTTTAGTGAAATTTTAAGATGACGTCATTATAAATGGCGTCATCGTTTAGTTCTTCTGTTAATAATAAATATATTTTTATCAAACTTATCTTTCCTTTTTATCTTCTATTCGATCATTTTTAAGTATAAATTCTCAATATTTAATTTTCGTATTTATTTTGTATTAAATTATTGTAGATGATCGTAATGATCGCATTCGTATTGAATTTCGTTCAGAGTTATGATTTCTTCAGTAGTTGTCTTAGATTACGTAATATACTGACGTGATTCAAGCGGTGTTGCGGTATGCTGCGGCAGTAGAAAAGATCCACAACAACGTCACGATTACAGTTTTGCGGTCGTAGAAAATCTATTGTTTATCATTCCGTCTATTGTTTCTGTTTCTCATCTTTTTAACAATTGACATATTCGTTGCCAGCGTGTTGCCAAGGAAAGAACAGGACTGCCATACTCATCCGGGAGCTATTTTGACCGCCTATCCCACTTCTTTTGTTCGTTCGAGTCACCGATTGGCGAATTGGTAGAAAAAATAACAATTGACACCCCCACGTGATAATTTTGACACACTAAATTTGAGGAAAATTTTGCCTGTATGTCAAGGTCGTAATTTTAAAAATATGTTCGCAAAGCTGTTCGCAGAAGTTGCACGCCTTGATATCTGATTGGATAAATCAAAGCAGCTTCACATGCAACTTCATGTGGCGCTTCTTTTAGCTAAATAGTTCTGCAGTTTTATTTAACAGTCTTTGTCTCGTGTGACTATCAGCGTGGAAGCATCAGAACAAATTATAGCAACTCTACAAACCATGTTTATTTCAATGGCCATGAAGAAAGATTTTATTTATTTTATGAAAGCTTTCCTCGAATTATTACGAATTGATTGCCATTAATCATCAACGAGATATTTTTGAAAGATGGATTTGGAAAGCCGATGGATCCACTTGCAGAAATATGCAAGAATTATATATGAAATTGTACAAACTTGTATAGATAACTTGGAGAATGCAATGTGTAAGTACCTCTGTTATATTAATATTGTTTATATCCTCGTTCATATATGTCGCTTTTCAACCTGAACTCAAATGTGTCAAATTTTCCAAGGTCAACAGAAGATAAATAAATCTGAACCTTGCAAAAGCAACCATAGTACAGAGGGCTAAGTCAAATGAACCATTACAAACCCTCATTTATGTTTGAAATAAATGTAATTGTAGTTTTTATTTGACTTGATTTAATTTAATTTTCTAAGAATGTAATTCAAAATGAGTGTCTAAGTGTTCATAGAGCAATCAGCATGTCCCTGTTTATATCTCTAGAATTGATTTAAATATAGCCCGACATCAAAATTAGTTTACCTAAAGTAGAAAGCAAAACAAGCCGGCCCCGCAGTTGATATAAAAAGGGGGCAGTACGGGAAGCGCGATACTACAACTTTGAATCTAATATAATACTGTAATGGGTTTAGATTTTCGCTTAGAAAAATATTGTGGTTCTATATACCTTGCAAAAGTCCTTCCTGAAATAGAATATGAATTTAGCCTTGTCACCAATTTGAGGGATATTATACTAAACCCCTTTAATACGTGTACGTATTCATAGTAGGCCTAAGTTCATATAAATATTCCTTAATTGTGGATTGCCATTTTTCAATATTGCAGATTGTACCTGAATTGTACAGTGGAGATTGAAGACTAGTTCTTGATGAAGGGAAATTCGATAAAATTATATAAATGTATTGCAAGATAGCCATTCCAATGTAACATTTATTGTAATTGTATGTTTATCATTATGTGATTCTTTGACTGACTCAAATCTTCTCGCTCAATCTTTCTTTGGTATACAAGATAGGCGTGGCCAAAAATGGGTGTGGCAAGTGACGTAATTAATTTTGACCCCCATAAAATAATTCCTGGATCTGCGCCTGAACGTTGGTGAAAATAATTCATTGAAGATATTTGCGACTTTTTGATGGTTTGATTCCAGTAGGCCTTCTTTCTCCAATGTAATGTCATTTGATGCTCTCTTTTATTATTTGGCAACCAGGGTCTTATGTTTCTCCAAAAGTCATTTGGTACGCTGTTGTCGATAATATCTTTTATTGCTGATCGAATCTCAAATCTTCTAATGTAGGATGCTTCTTTTTTAGCTGTGATGTAGTTTTGATAATTCTTCTTGCTTTCTCTCTGATGTATTTATTATAGAGACGGTATCTTCAACTTTGGTGTTTGATTGGGACAGACGAGATTAATTTTGGGCCCGATTGGAGTCTTTAAAACATGGCCCGAAAATTTTTCATTACTACGCTCGCTAAGTAATATGATTATGAATTTAGGTCAATGTATAATTTAAACACGCATGACAAACCTTGGCAACCGAAGGAAATGCTTCGACGGGACTATGGTAGAGTAGTATCTTTTCATAATGTTTTGTATCGTGAATTGTGTTATTTAAAAGTTTCTTTGTCAGCTATGTCTGACCGTGTTTTGTGGCGTTCTTTGTGTAGCAAATATGTAAGGCGTAAGAGGGACGGCACATTCCTATAATGTGACTGTCTATACTACTACTACTACAAACCTTGTTGGCGGATTCAACTCCGGATACCGCTCCTTAACTGTCTTTCAATGTAGCCTATATTTGTGGTTTATATGGCATTTCAGTTTTTAACCTCCAGTTTTATTAGGCCTTCATTGTAGCGCTTCTTGGAAATGAGGGCCGTGATTGAGTGCGGCTACTTCCAACTTATGGTTACATATCTGGATCGGACTCCGGTAAAGTCGAAAATTTCATTGCTCGACACACCCCTCTCTCGGGACGGCCCTAATACCCCATTGATTTTGTCTTATACAAACTTCTAAACCAGGTGAGAGGTTTTGAGCTATCTCACGCGTTAATTTTCGAAACTTGTACAATGTATATAGTGGCCTCATTATAAGCACCACGGTGGTCAATGTTCTCCTCTCTTATAATTAGCGGCTTTACGAAATGACAATATGAAAAACAATAGCACGACTAGTATATCATTTGTTTTTTTAACATGTGAATATATTCAATATATGCTCAAAAAAATCTGAAAATGTAATTCTTAATCATATCGATAGTTTAATATAATAATACTTTACAAATGATATTCTAATAATGTTCTACAAAGCCAATGATCTGTAATTTGCATTATAAGATATTATATGTTTTTACCAAATGTGATGCATAGTTATATGCTAATTACAATTAATCCAATATGCAATGTAAATTGATTGGCTGGTTATATATGTCAACCATTACAGTTCGTATCTCTTGACTATCTATGTAACACTTTTTGACAGATTAAAATGCGATTAATCGTCATTTTAGTGATGACTAATGGGATAAATAAAATCTTTATTAAACTTGAAATGTGCATTTTTAAAAGATTGCAGTGTTATACTTTCTGAAACAACAAACATCGAATTCGTAAAAATGCTAGGGGTTGATTGAAAATTGTAAGTAAATTAAATTAAATTAAATTAAATTAAATTAAATTAAATTAAATTAAATTAAATTAAATTAAATTAAATTAAATTAAATTAAATTAAATTAAATTAAATTAAATTAAATTAAATTAAATTAAATTAAATTAAATTAAATTAAATTAAATTAAATTAAATTAAATTAAATTAAATTAAATTAAATTAAATTAAATTAAATTAAATTAAATTAAATTAAATTAAATTAAATTAAATTAAATTAAATTAAATTAAATTAAATTAAATTAAATTAAATTAAATTAAATTAAATTAAATTAAATTAAATTAAATTAAATTAAATTAAATTAAATTAAATTAAATTAAATTAAATTAAATTAAATTAAATTAAATTAAATTAAATTAAATTAAATTAAATTAAATTAAATTAAATTAAATTAAATTAAATTAAATTAAATTAAATTAAATTAAATTAAATTAAATTAAATTAAATTAAATTAAATTAAATTAAATTAAATTAAATTAAATTAAATTAAATTAAATTAAATTAAATTAAATTAAATTAAATTAAATTAAATTAAATTAAATTAAATTAAATTAAATTAAATTAAATTAAATTAAATTAAATTAAATTAAATTAAATTAAATTAAATTAAATTAAATTAAATTAAATTAAATTAAATTAAATTAAATTAAATTAAATTAAATTAAATTAAATTAAATTAAATTAAATTAAATTAAATTAAATTAAATTAAATTAAATTAAATTAAATTAAATTAAATTAAATTAAATTAAATTAAATTAAATTAAATTAAATTAAATTAAATTAAATTAAATTAAATTAAATTAAATTAAATTAAATTAAATTAAATTAAATTAAATTAAATTAAATTAAATTAAATTAAATTAAATTAAATTAAATTAAATTAAATTAAATTAAATTAAATTAAATTAAATTAAATTAAATTAAATTAAATTAAATTAAATTAAATTAAATTAAATTAAATTAAATTAAATTAAATTAAATTAAATTAAATTAAATTAAATTAAATTAAATTAAATTAAATTAAATTAAATTAAATTAAATTAAATTAAATTAAATTAAATTAAATTAAATTAAATTAAATTAAATTAAATTAAATTAAATTAAATTAAATTAAATTAAATTAAATTAAATTAAATTAAATTAAATTAAATTAAATTAAATTAAATTAAATTAAATTAAATTAAATTAAATTAAATTAAATTAAATTAAATTAAATTAAATTAAATTAAATTAAATTAAATTAAATTAAATTAAATTAAATTAAATTAAATTAAATTAAATTAAATTAAATTAAATTAAATTAAATTAAATTAAATTAAATTAAATTAAATTAAATTAAATTAAATTAAATTAAATTAAATTAAATTAAATTAAATTAAATTAAATTAATTAAATTAAATTAAATTAAATTAAATTAAATTAAATTAAATTAAATTAAATTAAATTAAATTAAATTAAATTAAATTAAATTAAATTAAATTAAATTAAATTAAATTAAATTAAATTAAATTAAATTAAATTAAATTAAATTAAATTAAATTAAATTAAATTAAATTAAATTAAATTAAATTAAATTAAATTAAATTAAATTAAATTAAATTAAATTAAATTAAATTAAATTAAATTAAATTAAATTAAATTATTATAGCAAATCTCTGTATCAGACGCAGTTGTTATTTTGTTCACATAATTTCACAAAAAGCTCAAATGATGTTTTTCCAGAATTGTTAAATTCTTGAGCATCGTTTAAGTCACTGAGATACCAGAATGAGTAAGTCGCTCCTTCAACCAGAAAATAGCAATGAGAAGTTGCTAAATAGGGAGTGTGTATACCATCGCCTTCGAATTCATCAAAATGTTGCTTACGTACAACTACATCGCCACGGAAGTCTTCCACAAGCATCATTTGACTTGGGGATGGAAGAATCGACCAGTGACATCCAAATGGCATCGCAATTGGTAAGCTGCAAATTAATCCACCTTGCAAATGATTTAACTTCAGTTTGTATAACCCAGTTGGCAATTGAAATGTAAAAGTTCCTGGTTTGTCATCCTTGGATTCGACAATGATAGGAGATGGTGTGGCCTTCACAAAGTCTGAAACAAAATAAATACAATTTGTTGTTTCTCATTTCTTCTAAATTATACATTTTTAATTAAGAAAAGATTCAATGTCTAAATATAACCTTGATCAGCTACTTTCAAACACAAAGGAATGTGAGCCATGTTAAAAGAATGACCTACGGATGCTTCTTATATCGAAATTCTCTTAATTAGAATTATGCTGATGATTATTTTAATATCTTTTTCGAAATTTCTACTGCTTTCCGTAGCGTTAACGTTGCCATAGTAATAGGATTAACAAATGAAAATAAAAATAAAATGTTTGACAGTTGATAATGGCATTGTTACTCACTTTCAATTTTTTCATAATAAATGGAATTTTCTTTCTTAACTAAAGTTCTTTCTCCTTCCAAATCTTCACTAAGTTTCTTTACAAATAATTGACATGTTACGTTTCTGTGATTAACACCAAAAACATTCATTGATTTAGCTTTCGCTTCTGCAATAAATCTCATTGAACATCTTCCCATTGAAGTATTTGTATAAATTTCAAATGCATTTCCAGTGTAGAATTTCCCTTCGTTGGACTCAAGATATTCACCATCTGTCTTTTGGTAAGGAAACTGACATGCTGGGTCTCCTTTACATGATTGCAAATTACAAACGAGAAAAAAGAAAATCAATTTCTGTATCAACACGATGATGAGTCCGCCCATATTGCTTGATGGATTTAAACCGAATAGTTCGGTTACTAAAACACACAATCTGCTACAAAAACACTTCTTGTGAATAAAGGCCTATTGTCAGATACATAGTAATGCAACCCGCAACAAATGGACAGCTTTATTGTAATGATGCTGTTAGTGATCTATTAAAAGGCCCCAAACCCGTGCCAAACGCAGGTCGCAAGCCGAACCTCGAAAGAACGTTGACATGACCACGAAACACTGCTGTTGTATTACTAAAATATTGTATGACATTCATTGTCCTCCCATATTGCTTGATGTATCTTGATCCGATAGCATGATTACTGAAACACCTTCTACTCCCAAAACACGTTTGCAACCTCAATAATATAAGGTGTCGGCCATAGTAAAGCAAACCGCTACAATTATATATGCATGCGCTGTCACGCGATCTATATCTCACGAACAAACCCTTGCTATTTTGTGCTTTAGCTAGTAGCCTGCTTGCAGACATTTCCGGGATGCAAATTGGCAGAAACAGTGTAGTACGTTCTAGCCTTGCTCAACAACCCCTATCGAAACGGCCGCAGGTAAGGTGAAAATACAGGGACATCTGACACAGGTCTACATATATACATCAATGCAGCCATTATGGATCCCGCGTCGTTGATACTATTGCCTGTGTGGGATATAAGTCAACAATCGTCCTCACTCGACCTTACTATTAAAAAATAGCTCCGCTACGCTATGACTCATGGTGAATAATATAATAATCAAAATAAACCAATTGAAATCAAAATCAATAGAATATCAAATCAATCAAATCATCATGCAAAGAAAAATCAAATCAAATTCAAAAATGTAAATCAATCCAAGCGAATGATATAAAAATCAGATCAAATAAAAAAATCAACTTCAATCAAATAAAATAAAATAAATTATAACAGTATCCAAATAATATAATAATATAAAGAAAAATATATCCAAATAATAAATCAAAGAAAAGAGAAAAATAGCTCCGCTACGCTCGGACTCATTGTGAATAACATAATAATCAAAATAAACCAATTGAAATCAAATTCAATAGAATATCAAATCAATGAAATCATCATGCAAAGAAAAATCAAATCAAATCAAATTCAAAAAGTAAATCAATCCAATCGAATGATAGAAAAATCAGATCAAATAAAAAAATCAACTTCAATCAAATCAAATAAATTATAACAATATCCAAATAATATAATAATATAAAGAAATATATATCCAAAAAATATATCAAAGAAAAACGAAAAAAGAATAAAAATGTTAGGCAGACCGATGGGATTGAACCCCAGACCCCGCGTGCTCTATGCAAACGCTTCACTACTAGACCATACCAACATACTATCGAATGAAGTGATTTTCACTACTTATAATACAGGTGTGAGTTGTAAATGACGTGCGAAATTGTCTCTTCTTAAGGGGGTTCGCTACACATAATGCCAAATTTCAATTCTATAATAAATCGTTGACATTTGGTGGAAACATTCTTAAAGTATAGAAGTCTGAAAATATGAAATAGAAATGAGGGGTCACCATATTATTTGGGGCACAGGGGTCACTCAAACCCCCACTGATTTTTGGGACCAAAATCTGCGCAGTTGTTTGATATTCTTCAAAAATCAGACGGATGCATGAGCGACACAGATTTTTTGAAGAAAGACCATCAGCCATATATCAATACATAGCATCTTTAAAATTTGACACTACCTAATCATGATTGTCTCAAATAATACCTCATTTTCACCTATTTTCAGTACTTTACATCAAGATGCTCATATAAAAAACTATAATTTTTTCTTCAAATTTTCTATGAATTATGTCTATGGTGTGTACTACCTATATCAAAAATAAAAATAAGGGGTCACAATATTTTTTTACCGGTAAAAGTGGATCAAAGTGGAAATATTCAATTTAATGACAAAAATTCAGCTCTCTACAAGGGGAAAATGAGCTCCAGGGTATTTCAAGCAAACAATTTATGTAGCACAGTGGCGTACATATGTAGAAATGCTATTTGACGAATATAACATCAATTCCTCAAATAAATTTATCATGAGGGGAACGAGGATAATTATACCCCATTTTGCTCATTTAAACCCATAAAATCAATTAAAATAGAACTGAGTTAATTTCAAGAGAGCTCTGTCAGGAATCTTAAAGGAGCAATCCAGTTTAATGGACAACATCTGAAAACAATGGTTTTTAAGCAGTGGGAAAGATTTTTGAGACTTCTACATAGTGAAATGATATGTTGGACTTTTAGATCATAAATAGCTAGGTTAATCTTTGCATGGATAGATCACAAATACAGACAATCACCAAGACCATTTGATGAGTTAATACAGTAATTACAAATCAAAAGCTATGTTGAAATGAGTTTGAATGCTTTCAAACTTACATTTCGGAAGTCACTACATAATGTAAACATTGTAATTTCACAACAAAAAAACTCCCACTTCAAAAGCAGAAACAAATGTATGCTGCCACTATTTTAACCATTATAAGCAAAAATAACATTTCAAGCACTACTGAGGTACTTATAAACAATAAATATTATGATATACTCATTTGATTGAATATCCGAAAGCTATTTTTAAAAACATTTGAGTTAGCATTGCGTTTTCACATTTCCCGCTTGTTCTTACGAAACAAGCTGCCATCTTTAAATTGTTTTTTTCTTGCAAAAATGACTAATTATAAATTCAAAATGGGGCTACTGTCGCGAACCCCCTTAAGCTGATGCCGCAGCAGAATTAAAACATTTTAATAAACCAAATAAAACCATGACGACTGGCTTAGCAGTTTGATGTAATAAATAACTTCAGAAAAGAATACAAACAATAAATATATAATACTGTCTTGTCTAAGCCCCCAACCAAATGATGAATTGTCGGTTAAAAAGTTCTCATGGTCTAAACTCAACAACAGTTATCTTCGAAGTTTCACCTCAAATAGTGATGTTACAGAAATATTAAAATCTTTTATTAACCATTTCAAATGACGAGAAGAAGAAAACAATCATGTGTTCTACCAATGAAGAGATAATCACGATGTAAACTAATCCAGGAGTATTAGAAAACATTTCATTTAATAATGCAATTGTAATCTCGCTAAGCTGCGAGTCGGCCATCATGGCGGGCAATGGAAAAAATTTTTTGTCAAAAAAATTTGGAATAATCACACAGCATGCCCATTGTATTTTAACAATAAAATGGTGTTTCTTGCGCAATCGTTTTTTGTTCGACCTTTGTTAGCACGCAAAGCAGTTTGTTGAACGTTATTTCAAAAGAACAATAGATTCAGTCAAAAGTGAAATGAAATGAAATGAAAACGTTTCCACCATGACAGCATAGACTCAAGGTCACTTACGTAACCATATGAGTCAAAAAACGTTAATGCAAACCGATGGGATTGAACCCCAGACCCCATCGGTTTGCATTAACGTTTTTTGACTCATATGGTTACGTAAGTGACCTTGAGTCTATGCTGTCATGGTGGAAACGTTTTCATTTCATTTCATTTCACTTTTGACTGAATCTATTGTTCTTTTCCGGCATTCTCGACCGGAAAATGTTTTGAATATGGAAGTCCGTAGAAGACATCAAACACAACATTCGGGATGCAAATTCAGGCTAACTTGAATAATTTAGTCATCGATATAATCCGACAAATTATCATTTTGGCTGGCTTGGCCCTAAACAAATAATGTAGATGGTGGTCAAGAAAGATAACATGTGTGCAATTTATGTTTTTGATTGAATAATTTTGTCAAAAATAAAATGAGAATTTTGACAGGCAAATAGAGAGAGTCTGAAACAATACCATTCTCCATTTACATACAGCCTTGAAAAAACATTGATATAGAGTTATAAAAAGTTTACTTAACAGTTACATGATTAATACGACTCAACTACCTGTAAATCCGATCACTCCGGTACCTATCACAAACGTCATCAATGCTCAGCACAGGGTACCTCAACAACTAAGTCAACAGCCACAACAGCATTTTTTATACAACCACAGACCTCCCCCGCTCCCCAACGAAGAACGCCTGGCCCGAATGGAAGCTCAGCTACAACACTTGATGATGCTCTTCTCCAACAGATTGCCAACACAGACTCAACGGAATTATTAAAATGTTTCTATTTTAATGCCAAATCACTATTAAATAAACTAAGTCATCTTTAGGTAATCCTAACCTCTAACTCATACGATATAATATTCATAACAGAAACATGGCTATCATTGACAGTTCCTGATTCCTTACTAGTCTCAAATACCGGATATTCTGTTGTCCAAAGAGATAGATTAAATGCAAGTTGTGGAGATGTTATTATTGTTATTAAGGAGAACATTCATTATGCGATATTAGAATTACCGTCGAGGTTTGACAATCTTGAGAGTTTGGTTATTGACATAAGATTATCAGCTCATCAAAAATATCGAATGGCATGTTCTTACAATCCACCTTCAAAAGCTATTTCTATTATTGATACAGAGATCATCGGTTCGTTTTTTGATTTTTATTGGCACAGTGTGTTTTCCCTTGTTTTTACATTGGAGATTTCAATTACCCATCTATTGAATGGGGCATTCCTCTTAGTTATGGGGGCAACTGTCATGGTGTCTTTGTTGACGCTGTCACAAGAAATAACCTAAATCCATGATTCATTAACAATTTGGACCTTCTTTTAACGTCTGAGCCAGCTTTAATTACTGAGCATGAAATTGTTGAACCTTGAACCTTGTACAGACACATGTGATCACAAATCTGTAGAACTTTCCGTTCAAATCCCTACATCATCATATTCTAAAGTTAATCATGCAAAGCGAAATTTCAGGAAAGCAGATTATTATACTAAATCAATGATTTTGAAAGATATAAACTGCATACATTTATCGAAAAGTTTCCAAGGTGATGTTAAATCTTTTTGGTGTATACTTTCTGAAATATTTGATTACTGTATTCATAACTTTGTACCTTTGACTAAGAATAGAAAATTTAAGTATCCCAAGAAAATTCGCTCTCTTGCTCTAAGGAAACGCCTGGCTTACAGAATTCTGTCGTATCAAATACCGAGTTTAAAAATGCATCGAAAGAGTATGAGAAGGCAGTAAAAGAATTCAATATTCAACGTGAAAAAAGTCTTCTGGAGGAAGTTTCTCTTTCCCGATTTTATTCATTTGTTAATAGTAAACTACAATCTCATCCTTCGATTCCTGCAGTACAAAATGAAATAGGAGAAAAGGCAACTGATATCAGTCATAGTTGAACTTTTTAATAATTATTTTGCTACTGTCTTTACCCAGGATGATGGGAACAATCCTGAATTTTTGCAACAGGTCAATATTAGCGCTACACCTTTGTCATTATCAATTTCTCTCAAAAGGATATTCTTAAGGAGTTACTTGCCTTACCAAATAAAGCGTCTGCATCTCCTGATAGATATCGAGCTATCTTTCTCAAGTATATTGCTAACGACATTATTATAACTTTATCCATATTATTTGAATCGTCTATGCAGTCTAGTCAACTGCCATCTATATGGAAAACAGCATTTGTAATAACCAATCTTTAAAACAGGAAAATCTTCATTATGTCAAAACTATCGCCCGGTTTCGTTGATTTGTGTAACATGCAAGGTGATGGAATCGATTATCTCAAAACAAATGAAAAAGTATTTCTTGAAACATGGCCTTCTCACCAAAGAGCAGCACGGACTTTTAGAACGTCGCTCAACTTGCACACAGCTGCTATCTACTTTTAATATTTGGTCTAAAGCAATAAACAATAAATTATTAACCGATGCAATCAATTTGGACTTTAGTAAAGCTTTTGATACCGTGTCGCACAATAAGCTAGTCATCAAGCTTAACGCATGTGGTATACAATTCGAGCTCATCAAATGGATATCTTCATTTTTATCTGGTCGCACTCAATCTGTTTGTATTGAAAATGTCTATTCTAAATCTTTAAATGTTGGCAGCGGTGTACCCCAGGGCTCCGTACTTGGCCCCCAGGGGGTAACTTCCATTATCATAAAGTTTGAAGGGATTATGCCAATGGTAGAGGACTGTATAGCAAGTTCATTAATTTCCTTCAATCTTTGGTCTTTTATTATTCAACAATAAGCCCAATTCAATAAACAAAATAAATAGAATATTAGGCGATTCTATTTCAAAGCAGACAAAGTAGTTGGTTGCCTGTAACTGCGACTCAAAGAAGAAACTTTAATAATAAGTTAACAAAATATTTATAATTAAATCAAAGAGATGCTATCATCGCCAGCCACAGTTACAGAACACATATAATTAAAGGGTGCAGTAGCCTTGTATATTTTGCTATTGCACCATACTTTACAAACAACCAATCATAAAACAACACAAAACAATCACACGTATCAACTTTAGCTCTAAGTCCAATGTACTAATTACAAACACGCTAGGTACAGAACATAGTTACAACACACAAACGAGGTTAATATTAAAGTGAGGCTCAGACGATCACATCCATACTTTGGGTATGCGGGGATGTTCAAATATTAAAGGGTACCTTTCTCAACATCCATAAAAAAGTTTTGGGGTATGCTTAGTCATAATTTTTTTTGAGGTATCCTTTTGACGCCTTTGCAAGTTTTTCATGGTGCAAAAGGAATTTTGCATATGAATTTTTTTCTTTAATCTTTTTTGGTTGAATTTGCCGTTCATAAAAAAATATTTGGGGTATCTTTTTCATCATGCGAATTTTTTTTATGGTCATTTTGCCAAACTTCCATTTGAACGACCCCGTCGAAGCGCAATGGAAGTTACCCCCCGGGATTTGGCCCTCTATTGTTTATTATATTTATTAATGACATTGTAAGTTGCCTTGAGGACGAATGCCATATCAAATTGTACGCAGACGACGCAAAAATCTTTTCTACAAGATCCGAGTCAAATCTAAATCTACAGAGATCATTAGATAAAGTAGTTACATGGGCGCAAACATATGGCAGATACGTCTAGCTTTTCACAAATGTTGCGTATTTTCCTTTTGAAATGTCAACGTTCAGTAACAGATTTACAATTTGGAAGGAAAAGAACTGAGATCAGTAAATAGAATAAAATACCTGGGAGTTGTATTCATTACCGACCTTAAGCCTTCAGTTCATTGCGCTATGATTACTGCGAAGGCCAAGTCTATGTAGAGATGCTGATGTTTTAATGAAAGCATGCATACAGTATGTACGTGAGACCACTTTTAGAATCAGTGTCTCCTGATATGGTCACCATATTTAATTAAAGATATTATTAGCATTGAAAAGGTTCAAAGAGCATTTTTCAGACATGTATGCCACATCAAACACATTTACGGTCAAACATATCAAACTCGTTTGAAGTATCTTAATATTGATTCTTTGGAATTAAGGAGAATCAAAAGCGATCTGATAATGATGTTTAAAATTATTAATAGTCTAGTAGATTTACATTTAGAAGAATTTTGTAAATTCAATAAAACTAAATATTCAATGCGAGGTAACTCCTGTAAGTTACAACTGAAAATTGTATCCGATAGGCTAAATATCAGCAAATACCAATTTATCAATCGAGTAATTGCATGGTGGAACAGTTTACCAGAGAGTGTGGTAACCTCCAAATCATTAATTTCCTTCAAATCAAAATTGAACACTGTTGATCTAAAGGCCTTATGCAAACTTAATTAACAATCTATATGAACTACTAGCATAGTTGACACTATTAACACATTTTTATTTTAAGCAAATTTAAACTAGGCTAGCAAATTTCAATAATTCAAGCTATTTTAGTCTAGCGTAGAAAAATTTTCTTGATTCAAGAAATTATATTCTTTATGAAATATTCACACCACTTATTTTCTTGTTTTAAGAAAATGTGTTGCTTAAAACAAGAATAAAAGCCTACCCTAGCAAATGGATTTTCCTGTGTAGTATAGTTGACACTATTAACATATTTTAATTTTATGCTTTCTTTATGTACTAGATTTCAAGTTGCATACAAATGCATGCTTATATTGAGTTGTGAATCATCTGGCTCGACTGGTTCAAATTAATGCATGAAGAAATCTATGTAGAAAAGATGATTTGAAGCCGAAATTCAATTCAGAAATTATCCTATTTTATTGTTTTTCTGTTCAAAGAAGCAAAAAATTGAGAAGTGAAAAGTGAAAGTTACGTAACCATACAGCCCCCCCAAAAAAAAAAAATCTAACAAACATTTCTAACCCGAGTGTCATAAAGCTGCAGGGTGACAATTTTGGGGGGTTTGTTTAAATTTATTATGTTCCACCTAACAACACTGGTACATCCCGAAAAAATTTGATTGATTATTTTTTATTCATAAGGTGGTTATTCAACATTTGATTCAAGTGACTTCTGAAAAAGTATAGAATGAGAAACTATTTATCATCTTTACATCTTATTTTATTAATTACTGTCAATGTACATTCTTTTATTATATTTTAATTTATTTGTTGTCACTGATGAAGTGGAAGTTGGTATTGCAATTGTTTCTATATTTTAATTAAATTTCATCGCAGTTATACTGTACAATTTAACACTGGCTGTAATAATCAGGAAATATTTTTATTTTATATCTTTGTAATTTAATTTCCATAACGCGGGTTTGTTTACCAATTTCATAACCTTATATTCAAGTTATTTTCAAATAATAATTTATGATCAATCATTAAATAATTTCCAACTGAAGATAAGATGATGACACATCTTATTTGTTTCACTTTCATATAAATATACGTGTTGTTTTGTTTGTTTACGTTTGAATTTCATTCTGATAATTACTACGATGAAAATACACAAATTATCTGTCACGTCGCAACAAAGGATTGTGCTGTTTTGTATTTGCGAGACAATAGAAACTCATTGAAGTGCGAAACTGCTTAGTTAGCGCTTCAGTCTGAGAAAGCATTGTTGTTGAAAAAGGAAACAGTTTTCATTAGTATTCATCAACTTCGATGTATTTATTTAAGAAATGAAGCCAGCCATGTACGCCTCTGGTAAATAACGAATCCGTTGATATGTGTTTCAAGTCAATTGCATCAAAAATGGCATTGTGAATCCCCGCCTTACATACGGACGTACAAATGGAAATAGCGTAAATTTAAAAGTAGATTTAAAGGATATATTTAAGTGGAAGTTTACTTTCCTATATAATTCTGTCAGTATTTTTGACAAATAAACAACAACAACAATGATTATACTATTTATATATTTTGCAAAAACGCGATTAATCAATATTACCTTTATTGCTTTTAAAAATTGCTATGGATTTAGACCTAACAATATCTTTGAGCCTTCAATTAAATCGTTAATTTACTAAAGCATGACAAAATCAAAATCGAAAACTAAACGAGCATAGGGTAAACGTAAACAAAACAAAAAACATTGAGCACATATAATTGTATACATACGTAAATCAAAACCAAAATCAATGAAGATTCAACTATAGGCTTTTCAGACTGGGGCGCGATTAGCCGAACGTGCAAGCTCTGATAATGGAAATTGCATAGTTGTGTAGAAACTGAGAGAAGTTACATATTTCTAACTAGTTATGCCCAGCATTCCTTTTCAAAACGGTCCTTAACAATCTCCACTGGAAAAAGTAATTTCAACCTTTGCATCCTTATTGCCTCCCACTACGAGAACAATTTAAAATATTATTTTAGTTTAATATAGAAAACAATAACAAAACAATTTTGATCGTCGCGATTGAGGATTTGATTAGGTGATCAAATGGAGGCGAACTCAACCTTCATTGTTTCTCGATTAACATGACGACATCACAAAAGTAAAGATCCTGCGATGCTTATTCTTGCTAACAATTTTTCTAGGGTTGCAGACTGGTGCAAAAAATGCTAGGAATGCTAGATACAGCACTTTGATTGGTTACTAGTCGAATATGGAATGCTACGGATACGTCATCCTACTGGTGCGAAAAAAAACAACTCTGGACGAGAAATCAGATTGGAGCGAAATTATGATCATCGATTGGCAGAAATATGAGAACGTGCTGTACATAAACAGGCCAATCACACGATGCTAATGACAATACCAATGCTACTTTCACTTTACAACGAACAATTCTGACGTGAACTAGACAGAAATTTGTCTCATGGTATTCAATAAAAGAACAGCGGCGAAATCAAAGCTTGAAAGTTTCGACTGGTGCGAGCGCTCCTTTTGCACCAGCCTGGATCCGCCCCTGGTTGCTTGATGGGGACAATGGCCTAAATATGTGCGCTGGATCGGATTTAAAGAAATAGATTATGGCTGCGAATGCGAAAGTGATCCGAATCCAATCCGATGCAATAAAAATAAATATAATCCGATCAGAAACTGAAATTTCTAACTTAATCCGAACCAATCAGAATCATTTTTTGCATGAAATTTTAGTTCCACGGGGACACAACGTGACATCTTGAAACTGTTGTACCATTAACTAATTCAATTTACATCAATTGTTTCTACTGAGCCAATTGTATAGCTGATATAGAGAACAGCATACTAACGTAACTATATTTACATTGAAAAACTTTATTTTTTATGTTGAAAGGAAGCTAGAACACATTAATTATTACAAAGTACAAATTCTCTGTCAAATTCTGAATTTCGACATAATCCAACAAAGTCACTACACATACGATCCTATCCGAAGGTCTAAAACAGTAACCCGATCCGATTGGGTTGGATTCAGGTCGGATTCACACATCTTTAGCTATAGCCTATTTGATATCGAGAAGAATGCGCAGTCCGCCCGTCAGAACTATGAGCCAGGAGGTATTTAAATCTTCATTTAGAACAAATTCTGCTCTTTAAAGGGCTTGAGAGGGGGATTGTCTATAAATTACTTCCTCCACAGGAATATAATCAGAAATAAGATGTACTCTCAGCTGATGACATAGGATTATTTCAACGGGGACCTGCCTGTGGCGACTGACGTTGTGGGATGAAACAGCAAAACCTCTTTGGAAAGGTCTCTCTTGAAATGGCAATGAGAAACAACAATAAACGTGGTATCAGTTTGTTTTGAAACTTGTGAATATATTGTGAATAAAACATGCGTTCAAAAATTTAATGATACTTAATGCTCAAATGCTCAAATAAAATTTCATAAAATTCACAAACATATCGATGCTTTAATATAATATTTTATTACTTATTATTATGTTCTATATAAAGCCAATTATAAGTCTATATAAAGGTAACATGACATTATAAGAGGTTACATGTTTTTGTTGAATGATTATAAACTGAATACAATTACTCCCGTATGCAATTTAACTTGGTTTGCTGGCTATATATAAATAGTAAGAACCAGGAACTCCTACATTCATATAAATCAAATCACGCATGACAAAATGTTTAAGCCATCCATATTTGCTTACAGATCATTATTTTCTATGATTAAAGTAACAGTCTGTTATATTAAATTAAATTAAATAAATTAGTAATGTAAATGTCTGTATCAGATGCAGTTGTTATTTTGTTCACATAATTTCACAAACAGCTCAAATGATGTTTTTCCAGAACTGATAATTTCAGTTTGATCATCAACTAAGTCAGTTTTGTACCAAAATGAGTAAGTCGATCCTTGAACCAAGAAAAAGCAACGAGAAGTTGCTAAATAGGGAGTGCTCATACCATCACCTTCAAATTCATCAAATTGGCTCCTCCCTATAACTGTATCACCACGAATACCTTCCGTAAGCACGATTGAGTTTACCTCGGGACCACTATCCCAGTGACATCCAAATGGCATCGCAATTGGGACTTTGCAAATTAATCCACCATGCAAATGATTTAACTTTAATTTGTATAACCCAGTTGGCAATTGAAATGTAAAAGTTCCTGGTTTGTCATCCTTGGCTTCGACAATGATAGGAGATGGTGTGGCCTTCACAAAGTCTAAAACAAAATAAACACAATTTGTTGTTTCTAATTTCTTCTAAATTATACATTTTTAATTGAGAAAATACTGAATGTCTAAATATAACCTTGATCAGCTACTTCCAAACACAAAGGAATGTGTTTCAAAAAAGAGTGGGCTACGATTATACTGCTTATATCGAAATTCTCTTAATTAGAATTATGATGATGATTATTTTAATATCTTTTACGAAATTTCTACTGGTGTCCGTAGCACCGTAGCATTAGCGTTGCCATAGTAATAAGAGTAACAAATGATTATAAAAAATAAATGTTTGACAATTGATAATTGCATGGCTACTCACATTCAATTTTTTCATAATAAATGGAATCTTCTTTCTTAATCAAAGTTCTTTCTCCTTCCAAATCTTCACTAACTTTCTCTACAAATAATTGACATGTTATGTTTTTGTGATGAACACCAACAACATTCATTGATTTAGCTTTCGCTTCTGCAATAAATCTCATTGAACATCTTCCCATTGAAGAATTTGTATGAACTTCAAATGCATTCCCAGTGTAGAATTTTCCTTCGTTGGACTCAAGATATTCACCATCCGTCTTCTGGTAGGGAAACTGACATGCTGGGTCTCCTTTACATGATTGCAAATTACAAACGAGAGAAAAAAAAATCAATTTCTGTATCAACACAATCATGAGTCCTCCCATATTGCTTGATTGATATTGATAGAATAGTTCGATTATTTAAACACACCATCTGCTACGAAACACGTCTTGTGAATAAAGGCCTGTTGTCAGATACATAGTAATGCAACCCGCAACAAATGGACAGCTTTATTGCAATGATGCTGTGACTGATCTATAAATAGGCCCCAGACGCAGGCCGCAAGCCGAACCGCAAAGGAACGTTGACATGACCATGCAACAATCCTGCTCTATTATTATAAATATTGTATGACATTCATAGTCCTCCCATATTGCTTGATGTATTTTTATCGAATAGCGTGATTACTGAAACAGCTTCTATTCCCAAAACACGTTTACGGCCCCAATAATATAAAGTAAAATAATATAATATATATAGAATAGAATAAAATAGAATAGAATTTTGTTTCAACCATATGATAAAAAAATATTTACAGACTATAGACATTGATTTATGAAATATGATATACAGTGGTTAGTGACGTCATCTTGTAAGCAAAATTTGCTTGTCTATTGAGAGACACTATAGAGTTTATGAATGACATGGGTAAAAGGTTAAAACAAAAATGGTGAATTTAAACTATAGTAAAAGAAAATTCAAAACTTTATTGTAATTAAGAAGTTAACATACTGTACAAAAAAAAATAATACAATTTAACACCATACGTAACAGTCTTTGTAAGTGCAAAGTGTTCTTTCGAATATAGTTAGTGAAGGTATTAGACGATGAATATAAATTTTCAGGAAAAAGCTATAAGTGAAACCATTCCAAAGTGTTGGAAATCTATAATTTGGAAATGATTGTAGCATTTTTTTAGTTACAAAAGGAATTTCAACTTTCTGAATCTGGATTCAAAAAAATTAAACACTGATAGTAAAAAAGATGGGACAGAATCATTGGCAATTAACAATATATTCAGAAAAGAAACCACCTTTAAATTGTATAAATCTTTGAATTTCAAGATACCTAAATATTTCATCAGTGGCTGGGCATTGTAGGTACTTTGTGTTCATTATTATCCTCATACACTTTTTGGCAACAACTCTAGCCGTGAAACATTTGCATGACCCAAAATCTCAATACAATACTCAAAGTGAGGTTTGAATAAAGAATTTTTTAAATTATTCTTCATAGTTAAGAAGTTTTACAGACGAATTAGTGTGAAAACTGTTTTACGTAATTTGGAAGCAACAAAATTGGCATGGGCTTTCCAACTGAGATCATTATCGATCAGTACACTACAAATTTAATGAAATGATTCTTTTGTAGAGACCCGCAATGTTCAAGAGCATGACCATCAAGTGATAAAAATATAGATAAAAGTCTGGCATGGTTGAAAAGCATGTATTTACATTTGTCTGGGTGTAGAGACAAATGATTTTCGTAAAACCAACGCGCCACAGATTTCAATTCTTTGTTTATTTCATTTTCAAGATCTTCCTTGTTATCTGAGGACCATTGTAATGTTGTATCATCAGCAAAAAGGGTTACTTGGAATTTTGTCGAATTGGGTAAATCATGTTTATAAAAATCAAGAATAATAGTGGGCCAAAAATACTACCTTGCGGTACTCCACAGCTTATTTCACAAAAACTAGATAAAGCTCCATCAAATAAAACTGCTTCCCTCCTATTAGACAGGTAAATTGGTCATCCATTCAAATTCAATCCGATGCAAACCATAATGATTCAACTTCTGTAAAAGAATGTCATGAGAAACTGTATCAAAAGCTTTTTGATGTCGAGAAATATAGCACATTGATATTTTGAACGTTTTGAAGAAAAAATATTGTTTAAAAAGTTGAGTAAGCAATGCCTTGTGGTTTGTGGAAAAATATTCACGAAAACCAAATTGGTCATTAGTAAGGAAAATGGTGTTAAAATAGCTGGTATACAATTGAAAATAAACAACCTTTTCTAAAATTCTTGAAAAAGTGAACAATAGTAAAATTGGTCTATAATTAGAAAATTCTTTGCTGTTTCCTGATTTGAAAAGATGTATTACTTTAGCAATTTTGAAAGAGTCTGGAAGGTAGCCGGTGCGAAGGGAAATGTTCACGAGAAATTTTAATGGTGGGATTAAATTATCTTCAACGTGTTTCAGCAATGAGCTAGATATTTCATCTATACCAGTACTGGACTTTGATTTAAGATTGGACACAATTTTCTCCATCGAAAATTGAGTAACATGTTTGAATTTGAATGAATTACAATCGTTTTTGGGAGAAATTGTGCAAAAATGGAAGATTCTGGAAACTATTCCTAAGGGATTTTCCAACGTTTATAAAAAAAACTGTTGAAATGCTTGGCAATCTCATGTTTTTGATGAATTTCTTTATTGTTCAAATAAAAATTTGTTTTTGTTTCTACCAAAAATTTCATTTGTGACCTTCCAAATCGACTTTATCTTGTTTTTGTTTTCATCATAGAAAGTATTACAATAAATAGTCTTACTTTTTCTCATTAATTTGTAATACAATTTGTTGTATGAATCATATAGTGCCTTTACATTGATATTTCTTGTTCTTCTTCTTCCGCAGTCCGGTACATGCACACCATATTAAAATTGATTACAATGGACTTGGAAACTAAAAGAATAATTTACAAAAGGGTGAGATATTGATCGCATTAAGCCCTCCTTCGAAAGAATAAGAACTAATAGAATTTACTATATTAAGGTGTTTTTGGGGGTTCATTATCTAACTCTTACTTTAGTAAATTTATGTATTGATAGATTTTGTTAAATGTTGATCTTGGAAAGTCTGAACGAAGGCTGTCATGGCTGTCAGATTCTTCATAATCAAGTGCATATTTATCTAGAATTTGTTGAAAGGGTCGCGTTGATTTATTGAGTGGAATATGTTTGATACCATTTTGTTTATTAACGTCAAAGATATATGACACTAATACACCTGATGGGCATATTTAATTTCACATAATTGTGTTGTGTTGTATCACGAAAAGAACTTAGTTTTATAGAAAAGGAATCTACTTTACCATAGATTTGATCGCAGAGGTTTCTACATTATTAGGATCTACGTCAAGCTTAATGTTTACATTTGCAGATGACGGAGGAGTTTCGGGTTGAAGATGAAGAGGTATCAAATGTGTCATTTTCAGAGTGTGAATCAATGTTGCTTGCAGGGCAGATGCAGCCGAAAAACTGACTGGTGCAAGAAATTGGGCGGAGATGGATAAAGAGGAGCGAAGCCCCGTCCTTCTAGCAGCTGGTCCAGGGGCATGCTCGACCGGAAAATGTTTTGAATATGGAAGTCCGTAGAAGACATCAAACACAACATTCGGGATGCAAATTCAGGCTAACTTGAATAATTTAGTCATCGATATAATCCGACAAATTATCATTTTGGCTGGCTTGGCCCTAAACAAATAATGTAGATGGTCGTCAAGAAAGATAACATGTGTGCAATTTATGTTTTTGATTGAATAATTTTGTCAAAAATAAAATGAGAATTTTGACAGGCAAATAGAGAGAGTCTGAAACAATACCATTCTCCATTTACATACAGCCTTGAAAAAACATTGATATAGAGTTATAAAAAGTTTACTTAACAGTTACATGATTAATACGACTCAACTACCTGTAAATCCGATCACTCCGGTACCTATCACAAACGTCATCAATGCTCAGCACAGGGTACCTCAACAACTAAGTCAACAACCACAATAGCATTTTTTATACAACCACAGACCTCCCCCGCTCCCCAACGAAGAACGCCTGGCCCGAATGGAAGCTCAGCTACAACACTTGATGATGCTCCTCTCCAACAGATTGCCAACACAGACTCAACGGAATTATTAAAATGTTTCTATTTTAATGCCAAATCACTATTAAATAAACTAAGTCATCTTTAGGTAATCCTAACCTCTAACTCATACGATATAATATTCATAACAGAAACATGGCTATCATTGACAGTTCCTGATTCCTTACTAGTCTCAAATACCGGATATTCTGTTGTCCAAAGAGATAGATTAAATGCAAGTTGTGGAGATGTTATTATTGTTATTAAGGAGAACATTCATTATGCGATATTAGAATTACCGTCGAGGTTTGACAATCTTGAGAGTTTGGTTATTGACATAAGATTATCAGCTCATCAAAAATATCGAATGGCATGTTCTTACAATCCACCTTCAAAAGCTATTTCTATTATTGATACAGAGATCATCGGTTCGTTTTTTGATTTTTATTGGCACAGTGTGTTTTCCCTTGTTTTTACATTGGAGATTTCAATTACCCATCTATTGAATGGGGCATTCCTCTTAGTTATGGGGGCAACTGTCATGGTGTCTTTGTTGACGCTGTCACAAGAAATAACCTAAATCCATGATTCATTAACAATTTGGACCTTCTTTTAACGTCTGAGCCAGCTTTAATTACTGAGCATGAAATTGTTGAACCTTGAACCTTGTACAGACAAATGTGATCACAAATCTGTAGAACTTTCCGTTCAAATCCCTACATCATCATATTCTAAAGTTAATCATGCAAAGCGAAATTCCAGGAAAGCAGATTATTATACTAAATCAATGATTTTGAAAGATATAAACTGCATACATTTATCGAAAAGTTTCCAAGGTGATGTTAAATCCTTTTGGTGTATACTTTCTGAAATATTTGATTACTGTATTCATAACTTTGTACCTTTGACTAAGAATAGAAAATTTAAGTATCCCAAGAAAATTCGCTCTCTTGCTCTAAGGAAACGCCTGGCTTACAGAATTCTGTCGTATCATATACCGAGTTTAAAAATGCATCGAAAGAGTATGAGAAGGCAGTAAAAGAATTCAATATTCAACGTGAAAAAAGTCTTCTGGAGGAAGTTTCTCTTTCCCGATTTTATTCATTTGTTAATAGTAAACTACAATCTCATCCTTCGATTCCTGCAGTACAAAATGAAATAGGAGAAAAGGCAACTGATATCAGTCATAGTTGAACTTTTTAATAATTATTTTGCTACTGTCTTTACCCAGGATGATGGGAACAATCCTGAATTTTTGCAACAGGTCAATATTAGTGCTACACCTTTGTCATTATCAATTTCTCTCAAAAGGATATTCTTAAGGAGTTACTTGTCTTACCAAATAAAGCGTCTGCATCTCCTGATAGATATCGAGCTATCTTTCTCAAGTATATTGCTAACGACATTATTATAACTTTATCCATATTATTTGAATCGTCTATGCAGTCTAGTCAACTGCCATCTATATGGAAAACAGCATTTGTAATAACCAATCTTTAAAACAGGAAAATCTTCATTATGTCAAAACTATCACCCGGTTTCGTTGACTTGTGTAACATGCAAGGTGATGGAATCGATTATCTCAAAACAAATGAAAAAGTATTTCTTGAAACATGGCCTTCTCACCAAAGAGCAGCACGGACTTTTAGAACGTCGCTCAACTTGCACACAGCTGCTATCTACTTTTAATATTTGGTCTAAAGCAATAAACAATAAATTATTAACCGATGCAATCAATTTGGACTTTAGTAAAGCTTTTGATACCGTGTCGCACAATAAGCTAGTCATCAAGCTTAACGCATGTGGCATACAATTCGAGCTCATCAAATGGATATCTTCATTTTTATCTGGTCGCACTCAATCTGTTTGTATTGAAAATGTCTATTCTAAATCTTTAAATGTTGGCAGCGGTGTACCCCAGGGCTCCGTACTTGGCCCCCAGGGGGTAACTTCCATTATCATAAAGTTTGAAGGGATTATGCCAATGGTAGAGGACTGTATAGCAAGTTCATTAATTTCCTTCAATCTTTGGTCTTTTATTATTCAACAATAAGCCCAATTCAATAAACAAAATAAATAGAATATTAGGCGATTCTATTTCAAAGCAGACAAAGTAGTTGGTTGCCTGTAACTACGACTCAAAGAAGAAACTTTAATAATAAGTTAACAAAATATTTATAATTAAATCAAAGAGATGCTATCATCGCCAGCCACAGTTACAGAACACATATAATTAAAGGGTGCAGTAGCCTTGTATATTTTGCTATTGCACCATACTTTACAAACAACCAATCATAAAACAACACAAAACAATCACACGTATCAACTTTAGCTCTAAGTCCAATGTACTAATTACAAACACGCTAGGTACAGAACATAGTTACAACACACAAACGAGGTTAATATTAAAGTGAGGCTCAGACGATCACATCCATACTTTGGGTATGCGGGGATGTTCAAATATTAAAGGGTACCTTTCTCAACATCCATAAAAAAGTTTTGGGGTATGCTTAGTCATAATTTTTTTTGAGGTATCCTTTTGACGCCTTTGCAAGTTTTTCATGGTGCAAAAGGAATTTTGCATATGAATTTTTTTCTTTAATCTTTTTTGGTTGAATTTGCCGTTCATAAAAAAATATTTGGGGTATCTTTTTCATCATGCGAATTTTTTTTGTGGTCATTTTGCCAAACTTCCATTTGAACGACCCCGTCGAAGCGCAATGGAAGTTACCCCCCGGGATTTGGCCCTCTATTGTTTATTATATTTATTAATGACATTGTAAGTTGCCTTGAGGACGAATGCCATATCAAATTGTTCGCAGACGACGCAAAAATCTTTTCTACAAGATCCGAGTCAAATCTAAATCTACAGAGATCATTAGATAAAGTAGTTACATGGGCGCAAACATATGGCAGATACGTCTAGCTTTTCACAAATGTTGCGTATTTTCCTTTGGAAATGTCAACGTTCAGTAACAGATTTACAATTTGGAAGGAAAAGAACTGAGATCAGTAAATAGAATAAAATACCTGGGAGTTGTATTCATTACCGACCTTAAGCCTTCAGTTCATTGCGCTATGATTACTGCGAAGGCCAAGTCTATGTAGAGATGCTGATGTTTTAATGAAAGCATGCATACAGTATGTACGTGAGACCACTTTTAGAATCAGTGTCTCCTGATATGGTCACCATATTTAATTAAAGATATCATTAGCATTGAAAAGGTTCAAAGAGCATTTTTCAGACATGTATGCCACATCAAACACATTTACGGTCAAACATATCAAACTCGTTTGAAGTATCTTAATATTGATTCTTTGGGATTAAGGAGAATCAAAAGCGATCTGATAATGATGTTTAAAATTATTAATAGTCTAGTAGATTTACATTTAGAAGAATTTTGTAAATTCAATAAAACTAAATATTCAATGCGAGGTAACTCCTGTAAGTTAGAACTGAAAAATGTATCCGATAGGCTAAATATCAGCAAATACCAATTTATCAATCGAGTAATTGCATGGTGGAACAGTTTACCAGAGAGTGTGGTAACCTCCAAATCATTAATTTCCTTCAAATCAAAATTGAACACTGTTGATCTAAAGGCCTTATGCAAACTTAATTAACAATCTATATGAACTACTAGTATAGTTGACACTATTAACAAATTTTTATTTTAAGCAAATTTAAACTAGGCTAACAAATTTCAATAATTCAAGCTATTTTAGTCTAGCGTAGAAAAATTTTCTTGATTCAAGAAATTATATTCTTTATGAAATATTCACACCACTTATTTTCTTGTTTTAAGAAAATGTGTTGCTTAAAACAAGAATAAAAGCCTACCCTAGCAAATGGATTTTCCTGTGTAGTATAGTTGACACTATTAACATATTTTAATTTTATGCTTTCTTTATGTACTAGATTTCAAGTTGCATACAAATGCATGCTTATATTGAGTTGTGAATCATCTGGCTCGACTGGTTCAAATTAATGCATGAAGAAATCTATGTAGAAAAGATGATTTGAAGCCGAAATTCAATTCAGAAATTATCCTATTTTATTGTTTTTCTGTTCAAAGAAGCAAAAACTTGAGAAGTGAAAAGTGAAAGTTACGTAACCATACAGCCCCCCCCCCCCCCAAAAAAAAAATCTAACAAACATTTCTAACCCGAGTGTCATAAAGCTGCAGGGTGACAATTTTGGGGGGTTTGTTTAAATTTATTATGTTCCACCTAACAACACTGGCACATCCCGAAAAAATTTGATTGATTATTTTTTATTCATAAGGTGGTTATTCAACATTTGATTCAAGTGACTTCTGAAAAAGTATAGTATGAGAAACTATTTATCATCTTTACATCTTATTTTATTAATTACTGTCAATGTACATTCTTTTATTATATTTTAATTTATTTGTTGTCACTGATGAAGTGGAAGTTGGTATTGCAATTGTTTCTATATTTTAATTAAATTTCATCGCAGTTATACTGTACAATTTAACACTGGCTGTAATAATCAGGAAATATTTTTATTTTATATCTTTGTAATTTAATTTCCATAACGCGGGTTTGTTTACCAATTTCATAACCTTATATTCAAGTTATTTTCAAATAATAATTTATGATCAATCATTAAATAATTTCCAACTGAAGATAAGATGATGACACATCTTATTTGTTTCACTTTCATATAAATATACGTGTTGTTTTGTTTGTTTACGTTTGAATTTCATTCTGATAATTACTACGATGAAAATACACAAATTATCTGTCACGTCGCAACAAAGGATTGTGCTGTTTTGTATTTGCGAGACAATAGAAACTCATTGAAGTGCGAAACTGCTTAGTTAGCGCTTCAGTCTGAGAAAGCATTGTTGTTGAAAAAGGAAACAGTTTTCATTAGTATTCATCAACTTCGATGTATTTATTTAAGAAATGAAGCCAGCCATGTACGCCTCTGGTAAATAACGAATCCGTTGATATGTGTTTCAAGTCAATTGCATCAAAAATGGCATTGTGAATCCCCGCCTTACATACGGACATACAAATGGAAATAGCGTAAATTTAAAAGTAGATTTAAAGGATATATTTAAGTGGAAGTTTACTTTCCTATGTAATTCTGTCAGTATTTTTGACAAATAAACAACAACAACAATGATTATACTATTTATATATTTTGCAAAAACGCGATTAATCAATATTACCTTTATTGCTTTTAAAAATTGCTATGGATTTAGACCTAACAATATCTTTGAGCCTTCAATTAAATCGTTAATTTACTAAAGCATGACAAAATCAAAATCGAAAACTAAATGAGCATAGGGTAAACGTAAACAAAACAAAAAACATTGAGCACATATAATTGTATACATACGTAAATCAAAACCAAAATCAATGAAGATTCAACTATAGGCTTTTCAGACTGGGGCGCGATTAGCCGAACGTGCAAGCTCTGATAATGGAAATTGCATAGTTGTGTAGAAGCTGAGAGAAGTTACATATTTCTAACTAGTTATGCCCAGCATTCCTTTTCAAAACGGTCCTTAACAATCTCCACTGGAAAAAGTAATTTCAACCTTTGCATCCTTATTGCCTCCCACTACGAGAACAATTTAAAATATTATTTTAGTTTAATATAGAAAACAATAACAAAACAATTTTGATCGTCGCGATTGAGGATTTGATTAGGTGATCAAATGGAGGCGAACTCAAACTTCATTGTTTCTCGATTAACATGACGACATCACAAAAGTAAAGATCCTGCGATGCTTATTCTTGCTAACAATTTTTCTAGGGTTGCAGACTGGTGCAAAAAATGCTAGGAATGCTAGATACAGCACTTTGATTGGTTACTAGTCGAATATGGAATGCTACGGATACGTCATCCTACTGGTGCGAAAAAAAACAACTCTGGACGAGAAATCAAATTGGAGCGAAATTATGATCATCGATTGGCAGAAATATGAGAACGTACTGTACATAAACAGGCCAATCACACGATGCTAATGACAATACCAATGCTACTTTCACTTTACAACGAACAATTCTGACGTGAACTAGACAGAAATTTGTCTCATGGTATTCAATAAAAGAACAGCGGCGAAATCAAAGCTTGAAAGTTTCGACTGGTGCGAGCGCTCCTTTTGCACCAGCCTGGATCCGCCCCTGGTTGCTTGATGGGGACAATGGCCTAAATATGTGCGCTGGATCGGATTTAAAGAAATTGATTATGGCTGCGAATGCGAAAGTGATCCGAATCCAATCCGATGCAATAAAAATAAATATAATCCGATCAGAAACTGAAATTTCTAACTTAATCCGAACCAATCAGAATCATTTTTTGCATGAAATTTTAGTTCCACTGGGACACAACGTGACATATTGAAACTGTTGTACCATTAACTAATTCAATTTACATCAATTGTTTCTACTGAGCCAATTGTATAGCTGATATAGAGAACAGCATACTAACGTAACTATATTTACATTGAAAAACTTTATTTTTTATGTTGAAAGGAAGCTAGAACACATTAATTATTACAAAGCACAAATTCTCTGTCAAATTATGAATTTCGACATAATCCAAAAAAAGTCACTACAAATCCGATCCTATCCGAAGGTCTAAAACAGTAACCCGATCCGATTGGGTTGGATTCAGGTCGGATTCAAACATCTTTAGCTATAGCCTATTTGATATCGAGAAGAAAGCGCAGTCCGCCCGTCAGAACTATGAGCCAGGAGGTATTTAAATCTTCATTTAGAACAAATTCTGCTCTTTAAAGGGCTTGAGAGGGGGATTGTCTATAAATTACTTCCTCCACAGGAATATAATCAGAAATAAGATGTACTCTCAGCTGATGACATAGGATTATTTCAACGGGGACCTGCCTGTGGCGACTGACGTTGTGGGATGAAACAGCAAAACCTCTTTGGAAAGGTCTCTCTTGAAATGGCAATGAGAAACAACAATAAACGTGGTATCAGTTTGTTTTGAAACTTGTGAATATATTGTGAATAAAACATGCGTTCAAAAATTTAATGATACTTAATGCTCAAATGCTCAAATAAAATTTCATAAAATTCACAAACATATCGATGCTTTAATATAATATTTTATTACTTATTATTATGTTCTATATAAAGCCAATTATAAGTCTATATAAAGGTAACATGACATTATAAGAAGTTACATGTTTTTGTTGAACTAGATTTCGAGTTGCATGCAAATGCATGCTTATATTGAGTTGTGAATCTGGCTTGACTGGTTCAAATAAATGCATGAAGAAATCTATGTAGAAAAGATGATTGAAGCCGAAATTTAATTCAGAAATTATTCTATTTTATTTTTGCTGTTCAAAGAAGCAAAAAGTTGAGAAGTAAAAGGTGGATTTTAAGTAGCCATACAACCCCCCCCCCCCAAAAAAAAAAATAAAATCGAAGAAACATTTGATTTCTAACCCAAGTGTCATAAAGCTGCAAGGTAACAATTATTGGGGTTTTTCTAATTTTATTATGTTCCACCTAACAACACTGGCACATCCCGAAAAAATTTGATTGATTATTTTTTATTCATAACGTGGTTATTCACATTTACAAGTGACTTCTGAAAAAGTATAAAATGAGAAACTATTTATCATCTTTACATCTTATTTAATTAATTACTGTCAATGTACATTCTTTTATTATATTTTAATTTATTTGTTGTCACTGATGAAGTGGAAGTTGGTATTGCAATTGTTTCTATATTTTAATTAAATTTCATTGCAGTACTGTACAATTTAACACTGGCTGTAATAATCAGGAAATATTTTTATTTTATATCTTTGTAAATTAATTTCCATAACGCGGGTTTGTTTACAAATTTCATAACCTTATATTCAAGTCATTTTTAAATAATAATTTATGATCAATCATTAAATAATTTCCAACTGAAGATAAGATGATGACACATCTTATTCGTTTCACTTTCATATAA
The DNA here is from genome assembly GCA_916610825.1 of Haliclystus octoradiatus. Lineage (NCBI taxonomy): Eukaryota > Metazoa > Cnidaria > Staurozoa > Stauromedusae > Haliclystidae > Haliclystus > Haliclystus octoradiatus. Next base: position 30,489,284 of record OU744448.1, read on the forward strand.
ATATACGTGTTGTTTTGTTTGTTTACGTTTGAATTTCATTCTGATAATTACTACGATGAAAATACACAAATTATCTGTCACGTCGTAACAAAGGATTGTGCTGTTTTGTATTTGCGAGACAATAGAAATTCATTCAAGTGCGAAACTGCTTAGTTAGCGCTTCAGTCTGAGAAAGCATTGTTGTTGAAAATGGAAACAGTTTTCATTGGTTTTTATCAACTTCGATGTATTTATTTAAGAAATGAAGCCGGCCATGTACGCCTCTGGCTAATAACGAATCCATTGATATGTGTTTCAAGTCAATTGCATCAAAAATGGCATCGTGAATCCCCGCCTTACATAAAATGGAAATAGCGTAAATTTAAAAGTAGATGATAATAAACTGAATACAATTACTCCCGTATGCAATTTAACTTGGTTTGCTGGCTATATATAAATAGTAAGAACCAGGAACTCCTACATTCATATAAATCAAATCACGCATGACAAAATGTTTAAGCCATCCATATTTGCTTACAGATCATTATTTTCTATGATTAAAGTAACAGTCTGTTATATTAAATTAAATTAAATAAATTAGTAATGTAAATGTCTGTATCAGATGCAGTTGTTATTTTGTTCACATAATTTTACAACAAGCTCAAATGATGTTTTTCCAGAATTGTCACTTTCTAGGTAATCGATAAAGTCATGTCTGTACCAAAATGAGTAAGTTGATCCTTCAACCAGTGAAAAGCAACGAGAAGTTGCTAAATATGGAGTGTTTATACCATCACCTTCGAATTCATCAAAGTCTTTCCTTTCTACAACTACAGTGCCACGGAAGTCTTCCACAAGAACCATGTGATTTGCACTTTGATTACGGTAAAAGTGACATCCAAATGGCATCGCTATTGGTGTTCTGCAAGCTAATCCACCATGCAAATGATTTAACTTTAGTTTGTATAACCCAGTTGGCAATTGAAATGTAAAAGTTCCTGGTTTGTCATCCTTGGATTCGACAATGATAGGAGATGGTGTGGCCTTCACAAAGTCTAAAACAAAATAAACACAATTTGTTGTTTCTAATTTCTTCTAAATTATACATTTTTAATTGAGAAAATACTGAATGTCTAAATATAACCTTGATCAGCTACTTCCAAACACAAAGGAATGTGAGCCATGTTCAAAAAAGAGTGGGCTACGGATACTGCTTATATCGAAATTCTCTTAATTAGAATTATGCTGATGATTATTTTCATATCTTTTAGGAAATTTCTACTGGTGTCCGTAGCATTAGCGTTGCCATAGTAATAAGAGTAACAAATGGTTATAAAAAATAAATGTTTGACAATTGATAATTGCATGGCTACTCACATTCAATTTTTTCATAATAAATGGAATCTTCTTTCTTAATCAAAGTTCTTTCTCCTTCCAAATCTTCACTAACTTTCTCTACAAATAATTGACATGTTATGTTTTTGTGATGAACACCAACAACATTCATTGATTTAGCTTTCGCTTCTGCAATAAATCTCATTGAACATCTTCCCATTGAAGAATTTGTATGAATTTCAAATGCATTCCCAGTGTAGAAATTTCCTTCTTTGGACTCAAGATATTCACCATCCGTCTTCTGGTAGGGAAACTGACATGCTGGGTCTCCTTTACATGATTGCAAATTACAAACGAGAGAAAAAAAAATCAATTTCTGTATCAACACAATCATGAGTCCTCCCATATTGCTTGATTGATATTGATAGAATAGTTCGTTTATTAAAACACACAATCTGCTATGAAACACGTCTTGTGAATAAAGGCCTGTTGTCAGATACATAGTAATGCAACCCGCAACAAATGGACAGCTTTATTGCAGTGATGCTGTGACTGATCTATAAATAGGCCCCAGACGCAGGCCGCAAGCCGAACCGCAAAGGAACGTTGACATGACCATGCAACAATCCTGCTCTATTATTATAAATATTGTATGACATTCATAGTCTTCCCATATTGCTTGATGTATTTTTATCGAATAGCGTGATTACTGAAACAGCTTCTATTCCAAAATCACGTTTACGGCCCCATTAATATAAAGTGTCGGCTTCTGAGCCTTCTGAATAATGATCTATTATTCTCAGACAGATACATGGTAATGCAATTCGCAACAAATGGACAGCTTTATTGCAATGATGCTGTGACTGATTTATAAATAGGCCCCAGACGCAGGCCGCAAGCCGAACCGCAAAGGAACGTTGACATGACCATGCAACAATCCTGCTCTATTATTACAAATATTGTATGACATTCATAGTCTTCCCATATTGCTTGATGTATTTTTATCGAATAGCGTGATTACTGAAACAGCTTCTATTCCCAAAACACGTTTACGGCCCCAATAATATAAAGTGTCGGCTTATGAGCCTTCTGAACAATGATCTATTATTCTCAGATAGATACACATTAATGCAACCCGCTACAATAATATATGCATTCGCTGTCACGCGATCTTTATGTCATGAACAAACCCTTGCTATTTTTTGCTTTAGCTAGTAGCCTGCGTGCAGACATTCCCGGTTCAAAATCTAACTTCATCATTAATGTGAAAGTATGAACGTTACCCCCTTCCCCCTCCCGGGTGGCAAGAATGTAATTTCAATCGGTTAAAACTATACTATGTGACGATATGGTACAAAAATAACAATTCTAAATTCATTATAGCTTTTCTGAAATCGACTGAATAAGGTCTTGAATAGCCTGCTTGCAGACCTAGTTTGTTTCATGTATTTTGTCAAAGTCGACGGGAAAAGCAAAGCTCGAGGGTCACATCACACTATCACGCTAAAATGCTGCCTATATTTACAAGAAAGTTTCTAGAATAAGTGTAGTATAAGGAAATAAAGTTAGATACGATGATAATATATATAAAATAGAATAAAATAAAATTTTGTTTCAACCACATGATAAAAAAATATTTACAGACTATAGACATTGATTTATGAAATATGATATACAGTGGTTAGTGACGTCATCTCGTAAGCAAAATTTGCTTGTCTATTGAGAGACACTATAGAGTTTATGAATGACATGGGTAAAAGGTTAAAACAAAAATGGTGAATTTAAACTATAGTAAAAGAAAATTCAAAACTTTATTGTAATTAAGAAGTTAACATACTGTACAAAAAAAAAATAATACAATTTAACACCATACGTAACAGTCTTTGTAAGTGCAAAGTGTTCTTTCGAATATAGTTAGTGAAGGTATTAGACGATGAATATAAATTTTCAGGAAAAAGCTATAAGTGAAACCATTCCAAAGTGTTGGAAATCTATAATTTGGAAATGATTGTAGCATCTTTTTAGTTACAAAAGGAATTTCAACTTTCTGAATCTGGATTCAAAAAAATTAAACACTGATAGTAAAAAAGATGGGACAGAATCATTGGCAATTAACAATATATGCAGAAAAGAAACCACCTTTAAATTGTATAAATCTTTGAATTTCAAGATACCTAAATATTTCATCAGTGGCTCGGCATTGTAGGTACTTTGTGTTCATTATAATCCTCATACACTTTTTTGGCAACAACTCTAGCCGTGAAACATTTGCATGACCCAAAATCTCAATACAATACTCAAAGTGAGGTTTGAATACAGAATTGTGAATTATTCTTCATAGTTAAGAAGTTTTACAGACGAATTAGTGTGAAAACTGTTTTACGTAATTTGGAAGCAACAAAATTGGCATGGGCTTTCCAACTGAGATCATTATCGATCAGTACACTACAAATTTAATGAAATGATTCTTTTGTAGAGACCCGCAATGTTCAAGAGCATGACCATCAAGTGATAAAAATATAGATAAAAGTCTGGCATGGTTGAAAAGCATGTATTTACATTTGTCTGGGTGTAGAGTCAAATGATTTTCGTAAAACCAACGCGCCACAGATTTCAATTCTTTGTTTATTTCATTTTCAAGATCTTCCTTGTTATCTGAGGACCATTGTAATGTTGTATCATCAGCAAAAAGGGTTACTTGGAATTTTGTCGAATTGGGTAAATCATGTTTATAAAAATCAAGAATAATAGTGGGCCAAAAATACTACCTTGCGGTACTCCACAGCTTATTTCACAAAAACTAGATAAAGCTCCATCAAATAAAACTGCTTCCCTCCTATTAGACAGGTAAATTGGTCATCCATTCAAATTCAATCCGATGCAAACCATAATGATTCAACTTCTGTAAAAGAATGTCATGAGAAACTGTATCAAAAGCTTTTTGATGTCGAGAAATATAGCACATTGATATTTTGAACGTTTTGAAGAAAAAATATTGTTTAAAAAGTTGAGTAAGCAATGCCTTGTGGTTTGTGGAAAAATATTCACGAAAACCAAATTGGTCATTAGTAAGGAAAATGGTGTTAAAATAGCTGGTATACAATTGAAAATAAACAACCTTTTCTAAAATTCTTGAAAAAGTGAACAATAGTAAAATTGGTCTATAATTAGAAAATTCTTTGCCGTTTCCTGATTTGAAAAGAGGTATTACTTTAGCAATTTTGAAAGAGTCTGGAAGGTAGCCGATGCGAAGGGAAATGTTCACGAGAAATTTTAATGGTGGGATTAAATTATCTTCAACGTGTTTCAGCAATGAGCTAGATATTTCATCTATAGCAGTACTGGACTTTGATTTAAGATTGGACACAATTTTTTCCATCGAAAATTGAGTAACATGTTTGAATTTGAATGAATTACAATCGTTTTTGGGAGAAATTGTGCAAAATTGGAAGATTCTGGAAAACTATTCCTAAGGGATTTTCCAACGTTTATAAAAAAAACTGTTGAAATGTTTGGCAATCTCATGTTTTTGATGAATTTCTTTATTGTTCAAATAAAAATTTGTTTTTGTTTCTACCAAAAATTTCATTTGTGACCTTCCAAATCGACTTTATCTTGTTTTTGTTTTCATCATAGAAAGTATTACAATAAATAGTCTTACTTTTTCTCATTAATTTGTAATACAATTTGTTGTATGAATCATATAGTGCCTTTACATTGATATTTCTTGTTCTTCTTCTTCCGCAGTCCGGTACATGCACACCATATTAAAATTGATTACAATGGACTTGGAAAATAAAAGAATAATTTACAAAAGGGTGAGATATTGATCGCATTAAGCCCTCCTTCGAAAGAATAAGAACTAATAGAATTTACTATATTAAAGTGTTTTTGGGGGTTCATTATCTAACTCTTACTTTAGTAAATTTATGTATTGATAGATTTTGTTAAATTTTGATCTTGGAAAGTCTGAACGAAGGCTGTTATGGCTGTCAAATTCTTCATAATCAAATGCATATTTATCTAGAATTTGTTGAAAGGGTCGCGTTGATTTATTGAGTGGAATATGTTTGATACCATTTTGTTTATTAATGTCAAAATAGTTGTGTGTGTGTATAATTTTATTTCGATTCGTAACAAAAATGAGCAAATGCTCGTTCATACATTGATACGAATTTAAAAGTAAGTTATTAATTATAATATTGTAAATTAGTAGAAATAATGATAAGGATAATAGTATTAATAATATAATATAATTTTTTTTATTTTTTTATTTTTTATTTTTTTTGTTATCATTAACATTATAATTATAATTATTATATTTTCGTTTTTTGAACGAGATAAGTTCCATAATTATGCTAATTGTATTATATTTATGACGAGAATGCTACTGTTTTTGATATTTATAACATTATAATCTAACTATCGATAGCTGATTGACATAAACCAATAATTTATTTTCCATTCCAGGGATGTCAAATACGTAAGAGTTGACTCTTTAAATGGTGTTATTGCTTCCCCACGTATTACTTCCGGGATAAAGTTCCAGACTCTAGTACCTACTGCTACAATCGACCATTTCATCAGGGTTGTTCTGCAAATGGGTGGGATGAGTTTGTTTGGACGGCAAGATGACGTATATTTAGTGTTGGATATCTTGAAGAGGGAGTGTAAAAGTTTTGGAGTTTCTGTTATGAGTGTTTTGTGGACCATGTTGGTTAATTTATAAAGAATTGAATCTTGAACGATTACATACTGTCCTTAACGCAATTATCAACACAAACTTTGCTATATGAGCACATCCGTTAGGAAGTTAAATTTCTAAGATATCTGAGTAATTCTAAAAAACTATATTATTGAAACCAAATCACTTTGGTGGGAACGACTTCCGTCAAATTCTTGTAACCTTATTATTGACATTGTTCACAATGTTCTCCTTTTCAGTTTCTGGATTAAGATCCGCAACATTATCCCCCCCCCCTTGAAAGGTTACTCTCGAGTCATTGGATGGTAAGAACTTCTCAAATAGGTGCAATTTCTGAGCTGGCCGATTCAGTTCCTCCGTTAATGTCTGCAGCCGTACTGTTCTGATTAAACCATGATTTCCACGCATTGCTTGTCGAACATGACCCATACATCACGTGGAGCGCCGTGTGTTATCCTCTGCTATTAAGCAAATATCGTTGACTTCCAATTCCGGCGTTTTCCTTTGCCATTTGCTTCGACGTTGTAGATTTCGCAAGTATTCTAGAGACCATATTTTCCAAAAGTGAGTAAGCATCATCTGAAAATACTTCAATCTCTTTGAAAGAGTAACATCTTTATTAACATATTCGGGAAGGGTTCCAAGACATCGTCCCAAAGCCTAATGAGCAGGGGTAATTGGTAAAACATCTTTACAATCGGTAGCTTGATACTTCAATGGCCTCTGATTCACTGCTGATTCAATATCGGTTAAAACAGATAGATTTCACAATAGTTCAATAGGGCCTTAGAAAGAACTTTTCACGAGCTGCTTTAGCGACCGATTCAACCGTTCCCAAAATCCGCCATGAATGAGGCTATGACATCTCCTGAATTAACATCAATTGCTGCCGATGCAAAGGTTGTATGCCTATGTAATTCTGATCATATTGGAGTAAAACTCTCCATAGATCTACCAACACCGTATGCACAACCAGAAACAAAAAGAATCGAAGTTTCAAAACTTTCAACAGTGAAAAAAATTCTAGAAGATTTAAGTAAAAGTGACTTTTCTGAATTTGATTACGCAATTGATAAAAAAAAATTCAGAGACTGCATCTGCGACCCTGCAAAACATCTCAATTACAACATTAAATAGACATGCAGCTGAAAGTATTATAAATTACTACCAAAATTATGCACTATGGTTTTTTTTTCCTTATTTTGCTTCCTAAGAAGATGAGTTGAACTTCGTTTGGACCAAAGTAATTGGCCATAGCTGCACTTCAGTCGTGAAAGATATACTGATAGAAATTTCCTTCTCATAAGCGAAATCCATCGCAGCATTTGAACATGTGTGCACCGACGAGGAATCGAACCCCGGTCTCCCCACACATAGTGCGGACACTCTGCCACTGAGCTACCAGTGCACTCATCATGGGTTATTGAAGCATTGCGTCAGAATCTGAAATATCGAAACCATCTGCAATATAAAGCTATACATTCCAAAAATTCATATGACTGGTTAATTTATCGAACAGAACGAAACAACTTTAATTTTTTATTGAAAATGTCTAACATAGGATGCACCCTGAAAAAGTTTAATAATCTTGAATTAGATGTTAGAGAAACGTGAAAGTTAAATAAATCTTTGACAAAGAAATTTCAACAAGAAAAATGTAAAGCAAAAACTAAAAGCGAACTGAATAGACTGAATTCATTTTTTTATTAAGTTTGCCCAAAAATTCATAAAACAACTGCAACTGAACCTGATTATACTACTATTCTAATAATTCTATCTACTTTTGAATTAACATATGCAACCTTGTCTGAGGTCATCCAAGCTGTTATGTCACTTCCTAATTGGAGTGCTCCTGGGATCGATGGAATCAACGCATATATTCTTAATACATCTATACCAGTCAATCAGTCATTGCACATCGTCTGACATCACTTATCAATCTGTCAATAGAATTGTCTACATTTCCATCGTGTTACATATCGTGTTATAAACTAATTCTCGTTACTCCTGTACCAAAGCAAGGTTCTGCAACTGAGCCTCAACACTGCCCTCCATCATTCAACACTTCTGTCTATATAGCATTGGAGTGCATTGTCTACAAACAACTGTATTCATATCTGGGGCCCCACTTTGGTGAATCTTAACATGGCTATCAATATGGATGTTTCACAGTATCAGCACCGTTAAACATTTCAGAGAAGATCTATAAAGCAATGGATGATCAAAATCTCTCCTTACTGATATTATTATATGTGTAAAAAGCTTTTGATGGCATAAATCATAATATATTATTAGCAAATTCATATCAATATGGCATAGAAAACCGTGCAATAGAATGGATTGAGTCCTATCGAAAAGACAGAAAGCAGATTGTCCGCGTCGGTTCGAAGATGTCTGATGAAATAACTTTGACGTGTGGAGTACCACAGAGGTCAATTTTAGGACTCTTGGTATATATTCATTTTATATTTCAACGATCTAGCTAATGTTATACAGCATACCTCTTGTGGTAAATTTGCCGATGATACACAACTTTTATATAATTATAATCCTAAATCTAGAATGTCTTTAAATCAAACTTCAAATCTAGTGAATGAAGATCTTAAACGTATTTTATCTTGGTGTAAATCTAACTCACTATTAATTAACATTAAAAAGACACAAGCCATTGTAATTGGAAACAAAAAATATTAAAAAAATGGAAGCCAGCAAAAATATCATTGGAAGGCATCGCTATAAATTACAAAACATCAACAAGAAATCTTGGTGTAATTTTCGACGATGAACATTTATCTAAAAGTCATGTAATAATAAATTATTACAAATAGCAGCCTGGCGATTATCAAACATCTAGAAATTTCGTGATATGCTTCACTACCATTATTTAAAAGAGTTATCGGAAGTAAAATTATCAATCTTGCTGTTTATGCTATCCAAGTGTGGTCATCATGTTGTAAATCAGAGCTACGCAGAGTTCAACGTGGTGTTCAAAACTGGGCAGCCAAGATATTACTTCGGAAATCAAAATATGACCACATGGAAGATGCATTGAAGCAGCTCAACTGGCTATGTATCACTGACATCATTCACTTAAGAACTGCATGTCAAGCTCATGATGATATGTCTTGGCGTGCTGGAGAAACACTCCAATCATTTTTGAAAAATCATCCAAAGTTTATAACACTCGACAACATCATTATTTATTGCCAAAAATAAAAACAGACAGAGGAAAACGCCCATTTGCATTTAGAGGACCACAACTTCTAAATCAGTAAGATGCTTTCAAAGATTTAAAGTGGGAATAAACCCCCAGACTATCTTTACATGTGTAGTAGAACCCGACATGAAAAAAACAATGGCGTAAAAATGCCTTCAAAGTGGTGTTTTGACCCAAATGTCGCTGAGGAAAAAAAGGGATTGGATCTAGCTTTATGACGACAAAGTCACAAGTCGTGCGGTTTTTCTAATAGACTTTAGATCAGATTAATCACGCGATGTTACGTTTAAGATGGTGTCACTCTGGAACGGCACTCTATTTCTCTCTCCCACAAAACTGAGGTAAGGAAGAACATATAAACTCAAGAGCAGCAAAATTTCAGATGATTTAATGATTTTAAAGTTCATGAATTTGAAGAAAATAAAAATCAGAAGATGTTTCATTCGTAGCGCGCGTTATACAGATTATATTTTGACATTTCATTCTCATACATATTTAACACATATCAAAAGATTCTCTGGTGACCACAATAGCCAGCTAAGTAGAATATATTGTCGTAAGCAGATGTCTGAACTGAAAATAGAGTATTCTTTTGAGGGTAAAAATCATAATGTATGGTGGGAAACGCTATAAGAACACCATAACCGTTGGTTTTATATCCTCTCTTCACAGAAAAGAAATCTGTCCATTTGATTTATCGTCTCTGTAGAAAGGTATTTTGTGCAAAGTAACTTCTGCACTGTATTACCACATCATATAAGCTACAGATTGTGACATGATGCTAACATGTTCTACTCTCTAGCCAAAGGAATGAATACTAGACTGGTAAAAAAATTTAGTGGCGTCTGTATAATCAGGAACGAGACTTCACATTGCAAAATCCCAATTTTGTTAATCAGATAACGTTGATAGAGAGGATAATAAATACAGATATACCGCAAAACCGAAAAATGATAGAACCTGCAGTACTTTAGTTCTAATACGGCTGTAAATTTGAATAAGAACGTCCGAGCCCTCTATCGGCTTGTACTATTTTCCGATATTTTATAGAATTTTATAGTTTATTGTACCGAAGAATTTTCAATGGTTTTATAATAATTGAATGCTTGGTGAATGAATGATGAACACTTTGTTAGACTATTTAGAATAATATATCTATATACAGTCGTATAAACTATACGATTACATGGTTAAAGAATTACTAGACAAACATCAATTTCAAACTTAAACTTTGAAATGATAATTGAAAAATGTCTATTTAATAATTTAGTAATACTTAAAGAAATCCGAAAAAGTACAATTAATACTTTGCAGTACCAACTATTTCGAAAGAAAAGTAGTCTGTGCATGCCTGTGCAAATCGAGTCAGTTTACATTCACATTTAGATCATGAAAAGGATATCTTGTAGAAATATTTACTCAATAACAACTTGCAGATAAGAGTTAAAAATTGTTGTAACTTATATAGCGTAGGATAAAGCTATTTCGAAGGGCACGTGTCTACTAATTAAGATTTGAGAAGTACTGCGGTCACACAGAATACGTAACTAATATGTGGCACTAGACTAGTCACAAGGGAACAGTCGCACCGACTGACATTTGTGTTAATCCGCAATCTATATCAGTTTCAGCGCGCTTAATGACGCTACGAGAAATTATTTCGACTGAGCGTTTCAATAGATTTTATTCTGATCCTGAAATTACAAATTGAATCTTTTTTACGTAATTCGCGAGTTTATATGTTTGTTCATGGCTCAGCCTTGTCAGATTTGTTTTCTGTGTGACTTCGCGGAGCTAGGTCACCTCAAAGATAACGTCGCGTGATCAGCCCACTCTTAAGTCTGTTAGACAAACCGCACGACTTGTGACTTTGTCGTCATAAAGCTAGATCGAATCCCTTTTTTTCTCAGCGACATTTGGGTCAAAACACCACTTTGAAGGCATTTTTCACCAAGAAATAATTTCAAGATTGAAAAACAAATTACGCCATTGTTTTTTCACGTCGGGGTCTACTACATATGTAAAGATAATCTGGGGGTTTATTCCCACTTTAAATATAGATCAATTCAACAAGAAAATAAAAATTACCTTATTAGAAAATAAAATATAAATATAATTATATGGTATATAAATTAGAAGTATATAAACTGTAGCCATTATTAAACAGTATTGAAATATTGATTGAATTTTATATACATAATCATACCGTAACGCAGATATCCATTGTTGTAGACATCAAGAATCGATATCCTTATGCCTTTTATATTAATTATGTAAATATTACCCTATATCTAATCGTACTAAAAACATAGCTTATTTGTCTTTAAATACACTATCATCAATCAATCAATCAACACGAGACTTGGCAATTAATAAATCCACTTTTACATTTCCATTAAAATCTTCACTGCGTATATAAATTGTAGCCCCATATGCCTTTTCAGAAGCATCCGCGAATGCATGCAGCTCCATTGATTTGTATTTTCCATCACATATAACAAATCTAGGTATGCGAATATCATTTAGATTAAGCAGTTCCTCCTCCCATTGATGAAGCATATCAACAATCTCTCCATCTGCAGTGCTTCATCCCAAGTAGATTCCCTTTTCCATAATGACTGAATCATAAATTTTGTACGAATTATAAATAGACACTGTTTGAGCTTTCGACATTGCTTATTTCATCTTCAGAAATTCATTTAAAAATAAAAATTATTTAAAATACATTATTTTAAGTTTAAAAGTGTTAAAGTTTTACAAAGTGCTACCAAGAGGATGCGCTAATAACAATAGATTATTTTACAGAAAGGCAAGAACAATAGCTTTTCAATATGCTGCTGGGAAAAGCCGAGATTTGATTGAGTCAGATTGAGTGTTGAGGTTTGCCTTGATTCGCCTGATTGCAAGCATTTCGTGAATTAAGCAGTCAAACTTATCTTTGCGTTTTTTCAAAATTTTTAAACTGTTTTCAGAAACAGATTCTCCGTATTGTTGATTTACATGTGCGTAAACAGCAGACCCTTTTCTACTTTTATCGCTTACTTTTATCACACAATTAATAAGTAGAAACTTACTAATGCGAATTATAAATAGTTATAAAATCCAAATACATCAAAAATCTTACAAACCTTCTTTAAGATTGTTCGTTTTGTAATATTAATGGTTACATTCGAAATAAATGGATTTAAACGAAACAAAAGATGGTCTTCTTGTACATTCCTAACGATACCAAGAGCTTTCGTAGTATCATCTACATTACAATAAAAATCAACCATCAAGCTTGTTAAGCGTTTCTCTACAGGAATAGCTTCCATAATTTGTTTGGAATTTGATATAAACTTCGTCATCTAACAACCACCAAGATCGCACATGTTAATGAGCTCAAATAGCAATTTGATCACTTGTTCTACCGATCTACCTCCTCCAAAATAATGATACACATAAATATCTTGAGTAGCAGTGGGTATACACCAGTGGGTATACCAGTGGGTAGCATTCTTTGATGATCTCATCTTTTGCAGCAGAGGGAAGTAAAGAGCTAATTGCCAAGTATAATGAAGGTTTTACTCCAAACGTCAAACTTGTCATTACATAACGAATAGATTCGAGAGTAAGATAACACTCTAGACAAAGTTATAGCTGAAATTGATAATGTTCATGGTTAATCGATGTCTGGCAGAACATCTTCTTGATATCTTCCATTATTTCAATCTCATGAAATCGAAATCTTAAAACCACTTTTACCAAATCTGGCTGTAGTGCCTGACCAGATAACAAATAATCATTCAAAGAGATGCCGTTGATATCTTTTGCACTTGCATTGAAAACTACTCTAGTCTTAGTTGTCAAACTATCAAGTTTCTCAACTGGGTGATGTGGTACAAAATATTGAGATTAATCGTTCAACCTCTCCCTCTCTTCTGAAGTCACTGAACGAACAATGTGCTTTAACATGTTCCAGTGCAGAATGATATGTTTTAACTAACGAAGAAAATCCATCTAGACATCCAGAATTAGTACCCTTCAATGATTGTCGAAGATGTCGAAACTTGTAAAAGAGCGACTCCTTTGGGTTACTGTGAACCACTGCATGAAATGATTCCAACCAATACGGGAAATTATTAATGTCTCCGCGTGGAATTCAGTGGCTAATATATCATTTGGTAAACCACCTGATCTCTTCTCTTCTTCTTCTTTTTGGCAGATTTTCCGCATTTATCCCTTTTTTCAAACACAGTTTCACTCAAGTCATTGTGTTGATCAATGATACATTTTATCTCAATGTCATCCAAATATATCCGTTTATCGCGAATTATTTAATTTTTCCTCGGATCGTTCCAACGTCACTATCCCTTCTTTTAATGCCACGTGATTTCCTTTGCTTTTCAAGCCAAATCTATCCTTTCTATCTTCTTTAGATCTTAAAAGATCCAATTCAAACTATCGGCGAATAATTTTGGATCTTTCCCAACAGTACTGTCTAGGCTGAACGGGCTAGATGATCGTTGTCTCTCAGATAACGCCTTACGAGGTGACAGTTCACTAATTGCTTTTAATAATCACTTGAAAAAAACTTCTATCATGATTGGTGGATTTGTACCACGTGTTTAGCAGTTATGTCAAGACAACCCACGAAACTACATGGCAACCCCAAAAAGCGTGCAGGTTAGGTCTATACCCGCACGTGTACGGTTATATACCTATACCTGCACGGTTTTAGCCAAACAACTAGAACACATGTTTTGAAAATGGCAACTAGCTGCGACAGATTGAATATTTTTTCATAAAATCAACTTAAATGTATACTCTGTAATTGAAAATTCAATTGAGAAATTAAAAAATGTAACAACTTGGGATTTGCTACATTCAGATGTAACTTTTACTATATATTTCTAATATTGCAAACATATTGAATTCTTTGCGTTATATTTTTAAATGATATTCGTAACAATTTCATTCAAATTGCATTTAATGAAAAATCAATGACCCATTAAATTAGCCAAAACAAATCATTGTTGTAGTGAAATTGATGAGAGATTATTGATGATCGAGACAAAGGTTATGTTACATGACTATTAAAATGTTTACATCACTCTTTGTTCGTGGGCCATCTAGCACTTTCTTGTTGCTGTTGCTGCAATCTTTCTTCACGTTTTGTAACTTCTTGTTGCTGCATCATTTGCATCATCATTTGCATCATCAATGACGTTTCAGGGCTTATAGCTATGTCGTTACTGATTTGTATCGCATCAGTTTCATCATATCATTTTCATCAGAAGAATGGGCTTCTTCTATGCATTTAATTAGTTCTGCCTCAGATATACCAAGTTCAATGCATGCTGCTTTCAACTCTTCTAGTTTCAGTTGTTTTAAATTTCATTCGATTATGGGAGGCATGTTAGCAAAAATATTTTAAAATATCAATTCAAGCTAAATGCAATTGTACAATGTTCAACGTTAACATTGTGTTGTTCAATCAGAACATGATTCACAATCTGCATTACGTACGATCAAACCACCAAGAGGGCTTTCCATACAAGCAGAATAAACCTCAATAGAGTAATAATATACATCCGTATAGTCACGATTCATATAAAATTGTGAGCTACGCTTCTAGATTCAAAAAGAACATCAGAGTCGTTCATTCCGTAAAAATCTTATCAAAATCATTTGAATCTTGAGCGACTACATACTGTCCTTAACGCAATTATCAACACAAACTTTTCTATATGAGCACACCGGTTAAAAAGTTACATTTCTAAGATATCTAAATAATTATAAGAAGCTATACTATTGAAAGCAAATCACTTTGGTGGGGACGACTTCCGTCCAATTCTTGTTAGGTTATGATTGATATTGTTCACAATGTTCTCCTTTTCATTTACTGGATTAAGATCCACAACAGAGGTATCAGGTGTGTCATTTTCAGTGTGTGAATCATTGTTTCTTGAAGGGGTATGTCCTAAATGTGTAAGTGATCGGATTTACAGAAATTGATTACGGCTGCGAATGCAAAAGTGATCCGAATCCGATCCGAAGCAATAATCATACATATAATCCGATCTAATTCGATCCGATCAGAAATCAAAATTTCTAAATTAATTTGAACCAATCTGGATTTTTTTTTGCATGAAATCCTAGTTCCACATGACACCAAAGAAATGTTAATCATGTAAACATCCGTTAGCCAACTTAATTTGTTACAGTGGCACTTTAAATTGTATCGAAACTTGCTTGATACGGCAGTCAGACGCAAGGACAGACTTTTCTTCAGTTTGAGGACTTTGATGATATACAATACTTTTTCACATCAAGCTTTAGGCTGATGAACATACTACGTCGGGCTGAAAGTTTCAAGTCACTATAACTGCGATAAAATACGATACCACACTCTGAAAATAAATTCCGAGACGTAAATATATGACGTCTTACGTACTAAACTATCTATAACTGCATTATGAGAGGGAACTATGGAGGAGAACACGAGACATGACACACATTGAAACTGTTGTGGACCATTAACTAATTCATTTTACATCAATTGTGTCAACTGAACCAATTGTATAGCTGATATAGAGAATAGCATATTAACGTAGCTATATTTACATTGAAAAACTTTATTTTCTGTGCTGAAAGGAGGCTAGAACACATTAATTATTACAAAGTACATATTCTCAGTCAAATTTCGAATTCCGACATAATCCGAAAAAAAAATCACTACAATATAATATAATATGTCCAAATGATCAAATGAAATTTCATAAAATTCATAATCATATCGATATTTTAATATAATACTTATAGTTTTCTATAAAGCCGATTCTCGTGGTAACATGGCATTATAAGAGTTTACATATTTTACTCTATATATTACATAATTGAAATTAATGAAACCAGGTTGAATCATTCCAATATTTGCGATGCTATGATTTGTCCACACGAAAACTACACGCTATAGTTTACTTGGTAGGGAGGGTCGATGCGCCTTTGTTGGTGGTGGACGTTATTTCATTCGTTCCCGTTAGTTTGCATTATTGATTAAATAGTTATACATTTCCGAATTATTTTTGGTATTAATATACTAAGTCTGTTAAATTCATTGCTTATTTACTTATTTGTTTACTACAAAATATTATTTATTAGCAAGTATATACTGTTTATAAGTTACATAATGTTTTTACATTGACTCGCGACATCAATCGTACAATGGTCAACGATATAATTATCCAAAACAGCCGAGAAGACATACTGAAACATCGCCACACAAATCTATCTACTGCAATTGTAACTGGAAAAGAATACTTCAAGAAGAAACGATCCAGGAAAAAAACAACACGAGGCAGAAGGAATGGAAGGAAGATTCAAATTATAAAATATTTGAAAGTCCTGTGAGAATCTTGTAACGATGATTTTGACAGATTCAGAGTTTTCTTCAGATAAATGATAATTCTCAACAAGTGATGACATCGTTGTAGCTCAAATGTTAATTTAATAATGATCGAAACCGAAAATTGCATTTATTATCTGATCGGATTTCGCACCAAAGTCAGAGTAAAGTGTTAAAATGTTTTTTCCGCCAAAGGTTGATTGATAGGTTTCTTTTGATAAATCTGATGCTGTTAGGATAGTGCTGCATTAAAATTACGAGGTGCCGGGAAAATTGATTAGTTTTCATCCAAATTAGGTGCACTAGATAGTTGTTTAAATGGGCTGACGATCATACATAGATGTGATCGGATTAACCAAATATAAATTATTCGACAAACAACTTTCCAATTGATGTAATTGTTCCAAGAGAAAGAAGAAGAAAGAGCAATTCAGAAGGGCATAGACGAAATACAAGCAACATCAACGTTTGTTTAGACACATTGTTAATTAATAAACCTGGATGTAGATCAATATCGAAATCTACCTTTAAGCAAAAATCTCTTCATTTTGCTAACGTGAATGCTCGTTCAGTAAAAACAAGCTGTCTGAATTAAAACAGACCATATAGTAAACTCTAGAATCGATGTATGTGCTATACCGAAACTTGGCTCAAAGATTATGAATTTGTCAGTATTTCCGCTATGTCTCCTGTTGGGGATACATTTGAACATGTTCCTATGCAAGCCAATTGCAGAGGTGGAGGGACAGGCCTGATGTTCAGAAACACGATGAGTTTAAAACTTATTGATGCAAAAGAAGTTTCCACTTTCGAGTATTCGGAATGGAACATTACTGTTAAAAATCTTATCGTCAAATTAGTAATTATCTATCTTCCCTCCTCTTCTGTGAATCATCCTGCTCCACCTTCACTTTTCCTTGAACAGTTCTCCAATTATATTGAGAAGATTGTTATGACATCAAAAATGTTGGTGATCACTGGTGATTTCAATTCCATGTTGACTGCACTACCAATACCTACCGATGCACAGACATTGTCTGAACTGTTGAGAACGTTCGGACTTACACAACATGTTGATTTTACTATTCATTCCTTTGGTAATTCATTTGACTTACTGATTACAAGATCAACTGACGGTTCAATTATATCTGCTCTTCGACCAACTTTGTACATGTCCGATCACTGTTTTGTGGAATTCCAAAAATCCTTCCCACGTCCGCACCTGGAAGTCAAAAAAGTGCAGTATCGAAAACTGAAAGAGATCAACTTGGAAAATTTCATAACAGGACATCACATCTTTATCACTGTAAAACAGCGGTTACAGTAATACTAACGAAATGGCAATAGAATACAATAACGTATTGTCAGCCATCCTTGATAAACCTGCACCATTAAAAGAACAACACTATTACCGTGCCAAGAGTACCGTGGTATAGCCAGGAACTAAAAAAGCGAAAATCAAAGCGACGAAAACTGGAAAGAAATATGATTAGAACAACGCTTTCGGAAGATAAAGCAGCATATTTTGAAGTCAGAGACCAATATTGCCTCTTATGCTAAAGAAGTACGGCCTTGAAGCATTATTTAAAAACTTTCGGCCAGTCAGTAACCTACCTTTAATTGATAGGTCTGCCGAAAAAGCAGCTATCTCGCAACTTATACCACATTTGACTGCAAATGCACCATTGCCCACTTTACAGTCTTCGTATTGTCAATTCCATTCCACTGAAACTGCACTCCTAAAGGTGCAAAATGATGCACTGTTAAATATGGACAAGAAGGAAGTAACTTCAATAGTTTTACTTGACCTCATGCTGCCTATGACACCATCAACCACTCTACACTCATAGACATCCTCCAGCAAGACTTTAGTATTGTCGGCAAAGAGAATGCCTGGATAGAGTTGTTTGTAGCAGAAAGGAAGCAGCGTGTTTGAATTAGCAATTGCAAGTCCAATACATTTAAAATAAATTCTGGTGTACCACAGGAAAGTTGCCTCGGGCCAATACTATTCTTATTTTACACGATTGGCATTTCAAAATAGTATTTGACTAATATACATTGTTATGCTGATGACACTTAGCTCTACATGTCCTTTAAGCCATCAACTTCTACACAGAAATCAGCAATAAGCACCATGGAAAAGTGTATCGAAGATATTCGCGAGTGGATGACACACCATCGTCTATTATTGAATGAAACCATAAGACAGAGTTCATCATTATTGATTCACGCCAACAGCTATCAAAGGTTTCAATCCATTCGATCAGCGTTGGGGAAGTCAACATATCTCCAGTGAAGTATATGCGAAATCTTGGAGGATTTTTTGATGAAGCAAATGTCAATGAATGTACATGTTGAGCGAATATGCAGCAAAGCATTCCGAAGTCTTTATTCCATCCTTCAGATTAGGAAGTATCTATCATGGAAAACATCGGAAATATTAATCCATGCGTTCGATACATCTCATTTGGATTACTGCAACTCTCTCATGTCTGGCATTCAAAAGCATTAGTAAACTACACTACAGAAAATCATCAATGCCTCTGCTCGTGTGGTTTGCATGCTACCGAGATTAGAGTATATCACATCTGCGCTCATCCAACTTCATTTGTTATCAACCAAGCAGATAATCCATTATAAAATCTCACTAATTGTTTTGAAAGCACTCCGTGGGGCTGCACCACAATACATACAGGAATTATTGATACTCCATAACAGCTTACGTCCAACATACTCTCTGGGGTCATCAACATCAAACCTCCTTGTTATTCCAAGAACGCAATCCAAATCATTCGGAGATCGTTAGTTTTCGATAGCTGGACAAACAGTTTGGAATTCTTCGCCGTAGCAGGTTAGAAACTGTAACACATTGGACATTTTTAAAACTTCTTTAAAGATCTATCTCTTTCGAGAAGCGTATTTCTCGTAATTATACTTTTAAGAACTGTAGATAATGTATATACAATGATGAATGTGTAAAACAGCGCTTTAGAGTATTTATAGTTTTAGCAATTTATAAATTGTATATTATTATTATTATTATTATTATTATAATCACAAGACTGACGCTGTGCGGTGAGCTAGCACAACATCTATAGAAAGGTCACCTTATTTTAGTGGCCAATATTGTCTATCTCATCATTGTCCATAATACACAGGTTTCACTGTACAATTAAATGGCAATGAAATGGCAATAAAAAACAACAATAAACGTAGTATCTTTGGGTTTTTTAACTTGTGAATTCATTGTGAATAAAAAATGAGCCTAATAATTTACAAATAATATATGCTCAAATGCTCAAATGAAACTTCATAAATTTCATAATCATATATCGATATTTTAATTTTATTCATGGCATTATAAGAATTGACAAGTTTTTACCCTATGTGTTAAATAATTGTAAACTAATGCCATCCCACGTGCAATCTAAATTTGTTTGCTGTTTACATACTATTAAACCAGGCACTCATAGAAATCAAACCACGCTTGACAAAATGTTTAAACCATCCATGTACATGCTAACAGATCATTCGTATGAGTAATGTAACTGCAGTCTGTTAAATTAAATCAATATTTTTCAAAATAGGAATGTAAATGTCTGTATCAGATGCAGTTGTTATTTTGTTCACATAATTTCACAAACAGCTCAAATGATGTTTTTCCAGAACTGATACTTTCAGTTTGATCATCAACTAAGTCAGTTTTGTACCAAAATGAGTAAGTCGATTCTTGAACCAGGGAAAAGCAACGAGACGTTGCTAAATAGGGAGTGCTCATACCATCACCTTCGAAATCATCAAATTGGCTACTCGCTACAACTGTATCACCACGAATACCTTCCGTAAGCACGATTGAGTTTACCTTGGGACCACCAGCCCAGTGACATCCAAATGGCATCGCAATTGGGACTTTGCAAATTAATTCACCATGCAAATGATTTAACTTGAGTTTGTACAATCCGGTTGACAATTCAAATGTAAAAGTTCCTGGTTTGTCATCTCTGGATTCGACCATGATAGGAGATGGTGTGGCCTTCACAAAGTCTACAACAAACAAAATAAATTGTTATTTAACATGTCCTTCAAGTTTTAGACTGTTGAATCACCTACAAATGAAATGTTAAAATTGAGTTCAAGTTAGAGAATGAAAATTATTATAAAAACAGATTATAATTACATGAGGCACCTTATTTTATAAATAATAGTAAATTGTAATTTATGTTTCTGAAATAAAGACCTGGGAATATTAATGACTTCTACACTGGATTTTCACCCTCATATATCGTCAATTGTTAGATTAGCTGGAACTATAGAGTGAATATGGTACATCGTGTTTTCCGTATCCGTGATTTCAATTTTCAAAAACAGATGTTTATAACCTTTGTAATCAGCTATTCTGGAGTAAAAGATCTTGTGTAAACGTCTCTTTACATGATATCGATATTTTAATTTACTATACGTTCATGGTAAGAAAATTCCAAATCCGACTTCATTGATCGCGCACATGAAAAACGATATAACCAATCAGATTGCATATGCGATGTTTTTTCACGTGTGAGACAAACGAAATAGCAAACCAAAATTAATTTCCTGTATCGCAAGAAATTTGAATGCCCCTGGAAGCAGACCTTCGACCAGGTATTTATTTGAGGTCCTTCGTGTTTGTTTTGAATTAATATTTGAGGAGCGATCAGAAATCAAACACGACCCCTAACTATTTGTTAGCCTTAAATGAAATAGTTAGCCATAAATGGATCATTTTTGAGTGCCAGAAAAGCGTTGTATATTGTCAAGTTAGAGGAGCATAAAAACGCAAAAGACCAAACAAATAATAATTCAAAACTGTTGTAAGAGTTTTTGACAAAGAAAGAAGAGCGAAAAGAATTATGTAATACTTTTCCTTGTCCTGTCGATTTGAGCAAATTTTTGCTGAACATAGAAGACAGTTAAACGGAAATTCGACGGAATTGTGGCAAGTCTGCGATACATTTATGCAAACACTATTGTAATTTATGCCACTTATGCAAATCAAAACAATAAGAAGTCTGGAAACACTTTCAAATCTTCATGCCTGAAATATGTTATTTTGCTACCTGTATGCATGGGTTGAACTATCGCTGACATAGTGTAAAATCAAACTTCACGCGAATCTCTATGCATAAATTATATACACTACAGGTGTATATAATATATATATATATATAGCTTTAACGTTGCCATAGTAATCATATTCACAATAGCTTAAAATATATGCACTTCGACAATGGCCATACATCATCATTTATTCAGAACCTGTTGAGTTCACATAGAACTTTTTTCATAAGACATAAAACATTTGATAAATGGTTTACTTATCATTTAAACTTTAGCATATTACTAAAACTATGGTTTGCTTATTCATAAGACATGGCTACTTACTTTCAATTTTTTCATAATATATTGAATCTTTTTTCTTAATTAAAATTCCTTCTCCTTCCAAATCCTCACTAATTTTCTTTACAAATAATTGACATGTTACGTTTCTGTGATTAACACCAACAACATTCATTGATTTAGCTTTCACTTCGGCAGAAAATATCATTAGACACCTTCTCATTGAAGTATTTGAATGACTTTCAAAGGCTTTTCCAGTGTAGATTTTCCCTTCGTTAGACTCAAGATATTCACCATTTGTTTTCTTGTAAGGAAACTGACAAGTTGGGTCTCCTTTACATAATCGCAAATTACAAACGAGACAAAAAAAAATCAGTTTCTGTATCAACACGATGATAAGTCCGCCCATATTGCTTGATGGATATTAATCGAATAGTTCGATTATTGAAAAACACCATCTGCTTCCAAAACACGTCTTCTCACTAATGGCTTATTCTCAAATAAATGCAACCCGCATCAATTAGACAGCTTGGCTGTGATAATTATAGTCAGCCTCGTTTATCTTCTCTTTATTTATTCAAAGTCTATATCAATCTCTCCAATGCACCTGGTGTCAGTTTATGAAAAATATATTTCATTCGTTGAATATTTTGCATTGAAAAAGTTTGATGCAAAAGTTGAAAATAAAGAGAGAATAAATAACACTCACTGGTATCATGTGCCTAATTTGCATAGATCTAATTAGATAAAAGCGCAATTCTGAATTCTGTGTATATAAACAAAATATCAAAAAAGTCTGATTTCATGCATGAGCTCCTTGAAGATTTGCTTTAAAAGTGTTTGACATTATAAGGCTCTGAATGACTCCAAGCATCTTTCTTGGGTACATGGCAATTTAAGATGATATATTTTTACTGAACAAATGGGCAAAGCTATTTACATCTGCGTTTTATAATTATTAGACCGGGACGTGGCTGCTAAAATCTTCAAATCGATCCGGGCAAATTAAAAACATGATAATATATACAATATTGTATCAATGAACACAAAAAATAACGTGTGCCTTACCAATTTTACTTGTATCATCATTTAATTTGATATGTTCTAGTAGGTAGTTTGACGCCATCGATTTTTGAAATAACACGTTTGCGCCATGATACAAACAGATTTTCAAAGTGCGTAGGATTGAAAATAAGAAAGTTTCGAAGCTCGTTCGGAAGTACTTTTAAATAATGTGATCGACTTTTATTATTATTAACAGAAGCGTTGAGGCTTTATTTCTTGTAATAAAACATTATACTTCTAATATTTTATATAATATCTTCTTCTATGTTTGAACTTTAATCCATCTGGTAAATAAAACTACGATATCTGTATTACCGAAGAAAATATAAGGAATGATATGCTCACCCCTACTCGGTTCACAATGATGTCATCGAAAATCAAAATATTGAGCACGTGGCTAGTGCGAAGCATAAAATAGCGATTTACGGCTATTTCATTACAAAGTTTACTGAATTTTAGTATTTTATCGATCCACATAACAACTTCAATTAACTTTTTATTTATCAACAAGATGACTTTATATCTCTTAAGCCAGTACGTAGTAATGCATGTATAAAGTTGGACAGCAAATATATATATAACGTTGATACTTATAATTATACGAATTTTTGATGTTCATTATTCACATTATATTTCAATGTTACTGCTTAAATTTTGAAGGGGCATCATATCTAGATTGGTTCATTCTATATGTACCCTAGATGTTTAGAATAGCACAATCCACTACATACCATAGATATCTAGAATCACGCTTAACACACGCACCGTCCAAATAATGAGTCAAACTAAGAACGCGACGTCCAAATCATGAGTCAAACTATAACAGCTAATGTAAAGTGGGTTCCATACCGTAGAAAAATATGATAAATCTACAATCTATGCAGGTAAAGGGAGACTTGATTAAATCGAAAGCACCTACTTACATACATCCAGCAATAAACACGAAAACTATTGAATACATTTACAATTTACACTGTCATTATTTTCATCATTATTACTTATATTAATTATAAGCTGCATATATATACAATTTGAAAAAACATGACATGTCTGTTTTGTTTGAATGATGATTGAAGACCGTTAATGATTTTCACTCTAAAATATGTTCTTCTAATGAATTCCACCATTTGATGGTACGAAGGAAAAATCGATGCTCGCTGGACTCAAGGTGTGGTGAATTGCTTGTTTTGAGTTTAAATCTCTGTTCGCGTAACACGTATTTAGAATTGTCATAAAGTAAAGACAATTGCTATTTATAGCTTCAGATCTACCAATGATCTACTAAGGCATGGGATATTTTATAGCCTAATCAGGTCTGCTTTGACTCGTCTCAACTCTAGAGACTCAAGTTTGAGAATGCGTATATAGACGATCGGAGTATCTCTGATATTTTAATCTTCCTTGTTTGCAAACTCTCTCTTGTAAATGTTCGTTGCATATTGGAAACGCTAATTCTAGAAAAGGACGTATATAGAAAACTTGTAGACTCGGATATACAAATCAGTTAGTTTAGAGAGAAAGCAGTTAAATACTAAATATAATCTACACTTGCTCTAGATATTTCATTGAATACTGCTTTGATGACTTCAGATCAGGAGTTAGTGTCGTTAGTATGTTTCCTAGATCACGGACACGTTCCAATAACTATCTGAACTTCGAAATGTCCATATGATTGGTTTATATTTCTATAGGACTACACAAATTATAGATTTGCGAATACTATGTTCACGCTGCTATGGAAAGAGGATGCAAGCAATAGTGATTTTCTCAATTATCTTGAAATAAAATTACTACACCGTATATGAGATTATGATACATTTGATCATGCTATACAAAATATCTAATTGCATTATAAACATTCTACCTGAATTTGTACTCAAATTTATGGTAACCAAACAGGATGACCTTACTAAGATCCAAGACACGATTCTACTGTATAACATAAACATTGAAGATAAATAGTCAGAACACGATGTAAAGTCGAAAATTTTCACCCTAACTGTTCTTAGTTGTACCTGTGTGTGTTTGCAAGACAACTGGACCATTATTCAGAAAAACTGGAGAATCCGAGAGATTGAAAAGGAAGATTTCTTGGCTATGAACAAATATTTCATTAAAAATATTTAAAAATAAAAAATAATCTTATACTTTGTGTCCCGATCCTTTGAATCTGGTCGATGTCGATATATATATACATGTACATATAGCAGCAGACAAATACGTGTTTCTGGCCATTAGCCGTCACCAGTACTGCTCAATCAACAAGGGATTGACATAGGGTAAGATGAGTTAGTCAATGTGGGGAAAAATTCACCAACTGAAAAAACATCTGTGCGCATGTACAAATATATATAGATATCTACAGATATGCTATATGATTGTACTATCGTATGCTCATTCAAAGCAACTATTAAATTAAATTGTCCAAATTGTGATAACGAAAGGTGCATTGGATTTGAATTCTAGAAAATCTTTTTCTTTTAGAGAGCTTTATCTCTACTTGATAAATAATTATTATATTCAAACGATAACGAATATAGCTGTGAATACAGTAACAAATAAAATCAAATATGTATAATTATATAATTATAGCGCTATATCTCTTCTGTCTAACTTTATATATGCATTACTACTAACTGTTTCAAGATATAAAGTCATATTATTGGTTAATATAGTAAATTAATGTTGTTATTTGTATCGATAAAAGACTAAAATTCAGTAAAATTTGTAATGAAATAGCCATAAATCGTTATTTTATGCTTCGCACTAGCCACGTGCTCAATGTTTTGATTTTTGATGACATCATTGTGAACCGAGTAGGTGTGAGCATATCATTCCTTCTATTTTCTTCGGTAATTAAGATGTTGTAGTTTTATTTACCAGACGGATTAAAGTTCAAACATAGAAGAAGATTTTATATAAAATATTGGAAGTATAATGTTTTATTACAAGAAATAAAGCCTCAACGCTTCTGTTAATAATAATGAAAGTCGATCACATTATTTAAAATTACTTCCCGAACGAGCTTCGAAAACTTCATATTTTCAATTTCACGCGCTTTGCGAATCTGCTTATAACATGGCGTGAACGTGTTATTTCAAAAAACGATGGCGTCAAACTACCTACTAGAGCATATCAAATTAAATGATGATACAAGTAAAATTGGTAAGGCACACGTTATTTTTTGTGTTCAGTGATACAATATTGTATAAATTATCGTGTTTTTAATTTGCCCGGATCGATTTGAAGGTTTTAGCAGCCACGTCCCGGTCTATATAGCTCTATTAATAGACCCAAAAGTGCAGGACGCCAGACGTAGACTGAGAGTCAAAATGTCCATAAGATTGGTCGACTTTTTCTATAGGACATAAATACTACACAGATTGTAGATTTGCAAACACTCTATATTATTATATAAATATTGTATGATTCGCAAAGATCTCAAACGGCAGTTTATTCTTGAAATCCACATGAAAGTTTTCACAAAATTTCTAAGACTAAGAATAGGTTTCCGCTTATTGTTTTAGTCAAATTGTAAAGTGTATATCGTTGCAAAGAAACTCATTGCGAAGAAAATAGAGCTCATGTCGTTGAGAAGAAACTCATTGCGAACAATCTCATTGTGAAGAATAGTCGTTGCGAAGAAACTTATTTCAAAGAAAATAGAGCTCTTTTCGTTGAGAAGAAACTCATTGCGAAGAATCTCATTGCGAAGAATCTTATTAAACTTCTTGCAAAGAAAATAGAGCTCTTGTCGTTGAGAAGAAACTCATTGCGAAGAAACTAATTGTGAAGAAACTCGTTGCGAAGAAAATAGAGCTCATGTTGTTGCGAAGAAACTCATTGTGAAGAATAGTCGTTTAGAAGAAACTCATTTTGAAAAATATTCTTTGCAACGGCATCTCGGCAAACAACGAACGTTCAGCGAGCGTTCGCTGAACGTTTGTGGAAGGTTCATTCGGACCTTCACCGAACGTTCACCGAACGTTCGAGTGTAGATATCTAATAAGCGTTCACCGAACGTTTTTGTTGCTCTAATTAACCCTCACTGAACGTTCTCTGAACGTCCAATTCGGACAAATGCGGGAAATTTCTGCGTGACCCATCCCTTTTCAATTGCAGTTATTTAGTTGTTTGATATTTATTGTGCTAATTATTACAGCCTCGTTTTTGCATTGTGATGATTTAGATGCCTTTTGTTGGTATTACATCATCTTTGTTAATTTCTTAAATACTTTTCCATGTACTTCCACTTTCAAAACACCTTTTGATGTAACACGTGATCGAGCACATAGTATCAATATTAAATCCAAACGGCAAATGAAAAGTTTTCTTATGAATTTATTCGCCTGCATTTGACGACGGTTAGACGTTTGGACGTCAATGATATTCGATTAACTTTTACCATAACTGTTAAATCTTTAGCAATTACTTTGACTCTGAAATCCTTTATAATGAGCACTACAGATCTATAACAGTAAGTTTCTCCGGATAACTCTAAACCACATAAACGTGTTCATAGGAATATACTATATAAAGCATTTTACCGTTTTTGTTTCAGTTTCAATTCATTGTAAAAAATTCAAAAATCCAAATCACATTCCGTGATCACGGCCACGGTCAAAGCTTTCTCAGCATTTTGAGAAAATGCTGCATGTTAGGCTAGGGATATATGGACGCACCGAACTCAATTCGAATGTCTTATTTGATAATTTTTCATCACCTTCTTGAAAGCGTCTTAAAAATCTATATAAAGCGTGGTCTGAATTTATGGTCAGTTTCTTATTTTTAATAGTTTATGCATATCCCACATCATAACGAATTTTCTAGAACCAAATTTTATTTGATAGACATTGATTGATGCTCTTCATTTCAAGTGTACATGACACACACACAAAATTAAGCACAGATTCGAATAGCTGAAGCTAAACTATGAAGAAAGGTGACAATTAATTCTTATAACACAAACGTGTATAAACGGAGATATTTAATGTTGCAATTACTCTATTTTCTATCATCCATTTTTTCCAAATTCGGAACGATAGTCGGACTTACAATATGTTATACTCGTTTTTCAAGTAGAACAGCAATCTGAAGGCAGGGGCAATAACTGACATATGGACTTTAGAAACTTTTGATTTCGAGTGAATGGAGATACGAATCTTTATAATTTTGACTTCATATTTTTCCTATAGTAAGCGCTCTTGTCATTCCGACTGTCGTTCTGAGTTTGGAAAAAAGTGAATGATCGAAAATAGCTTACTTTCAGCATCAAATATCTCTGCTTATACGATTCGAAATAAAAAACAATAGACTTGGACATGCCTTCTAAAACCTTCAAATCGATCAGGCAAATTAAATCATGATAATATATACAATATTGTATCACTGAACACAAAAAAGTGTGCTATACCAATTTTGCTTTTATCATCATTTCATTTGATATTTTCTAGTAGGTAGTTTGACTACATCGATTTTTGAAATAACACGTTCGCGCCATGCTACAAGCAAATTCGCAAATCGAATGGGATTGAAAATAAGAAGTACTAGCAATTAGTGTAGGTCCAGTAATTGGACCTTGTGTGATAAAACTTTCATATCGCTAATAATTAAACAATTGAGTAAGCTGAGTATCATTGTATAATACGGAGATTGAACTTTGAAGGAGAACATGAGACACAATACGCATTGAAACGATGTACACTTAATCAAGACATCTTAATCATTTCATTGATAAAATTTAATTTATTTCACATCAATTTAGTCGATTGAAATGTATAGATGCCGCCTGTCAATTTTATGCATTTAACGTAGCTATATATCTACATATAGGAGGCATCACATGAGACTATATTATTTATTATCATGTAAATTGTAAACGATTTATGATCGTTTGTTTGTAATGCGCATGCGCAGTTCATATTAATTTTCTTCTTATATTGTACACTCTTTATGCGCTTGTGCATTAGTTAATTGACACGCCTTTTTGTAGATTGGCAATATTTAATCGTTTGTTGCAATTCGTGTAAGTCTCCAGAAAGTTAGGAGCGTCTTATTCATAAAAGAACATTGTATTACAATAATCATATTTCAAGTTATGAAAGATAAGTTCTGTTACGACAAAACACGAAGGTATGTCAAGTAATTATATTATTTGTATTCATTAAATTAAAGTTAAATTAGTTGTAGTAATCATCAATTGTTTGTTATATTTTATTTAGAAAAACCAGTCATTACAGTCATATTAATTACACGTTGAAAATTTAAGAGAAAGTTGTATTATATTGAATCGGCAGCGTTAATCTCAAGTCAATACCCACACCTATGTAACAGAGGTTACAAAATGTTAATAGAAAATTTAGTATTGTGATTCATAATAATCAGGATAGTTAAAAACACGGGTGAAGCGTCAGACAGGCTCACCGTTGTATACATTATTAGGGATTCACGTTAGGCTGTACATTTGCGGATAATGGAACAGTCTCAGGTTGTTCAGAAGACAAAGAAGATTAAGGTGTGTTATTTTCAGAATATGAATCATGGTTGCTTGAAGGGGTGTGGCTTATTTGTTATCTAAAAGCAAGCACTGTCCGCCCGTCAAAACTAAGCCAAGAGGAATTGAAACCTTCATTTATAACAAATTCTGCTGTTTGAGAGCTTGAGAGGGGATTGCTTATAAATTACTTCCTCCGCAGGAATAAAATCAGAAATAAAGGGTACTCCGAGCTGATGACCTTGGAATATTTCAGCTGGGGACCTGCCTCTGGCGACTGACGTTGTGCGGTGAACCAGCACAACCTCTATAGAAAGGCTACCTCCCTTAGTGGCCAATATTCTCTTATTCTCTTAAAATGACAACGCGAAACAACGAAAAACATAGCAATATTTGGTGTTTAATTTTTTTAAATGTTGTGAATAAAAGATGCGCTCCATAATTTATAGATATTATATGCTCAAATGCTCAAATAAAATTTCATAAATTTAATAATCATATTGATATTTTAATATCATACTTTATTACTACAGTTGAACTCGGTTAATACCCCCTCTTTTAATGTCCCACATTGCTTAATATCTAGATTTCCATTTTCAATGCTCCATACAAACTCTCATATTATTACCTCGCTTAATGTTCCGTTTTTTATCCGTACCAGAGGGAGGATATTTAGCAAGTTCGACTGTATACTGTTCTATATATAAAGCCAATTCTCGTGGTAGTATTATAAGATTTTACATGTGTTTACCAATTTTGTTGAATGATTATAAACTAAATACATTATTTACTCACATATGCAATTTAAATTGGTTTGCTGGTTATATATGAATATTTAGAACCAAGCACTCCTAGAATCTTAGAAATCAAATCACACTTGACAAAATGTTTAAGCCATCCATATTTGCTTACAGATCATTAATTTCCATGATTAAAGTAACAGTCTGTTATATTAAATTGAATTAAATAAATTAGTAATGTAAATGTCTGTATCAGACCCAGTTGTTATTTTGTTCACATAATTTCACAAAAAAATCAAATAATGTTTTTCCAGAATTGGTACTCTCTTCGTAATCGAGTAAGTCATGGTTATACCAGAATGAATAAGTTGATCCTTCAACCAGTGAAAAGCAGCGAGAAGTTGCTAAATAAGGAGTGTTTATACCATCACCTACAAAGTCATTAAATTGGCTCCTCCCTATAACTTTATCACCACGAAAACCTTCCGTAAGCACGATTGCATTTCCCATTGGACCATCAGCCTTGTGACATCCAAATGGCATAGCAATTTGTACTTTGCAAATTAATCCACCATGCAAATGATTCAACTTGAGTTTGTAAAGTCCATTTGACAATTGAAATGTAAAAGTTCCTGGTTTGTTATTTTTTGATTCAACGAGGATAGGAGATGGAGTGGCCTTCACAAATTCTGAAACAAAATAAATACAATTTGCTGTTTCTAATTTCATTCAAATTACATTTTTGAATTGAAAAGATTGAATGTCTAAATATAACTTTAATCAGCTACTTCCAAACACAAATGAATGTAAGCCAAGTTAAAACAAATGAGCTATGGATACTTCTTATATCGAAATTCTCTTAATTAGAATTGTCTTAATGAATATTTTGGTATCTTTTAAAAATTTCCACTGGTCTCCATAGCATTAACGTTGTCATATGATTATAAAAATTGAAAGGTTGATGTCATGGTTACTCACTTTCAATTTTTTCATAATAAATTGAATCTTCTTTCTTAATCAAAACTCCTTCTTCTTCCAAATAATCATTACATTTTTGTACAAATAATTGACATGTTACATTTTTGTGATTAACACCAACAACATTCATCGATCTAGCTTTCGTTTCAGCAGAAAATATCATGGCGCATCTTCCCATTGAAGTATTTGAAAGGCTTTTGAAAGCATTTCCCATGCAAAATTGCCCTTCGGTCGCCTTAATATATTTACCATCCGTCTTCTGATAGGGAAACAGATATGTTGGGTCTCCTTTACATGATTGAAAACTACAAAGGAGAGAAAAAGAAATCAATTTCTGTATCAACACGATGATGAGTCCTCCCATATTGCTTGATGGATCTTGATCGGAGAGATCGATTATTTAAACACACCATCTGCTACAAAAACACTTCTTGTAAATAAAGGCCTGTTCTCAGATACATAGTAATGCAACCCGCTACAAATAGACAGCTTCTGCTATGATTGGGTAGAATTTTTGAAAGAAAAAACTACTTGAAAAATCATGTTCATAATAGTTATAGCCTCGTTTCCCTTATCAATCATTATTTATTCAAAGCATACATCATTCTCTTCGATGCACCTGGTGTAAGTTGATGATAAATTTATTTCACCCATTTGGCTTTTTATTGATCGAATACTTTTGGTGCAAATGTTGAAAATGAATAGAGAATAAATAATACTCACTGATATCATGTTCGTATTTTGCATAGATCTAATTTAATAATAATATCGCTCCCGCGCATAGACTGATTCCGTGCACGAGCTCCTCGGAGAATCGTTCAAAAAGTGTTACCGACATTACAGCTCTGAATGACTCTAACATCTTTCTTCGGTTGGATCCAAATTTAAACTACCTCAAGAAACTTTTATTTCGCTTATAGTTCAAAGTTTTACAATATGAAAGAGCGAATTTAAAACGATGTGTTTTATTGAAAAGTAGGCAAAACTATTTTTCATTTTGAAAGTCTGTGCATTTTTATTTAAACTTGTGAGACAGTATAGATATAACTCTATTAATATAGACCCCAAGGCGAAGGCAGCCATTGCTATAGCCAAAAGCACCAATTGATATGACCATGAAAAGCTCTTTCAAAACTGCTATCTGTGTAGTATAGTACTGTATAGTCTCATAGAAAAACAAACCAATCATAACTATATAGCCACACTTTGACTATCAGATAGTTATTGGAAATTGTTTAGAATTATTCGCCATGATATTTTGAACTAAGTAGAATCAAAAAATACTTTAAACTGTGCAACAGAACTAGTTCTAGGATCTTTTTGTTAATACTCAGAGATGGAAATGAAAAGAGCCTGGATTATCGACCTATTCCAGTGCACATTTTAAACATTTGTTGACTCTAATTAGTTCAAAATATCATGGGGAATAATTCAGGACTATTTCCAATAACTATCTGATAGTCAGAATGTCCATATAGGATTGGTTGACTTTTTCTATGAGACTATACTACTACACAGATTGTAGATTTGCAAACACTCCTGCTGTATCACTATATAAAAATTGTATGATTTTCAAAGATCTCAAACGGCAGGCTGTTCTTGAAATCCATTTAAAAATTTTCACAAAAACTCCATCAATAGTTTTCCGTTTATTGTTTTAGTCAAATTTTTAGTGGAGTAGACCAAAAATGAATTTGCAAATCAATTTACGGTCAGCCTCTTTTGGTGGTTTCGTTGTACTCTCATTGATTCGTAAAATCATGGGAAAACAAAAAATCAAAGACCATGAACATGAAGCTCACATGCAGCATTTACTCAAAATGCTGAGAAGGCTTTGACCGTGACCGTGATCATGAAATGTAAATTGGGTTTTTGAATTGTTTACAATGAAATGAAACTGAAACGAAAAACGGTAAAGTGTTTTAGTATATTCGTATGAACACGTTTATGTGAATTTTGAGTTATCCGGAGAAACTTACCGTTATAGATCTGTGGAGCTCATTATAAAGGATTTCAGAGTAAAAGTAATTGCTAAAGATTTAACAGTTAGTAAAGTTAATCGAGAATCATTGACGTCCAAGCGTCTAACCGTCGTCAAATGCAGACGAGTAAATTCATAAGAAAACGTTTCGTTTGCCGTCTGGAATTAATATTGATACTATGTGCTCGATCAAGTGTTACGTCAAAAGGTGTTTTGAAAGTTGAAGTACATGGAAAAGTATTTAAGAAATTAACAAAGATGATGTAATACCAACAAAACGCAAATAGTTTTTACCTAATTAATATTGTTTTATAGGAAAAATAATAGTCATCTCTTAATTTGTGTTCATAAGATTGTCTGATTAGAAATAATTCAGAGAAACTAAAATAAATAGACTTTCTAATCACAAATTATGGAAAGGTCATTAAAACCTATGATCATATATATATTGACATTAACTAAGCATTTTTATAAGGAACATAAATCATTCATATTATAAATATATCTTTTATATACATCTGTATATATCATTATAAATAAAAATGAAGTGAAAACGTTTCCACCATGACAGCATAGACTCAAGGTCACTTACGTAACCATGAGTCAAAAACAAGAGAAATGCCTTCCTTATAATATACTTCCATGCAAATCTTACGATAAGTGTACATAATCAAGATGTTGCTTGTTGAAATATTATTTAAACAACAAATGTCAATAACAACATCAAAATTTTACTTAGAACAACGTTTCGTTAATTATAATATTTTTTTAGCAATTTCAAGTTGAGGAGTTTAAAATGAACAACAGCCTTTGTATGTATTTTTTTTATCGTGGAAGATTCTGAACTTCAGAAGAGTGGTAAAGGGCTCTTACGTGATTTCATGAAATCGAATTTAAAAACTTGCACCATATTTCAAACTTATTCAACGAAACGAGCTTGTTATTTTGGACGATTTTCAAAAAATGTATTGCCGAAAATGAAGTTCTAAATAATAATATACGATTGCCTTGTCGATGTTTGTTTACGTTTAATGTTTTTATGAAGACGAATTTCTCTATAATTTTATTACTCCAAAATAATCATCATGAGTGACCAATGACCATTTATGGAAGGGTGACCGCTTTCAGCAGTTGCATTGTCAGTATCGAATTTGGAAAAGCAATTGCACAGTAATTTCGACTTTCCAGTTACGTATCACGGTGTTTCGTTCACGCGTCACCGGTATGGTGGCTAACGTCAATCAAGGCATATTTGTGAGGCTTTACGAGACGTCTCATCATCAATCCTGTTTTGGGATGCATTTATATTGTATTTATTTCATTGTTGAGCGGCTAATGATGTTGTCGCTTCCCGTTTGCGTTGCGCATCCTTCATTCTTTGTAGGACCAAATCTTCAAAATCATCATGGTTGAAACTGGTGACGTTGGAGTTAGATTCCTAGATAACGAATATCAACATTATTTTCAATCGTTTATCGTTTGGTACAAAAACCAAGGATTACTCGAGCACGAGCGCAATTATAACTAGCAAGTGAATTGTACACGCTCGAAATTTGAAAATAAAATAAAAAATTGAAAATTTAACTGCTAAAAGTTAGCCCAAGTGATAAATAAGCAATAGAACTGAAGGTAAGTCGGATGTGAAAAATATTGCGTGACGCCGAACATGATAATGTAATTCGTTCTTTCTATGGAACCGCAAGAGAAATCCTACGAAAAAAATACGCTTCGGGCCGTCAATTGAAGGAATATAAAGATATGAACATAAAACATGGCCTATGTTGCCGCAAAAAATTATAAGATACCCCACGGAAAGTATTGATTTGATACGTTTACCATGAGAAGCGTGAATCTCGAATACAGTAGATACAAACAGACATACATCGACGTTTATATAGTAGATAACTAATTATAAATTCCCAACACGTTGTTTTCTACCCTGTGACATCTACCAACGATACTGATAAACATTAACCAACTGAAAGCTCACTTTCAACGAGCTGTATAATATGTATACGGTAACAGCAGGGTCCGACAAAAAGTTCAGCCGTCTGGAATCGTAGAGGCATTTCAATATTTTCTTCTGAATTTTGTTGTTTAAGTTTGACCAATGGATTATAAAAATATCAAACTTCTTCTGGATTTGCTCTAACCTTCTTGGATCTTGGATTCCAAGATTTTTGTCGGACCCTGCGTAACAGTCATAAACTCTGCCATGAGATCAAAATGTCAAAAATTCCTTCGACGACCCATTTTTTCTGTGTTTAACGAAAAATGAAACGGACGGAGATGTATCACGCAAGTGTGACTCTTTTAACGCGATGTTTTCTAATTCGGGGTTGTTTAGAAATTCTGACTCACTATACATGTGTAATAAGAATTATTAGCTTTGGCTATGGGCTCCATATTCTTAAAAATGTTTTCATGATTCAAAATATGTTCTTATAACCTGTTTCTTGATAAGAATAGAAAACGGGCCATCTAGAAGACTGGTAGGGCGACCCCGTCTCAATTACTACTAATTACTTTGGACCTCAGTCATTAAACAGCCAATATTCACATCGACTTCGATCATCAACTGTTTAAGATAGTCTTCACGAGGAAAAAGGTCTGTCTGAAACGCAGGCTAGATCTAATCTACAACTGACGATAATCCTATCACTCACCGTTTCATCAAGATTCTCCGTTGTTCTGACATCTTGCGTGGTATCAATTGGCACTTGCGGAACACGGTCAGTTTCAGGATTTCCTTCCAGCCATGATATTTTCAAAGGGTGAAACTGAAGACCGAGGGCAAACTCAGCAGCAAAGAGCTATAGTAACATACAATAACACATTACAAGACTGAAATATTTGACTATAAAATATTGTATGCTCCAACAGCAGATAATAAAGGAACACAAAAGGTAATAACAAATTAACAACATTTCGGATTGGATAATCACTACCAAACATTTTAACGAAAAAATGACGAATACTAGAAGAGATGTAGTAATATAACATCCTACCAAATGCGTCCGTACCATCCTTCTATTTCTACTGAGGAGTTTCTGTTTTCGCTAAGATCAATAAAATGCTTATTACAACTGATCTCAGCCGCGACACTGCATATAGCAGATTGCATGGCAGATAACTGTCTATAGTACTCACTTCAAAATGTTAAAAACTTTAGTTTCTATTGAGTTTAATGAGATATCACAAACACATAGTAAATATATGAGTAGACAAATAATGATGTGACTATACCCAAGACAATTCTAATCTGAATGTACATTATATACTAAAATAAACGAGACTAACATCAATAGGAGACATCAAATGAGGCAATATATTATTTATAATCATGTAAATGTTACTATATAGATTTAGTTATTGTGTCCATAATAATCACGAGGGTTAAAAACACGGATAGAGCGTCGCACAGGCTCGCCGTTTTGTACATTATTGGTACGTTAGGCTGCACATTTATATTTGCGGATGACGGAACAGTCTCAGGTTATTCAGAAGACGAAGAGGTATCAGGCGTACTATTTTTAGAATGTGAATCATTGTTGCTTGAAGGGGTATCGTCTATTGGATCTCGAGAAGCAAGCACAATCCATCCGTCAAAACTAAGACAGGAGGTAAAGAGGAACCTTTATTAAGAACAAATTCTGCTCTTTGAGGGGCTTGAGAAGGAGATTGCTTGTAAATTACTTCCTCCCCAGAAATGAAATCAAAAATATAAAACGTAATCTCAGCTGATGATCTTGGATTACTTAAGCTGGGGACCTGCCTTAGGAGACTGACCACCACAACCTCTAAAGGAAGGTCACCTCCTTTTCTAGTGGCCAATATACTCTAATCTCATAATTGGCCGTTATACACAGGTTTCTCTGTACAAAAAAAAGTAATGTAGGCGGTGTCGCCCTACCGAAGGCACCCGTACCACTCCTCCATTTCTAGAGGAGTGGCTTTTTTCGCTGAGAGCAATGATTTTAAACGCTCTTTGTTGATCTCAGCCGCG
Source organism: Haliclystus octoradiatus (assembly GCA_916610825.1). Lineage (NCBI taxonomy): Eukaryota > Metazoa > Cnidaria > Staurozoa > Stauromedusae > Haliclystidae > Haliclystus > Haliclystus octoradiatus. The sequence goes on from OU744448.1 coordinate 30,526,546, forward strand.
ACACTGCAGATCAATTTCAACAGATTTTATGGCAGATAGGTCTCGATTGTCAATGCGCAACGATGCACCGCAGCTACTCACAATGAAATTCCCTCTGGACCATTCCATCAGCCATCCTAAGATGATACTCATTTGATGTTTCATATAAAGTCAAGGCTGAGTTGACCTTCGGGGGATTCGATCAGTATGATCCGATCTGAAGTTCGGTTGCTCTGCCATCTGAGCTAATCCGTACAATAAAATGACAATGCGAAACAACGATAAACAAAGTAATATTTGGTGTTTAACTGTGAATATATTGTGAATAAAAAATGCGCTCAATAATTTACAGATAATATGCTCAAATGAATGCTCAAATGATATTCATAAATTTCATAGTCATATCGATGTTTTAATATAATACATAATTATTATACTGTTCTATATAAAGCCAATTCTCGTAATAATATAGCATTATAAGATTTTACATGTTTTTACCAATTTTGTTGAATGATTATAAACAAAATGCAATTACTCCCATATGCAATTTAAATGTATTTGCTCTTCAAATACTAAACCAGGCACTCATAGAAATAAAATCACAACAGATCATTATTTTTCATGATTAATATAACAGTCGGTTAAATTAAACGAAACTACATTGAATAAATTAGTAATGTTAATGTCTGTATCAGACGCACCAGTTCTTTCGTTCACATAGTTTTACAAAAAGCTCAAATGATGTTTTTCCGGAATTGACACTTTCATGATCCAGTAGGTCAGTTTTGTACCAAAATGAGTAAGTCGATCCTTGAACCAAGATAAAGCAACGAGAAGTTGCTAAATATGGACTATCCACACCATCTCCTTCGAATTCATCAAAGTATCCCGCATATACAGCTTCAGCGCCACGGAAGTCTTTCACAAGCACCATTTCACTTGCACTTGGAATACCGTGAAAGTGACATCCAAATGGCATCGCAATTGGTCCGCTGCAAATTAATCCACCATGCAAATGATTTAACTTGAGTTTGTATAACCCAGTTGGCAATTGAAATGTAAAAGTTCCTGGTTTGTCATCTTTGGATTCGACGATGATAGGAGATGTTGTTGCCTTCACAAAGTCTAAAACAAAATAAATACAATTTGTTGTTTCTCATTTCTTCTAAATTATACATTTTTAATTAAGAAAAGATTCAATGTCTAAATATAACCTTGATCAGCTACTTTCAAACACAAAGGAATGTGAGCCATGTTAAAAGAGATACTTCTTATATCGAAATTCTCTTAATTAGAATAATGGTGATGAGTATTTAATATCTTTTACGAAATTTCTACTGGTGTACGTAGCATTAGCGTTGCCATAGTAATAGGATTAATTAACAAATGATTATTAAAATGAAATGTTTGACAATTCATAATGGCAATTTTACTCACAATCAATTTTTTCATAGTAAACAGAATCTTCTTTTCTAATCAAACTTCCTTCTCCTTCCAAATCCTCATTAATTTTCTTTACAAATAATTGACATGTTACGAATCTGTGATTAACACCAACAACATTCATTGATTTAGCTTTCGCTTCTGCATTAAATCTCATTGAACATCTTCCCATTGAAGTATTTGTATAAATTTCAAATGCATTCCCAGTGTAGAATTTCCCTTCGTTGGACTCAAGATATTCACTATCCATCTTCTGGTAGGGAAACTGACATGTTGGGTCTCCTCTGCATGATTGCAAATTACAAACGAGAGAAAAAAAATCAATTTCTGTATCAACACAATCATGAGTCCTCCCATATTGCTTGATGGATCTTGATCGGAGAGATCGATTATTTAAACACACGATCTGCTACAAAAACACTTCTTGTGCATAAAGGCCTGTTGTCTGATACATAGTAATGTAACCCGCAACAAATGGACAGCTTTATTGCATTGATGCTGTGAATGGTCTACTGTATTAATATGCCCCCGACGCAAGCTGCAAGCCGAATCCCGAAGGAACGTTGACATGACCATGAAACACTCCTGCTGTATTATTATAAATATTGTATGACATTCATTGTCCTCCAACATTGCTTGATGGATCGAATAGTGTGATTACTGAAACACCTTCTACTCCCAAAACACGTTTACAGCCTCAATAATATAAAATGTCGGCTTCTGAGCCGTCTGAATAATGATCTATTATTCTCAGATATTTATTAGAACAAATGATGCAATTTATTTCAATTTATTTAAAAAAACTAGGAATCAATTTACAAATTATTTTAGGCAATGCAAGAAAAATTATTATCATCAAAATATATTAGAAAACAAAGGAAATCCTAAACAAATGTGGAAATTTCTGAAAGAGATTTTACCAAATAAATTAAAAAATGTAAATATTAATACTCTTAACATAAATGATAAACCAATTACTGATAATATAACCATAGCAAATGAATTTAACAATTATTTTTTAGATATTGCAAATAAATTAGCCTCGTCTATTCAGTCAACAAATTATAATCCAATGACTTTAACAACAAATTTTATAAATAATATAACAAATGTAGATATCTTAGCAAATCAATTTAAATTTCAGTCAATTTCAATTTTAGAAACAGAAAATTTAATATATAAACTACCAAATAAACGATCTGTAGGTATCGATAACATAGAAACTAGGCTTTTAAAATTAACTGCACACAGCATTGCACCAGGCTTGACTAGAATATTCAATCTTTCTCTCAGGGATGGTGTCTTTCCTGAAGCTCTGAAAACAGCAAAGGTTATCCCTTTACACAAAGGGGATGCCATAACTGAGAGAACCAATTATCGTCCAATTTCAGTCCTTCCGATAATCTCCAAACTTTTAGAAAAAATTTCTCATACCCAATTAAATTATTATTTATCAAAACATAATTTATTAACTAATTACCAATTTGGTTTTCGTAAAAACCATTCGACAGACGGTAGTGTGTTAAATTTTTCTGAGTTTTGTTTCAATAATATTTTAAATAGAAATCTTATAGGTGTAATTAGTATTGATCTTAAAAAGGCATTTGATACTGTAGACTTGTATATATTATTAGATAAATTAAAATTATACGGCAGTGATGTAAATAGCTTAAATTTTTTTAAATCTTATTTATTGAATAGAAAACAAATTGTTAATGTAAATAGTGTAAATTCAAATTTAGGTGTAATTAAATACGGAGTTCCTCAAGGGTCAATCCTTGGGCCGCTACTCTTTCTTATTTATATAAATGATATTTGTAACTCTGTAAATAACTGTAAAATAAATCTATATGCAGATGATACGCTTTTGTATGTAGCCCGTAAAGATTTGAAAGACGTTGAAGAAATTTTACAGTCAGATCTGATTGAAATACATGCCTGGCTGTGTGCAAATAAACTAACATTAAATATAAATAAAACTAACTGCATGGTAATAGGCTCCAGGCCAAAACTTAATAAACAAGAACACGTCGATTTAATAATAAAGCTGGATGACAAACCTGTCGAAAGAGTAGATCTTTTAAAATACCTAGGCATTTTAATAGACAATACCCTATCTTTCGACAAACATGTCATAGCAATTAATAAGAAAATAAATAGAAGCTTGGGCGTTTTGAAATACGTGAGACGCTTCATACCGCAAGAAGCAGCTAGAACTATTTATAACACCATTGTTTTGCCACACTTTGACTACTGCGCTGTCGTATGGGGGAACTGTAAAACCGAACATCTAGATCGCCTCCAGAGATTGCAAAACAGAGGAATGAGGACAGTGCTCCGTTGTAACTATCGCACTCGTGTCTCTGATATGCAAAGTCAACTAGGTTGGCTTTCTGTTAGAGACAGAATAACATCGCATCAACTAATGTTCACTCATAAAATTAAATTCAAACTAGCTCCTCCTTTGCTTTCCGACTTTTTCCAACTGCCGTATTCCACCAGAACAAGATCTCACGCCCACAATGACATTTACATCAAGTCGAGCCATCGTCATTCATTTCAAGACGCTGGTGCGCATAAGTGGAACGATCTACCGTCTGCAATGAAGGAAGTCCAAAGCAGGCCTACTTTCAAACGTCTCCTTGAGAAGCACTTACGTTCTTAGTATACTTTACACTTACCACTCTTTCCTGTTATTTATGCCTGTTTTTTTACTTAATGTTTGTTTTCCTGTCAACTTAGCTATGTATCAGTCCTTTGAAAAAAAGTTTGTATAACTTAAAGGTTCTGAATAAATGATGATGATGATGATGATGATGATGATGAAGATAGATATATAGTGATGCAACCCGCTACAATTATATATGCGTGCGCGGTCACGCGATCTATATCCCATGAACAAACCCTTGCTATTTTCTGATATACTGTTATGACGTTCGGACGGTTCGGCTAGGATCCTGCATGCAGACTTTTCAGGAATAATATATAGCTTCCTCGTTAAGCACGTTCCTCATTAAAACGCTCACGATTTTTGCGCGGTTTTGTCAAAAATGGTAAATTGCAAGCGCTTAGAATCTTCAAGAGTTTTGGGAATTGACGCAGCCTGTCGTGAGCTCTGAAGATTTGTTGCAAAAAATGCATTCAAAGATATTCTACGACAGTCTATGATTATGTTAAATGGTCATCCTGGAACACAAATTTGTAACACAAAAAAATTACTATGCAACCGCAAAATCGAGCATAGACATGGTTTAACTTTAGCGACGTGATGATGTCATTTTATGTAATCAGAGTGGGTTTCCACAATGACGTACAAAGAAAACAGTGATACGAAAAACTTACTTATGACACCTCTAAATTTTCATTAAATACGATTAGAAAGCTACTCGCTGGGCTCGCAGCAATTACAATATTTTATTCGAAATTATTTAGCAATGATTTGACCACAGCATGGTTTCAAAGAATGGTTTCAGATAAACAGGAATTTGACTTATCCGAATTGCACTTAGACATTCAACAAACTAACATGATTTTACTTACTGCTTCCTGATATCGACTGAATTCGACGATTGCCAATCCGAGTTTTCTTTTTGATATTATTAGATTGATAACTTTACCAAACTGAAAAACAATATAAACTATGATGTCATCGGACTAACTCGAAAATGAGAGAGCGTGGTCATGCTTTGTAGTTAACAAAATATCAAGCCTCGCGAAAATACCCTTTAACATGTGGGTCGGCAGTGTCTACATCTACAAACATGACTTGAAACCGGGCTCAATACCTCGTTGGTTCCCTTCAAAGGTATTTCCTCTACTCCTGTGAAAAAAAGTTCATGAAAACCTACTTGGAAAATGGGCCATTTAAAGAGAGAAAATTGATTGAATTCAAAGGAAATTCACACGTCATCTGTGTTGAGCATCTGGCATCGAAAATAAGTTGTACAGGGACAGACAGACATGGTGATACTTCAGCTACGTCGATTGAAGTAACATGTGTGCATGGTGTTCGAAACCGAAATTTAAAGACAAAAAAATATGAGCTTTTCGGACATTCTGTATCCTGGGGAGTAACTCCAAGTGCCGCATTGATGGGGGGTGCAACTTTGGAAAAATGTGAAGTACCAGAAGAGTCGCAAAAATCTTCTTTAAAAGATACCCAAATTGTTTTAAAACTTGAAAATGCTACCCAAAAAGTTCAGGGAGTGTACTTCCATATAGGCTCTATGCATGAATGTTCCATTTTTATGGGTAAAAATTCAACCCCAGTTCTCAATTTTCAGCCTTCAAATTCAGTCTTTTCCCAAATTCTCTAGAAAATCGAAATGGGACCCAAAACGTTTAATATTCTAAAATTTCCTACCCAAAAAGTATATTTCTCAGCTGGAATATGGACCCAAAAAAGTGGCACGTCCCCGTGCATCAGCAGTATGGGAGTTACCCCTGGGTTCTGTATACTATTAATGCCAAGGAATCCCTAAAAACAGCATCGTCCAACATACATTCGCCATCTATCATTTTCATGGCGGAACGATCTTCATGCATGATGAGAAAGTACAGAATCACAATGTTTACATCAGAATTTAATAAATTTGATTTAAGTAAATATCGTAAATGTTAACAACACTTATTATTTTATCTAATAAAAAAAACATCTTTACACAATTGCAAATGTATTCAACTATCAACTTCGTTATTAGTTATTAAATTAATTAATTAAATTAAATAGTTATTAAGTTAATTAGCGGCATGCATAATAAGCTTAATCGTCTGATGATAGCGTTACGTGAAGACCAGCCTCATCAATCGATTAATCAATCATGTTGTTATTCAACCGGAACTGCGCATGCGATATGCACCGAGGTTGCCACCATCTATACTATTCGTAAGCGGGATCCCTGACGAGCTACGACATCAGAACGGTCTCTGATGAGTTCCTTGGCATTGACAAGACAATCATGTCTCGGTCCAGCCTCGTTAATCGATTACATTAAAGGTATAAAATTGACCATCATGCCTTTCTTGCTCAAAGTTGAAAAGTAAATCCAAATTTTTCAAGCCACAAATAATGCAATGAATTAATGCATTGCGCAACATCTTCGAAGACCAAGCGCAAAGACCACCGGTCAATTTTATGCCTTTAATCACAAACTTATTAGTAAGAATTACGAATATGTAGTCTTGGAATGAGTTATGAATTATGAATGTGTATAGACTCCTTCTATACATACATACATATATGCTAGGTAAGAGAAATACTTCAAACTCAAACATCTATTAGTAAGTGAAAATAATTACCTTTGAGAAAATATCCATCAGATTATCTTGATTGTAACCAGCATTTGTTGCGTCAGTTTTTGAACATTTCCATTTAACCTATAAAAATTATAAAATTTAAATGAGTGGAGCAGCCATGTGTGTCGGTTGCCAGGGGTACGATTGAAAATTACCTATGCGATGTTAATATAATATATATTTCATTGTGTTGTACTACGAAAATATAAATATACAACAAGATATGTAGGGTACCTAACAAGTAGGCATTCAATTGCTGCAACAAGAAACTAAAACTAAATTAAGCTCCAGAAAACATAAAACTAAGATTCATTTTAACTGAAGATACATTACATGAAAGTGTGGTAAACTCTTAGACTGATGCAGTGACGTTTCAAGTTGGCAGTAGTCAAGGCAAAGATGTTAGAATTACCACAACTTCATTTAACGATAGTGAAATCAACATCAGAAAATATTTCAGGCAGATTGTTCCATGTTGGTAACAAATCATAAAATGGTACGTGGATTGACGTTTGAGGCAGCAACAACGAAATATCATATGTTACACTGTTTTTAAGGCGAGGACATAAGCGAAGGTTAACATCAGTAAATATCATGTTAACTTTGTTGGCCACTATAGTCTCTACACATGTCACTGATCTCTGTGAAAGAAGTTCATGAGTTCATGAACGTGAAATTACCCAAATCTGCATAAACTTTTCATTAACTGGTTATGAAATGTTCGTAAATTGTTCAAATGACACATTCAGTACAAAGTTTACGGACCCCGATTGGAATGTTCATGGATTTTTGTGAAGTTCATGAATTTTTTTCACAGCAGCAATAAGTAGAGGCATTTTACAAATTTCAAAAGATTTCCTGCCGGTCAACTATTCAACACAAATTTCACCCTGTATAAGACCATTTAATCCATTTTTAGTAGGCCTAAGCCTGGAGCTGAAGAAGAAGATCATGTTGTCAAGTTATATTATTTCCAGTTCAAAATCAATCATATATTTATTCCTGGAAATTATCTGATCCAATGTAGGCTTTTTATTGTAATTTTGAAGACTAATCTGATAAAAATATTGAAACTGTCAAACATCAAGTCAAAAACATATAAAAATAAAATATATTTTGCAATTAAACTTTTCTTATAATAAAAATTAGCGATAACAGTTATCAAGAAAATCCCTATAGAGAAAAATTTCTGATGTATCGAAAATCACTACTATACAATGTTACCTGTGAAGACTACAATATTATACAGTTTGTGTGTAAGTATGCGAAAAAAAAATGAAATAGTAATGAAATATAGGTATTATCTTACCTTCAATTTGGGTGTTGTTCCAATATCGTTTGATGTACTCAGAGTGGAGCTAACATAATCTTGTTGTTCTTTTAAAAGTGTTGAACCTTCAGCTCGTAGACGTTTAATCTAAAAGAAATGGAAATAGATTTAGGCATCACCATCATTTATTACCAATGTCAAACTTTACATAAACCTAAGTTAAAGATCTGATTAATAATGAATTTATTACACATCCACCAGTAGCATATTAAGAATTGCTAAGTAAAATATTACAACACAACTAAGTTTACACAACGTTTCGACTGACTGACTTCAGCCATTCTCAAGTGAATGATTTTTATTATCAATATATATATATATATATATATATACACATAAAAATTGTTTGCCACTTGAGGGTAAAGTTACATCATGAAGAATATTTACAGTATGAGATTGATATCAGTGATAACAGTAACTATGGTAGCTAGCCTATAGAAAAGTCAAAATGTTAGGTAAACTTAGTTGTGTTGTTATTTTGTACCAAATTTATCACCAAGAAGATTCTGATAAATAAATTCATCATCATCATCATCATCATCATTTATTGAGTATACCTTATAAGCCATTTCCGGCTTTTTTACAAAGGGCTCATACAGAATAATACATTTAATAAAAAAAACATTAATATAAAGATTAAAAGCTAATTAATTAGAATACATGGATATAATTATTATTTCGATAGATATAGGTATGATTTACATTTTTCTTTATAAATGGCACTGTCAGCAATTGCTTTCAGCGAGGATGGCAGACCGTTCCACAAACAAGCACCGGCTGATTGGAAAGAGTGACGATGGCTTTGTTTGATATAGATGTCATTATTGGTTGAGGATCGTGTTTTGGTGGTTAATGGAGAAGAGACGAATGTGGTTAACAGAGGAGGAGCTTTCTGAAATTTAATTTGTTGTACCCAGGAAAGCTGGTTGAGTTTCACCCTGTCTCTAACGCTGAGCCAGTTAAGTTGCCTAAGCATGTCTGAGACAGGAGTCCTGTAGTGGCATTGGAGTACCGTCCTCATGCCTCTATTTTGTAGTATCTGGAGGCGATCGAGGTGTTTGTTCATACAGTTCCCCCAGACAACAGCACAGTAGTCGAAATGTGGCAAAACAAGAGCGTTGAACAAAATTATGTTTGTAAATAGTTTGTTTTTTTGGTTCGGGGCTTGGTAACAAGTAATAGAATTGAAGGGGCAAACAGGACTTGAGATATTTGCGAACAGCAACCTTTGCTTTGCAAAAGTTAAACATTTACAATTTTTACATAGCCATCTTATTTATAAGATAATGTTTTCGAAAGTTCCTAATAATACAATCACTTACAAGTGATTGTAACAAATCTGGATCCGACAACAAATTTCTCATAAAAACTTAGAAATTATATCAGGGTAGGCCTATTTCTCTTGAAAATATCCACTCAAATTCAGCATTTTGTTCTCCTTCAGAGGTTTTTAAGTCTCTGCAAAATAATCTAGTTTCCAGATTTTGTCGGGCCCTACTTATATATGAACTTGAAGTTTCCCGAAAACTCGGTCAGACCTGAAATATATAAAGAGTTAGGTCTAATATCATTAAACATGGTTAAAATCAAACCTGTTCTTCTAAAGTTTCTTGGATTAACCTTTCATCCTCTTGTTCGGCAGCAGCTGCACTTTCCCGACTTTCAAGTTCTGAAAAACAAAAAGTTCAAAATGAATGCCTAAACGTGCATTCTCTTATTTGGATAACATACTATACTAGCATTTTCAAATGGGGAAACCAATAAATCCAGGGAACGGTGGCATCAATCAGATCGTAAAGGCATAAAATTGATGCGGCCTCCGAGCTCGGCCTTCCAATATGCACTGATCCATTACACTATTTGTGTCTTTGAAAAATGGAATTCACTTTTCAACTGTGAGCCCGCAAGGCACGATGGTCAATTTTATGCCTTTAAGGCAAAAGCTAGCAGCCCCTTCGAAAAACAGTTCAGAAGTTCATGAACAGTTCAGGAAAATTGGAGCCATTTAACGTTCATGAACTGTTCATGAACTGTTCATGACTGTTTTTCGAAGGGGAGGAAACAAATTTATTTTCAAAAAACCTTTTGGGTCTTTATCTGAGCCGATTACTAAGTTGTCGGCATCTACAAGTTACAGAGAACCAAAGACTATCTTCTGCTGTTGATCAACATTAAAAAATGCACACAGACATGGCCCAAAAGACATTAACAATCTATATCTGATTTCAAGTCATTGTAAAGACAGATTTTATTGTTTAGATTTTGAAAATAATATTTATTAGAGAATCAGAACCAAATTTAACGGAAAATTAGATTCACTTAAAATCTAAGATATTTTCATCAATTTCATTTCAAAAGAAGAATACAGTATTTATTACTAATAATTTGTTATGTAAAAAGTTACTGTAAATTAGGTAAAATTTTAAGTTTGAATTTAGCTTTAAAATGAGCTCACATTAAACCTGAAGCATTGTTTGAAAATAAATGCGTTTGCAGAAAGCTTTTACCTTAAATCGTTATCAAAAACAACGAAAATTTATTGAGATCTTTTTATGTAAGGTAAATACAGTTATATTTTGATTATTTTCAAGTGCTTGAACAGCACGAAAGTGACGATTCTTTAGACATGCACAGGCGGTCCCTGTATAGGCCTAATATATATATATATATATATATATTGGATTCTTTTGCAAAATCAATTATTCCATTTCAAAGTGCTACAGTATAGTAATACCATGAGCACTCTAGTCATACTAACCATCCTTGAGCTTTCTCCGTTTGGCATTCAAAGCTTGATTTCGTAGCCTGGATGCTTCTTTGGCTTTCAAAGCACGGTCATATGTTGCCTGCAAACAATCAGAATAAAATTATAAAACTTAAAGTTATTTCAAGCCCAGTGATACGAAGAACACATTCAAATAGTATCCACCTGTCTATAATGGCCACACCAGGTGACCACCTGTTTATAGTGGCCACTCCAGCAAATCAGTAATGCACAACACGCTTTTCTATATAGCACGCTTTCCAAATGATGTCAGAAAAATGAAAATTCAACTCGCTCTAGGGACATTTGGTTCTTTCATGGATTATATCACTCTCAGTGGAAACGCAGGCATATAACAATCATTGACAAACTTCGAAATTGTTGAGAATTAAATTTAATTATGAAAACAATATGTTCTCTGAAGAGGGATTGCCCTAGAATATTCGAGCATTGCGGTAGGCCTACGGACAATGAGAAGTTAGATTACACATTAGTGGATAAACACGACCGGGTTGTATTAAGTGGTATTTACCCTAACCCTAATTTCCTAACGGGTTCCTAGCAGACCCTAACGAGCATAGGGATGAATAGGCCTAAATCACATGATCTAATTGTAGTCACAATGACTTAACGTGGAAACGCTTATAACGCTGATTCTCAGAGGGCTTGGTAACCAAATGTCCCTAGAACAAGTTTAATATTTATTTTTCCGAAACAAACTGTTCATACAATATGATGATAGATGAATCATATCCCATGCATATTTATTAATTTATAACCATCATCACCAACCGTGACGTAGTGGTTATGGCAAAGGCTAAGTAAAACAGATTTATCAGCTTGAATACTCGTTAAGAAATAATTTATTTTCATTTATTGAAACTCTGTTTCTCATCCATCCATACATCTGCAAAATTGTAAAACATCTATTTGATTTAATAGCAAATCTATTTATGTATACATACTCTAGCTTTTGGATCTGAGAGAACTGCTAATGCATCAGAAAGTTTTGTGAACAATTCAGCTGAAAAGAAAACAAAAATTATAAATTAAAATATAAATTATTGGTAATAGATATTATGTATTATATGTATACGCAGGCTACACTATACATACATCTATTCTACTATTAATATATCATTATATTGTATATTATATATACAAATATTATTCTAATGATTACTTGATTGTTGATTCAATCGCAGTGTTACAGTGCTTAATGTCAGTAAATGACAGAACAGTAGATAAATAAATAGAGTCATAGACTACATATTTTTTTCTATTACTCAGAGTTTCATGCTTCTCTTCAGTTTCAAGCGTGAAACTCTGAGTAACAGAAAAAAATGTGTAGTCATTGATTCCATTTATTTATCAAATATTACAGTATTCAATATAGAATATTGAATCTAGTTACGAAACTACAAACATTTCGGGCTGAAACATTAAATACTGTAGTACCCTATAGGCTATATATATAATCGTTGATTCATTAAAGCATTTGAGGGGATGACCCCATACGAGGCGTAGGCCTACACAGGGAGTATACCAAATGTTGTTCATTTATGTGTATTTGGATGTGCCGTTTTCTCACACATCCTTTAAGATGACAGAAAGAAATTAGATCCTAAATCTTCTAAATGTAGGCTAGGCCAGGCTAAGGTAGGCCTACAGTGGAAATTGAAAGGGATAGGCATATAGACTTTGGGACGCTGAAAAGACAGACAGTTATTAATAGGCGGGATGATATATATGTAATTAGATATTTTATCAATTCACCACAAACCGGGTATTTTTCATTGGGTTTGTTTGTCAGTTGGCTATTATTTATTACTCAAGACCCATCGGGTGGAAACGTTTCGACAGGGCTATGGACAAGTAGTATGTTCAGGTGACAGAGCCCCTGGGCTGAGGGTCAGCTAGTTCAAAACCTTAACGTCAAATCAATCTTGACTTTGTCTAAGAATCAATGTTCAACATTTTTCAGCGCAATGTAGTTAAAATTTGCTGCCACAACAAAAAGAAGCTTTCCAAATCATTTTGGTATCAAAGAATAAAATCAAGAGAAAACTATTCTGCATTAAAAAGTACATTTATTGCTGTAAATTATGTACTATTTCATTAATTCCTTTAGAAGAAAATATTAAAAATGTTAGGCCTTAATAATTTAATATAGGCCTACAGTGAAACCTGTATATAACGGCCAACTAAGAGAGGTAGATAAATTGACCATTGTAGACAGGTGGCCTTTATATGCAGGTTTGATTCAATACAATACACTATTTTAGACATTGAAAGAGTGACTACTATAGACAGGTGGTCACTGCATAGAGGTGACCATTACAACAGGTTTGACTGTATTTTGAAAAAGACACTCAAAATATAGATTATGATTATGGATGCATGATAGATCATAAGCATTACTTACCAGCCTTGGGGTTGTCTGGGTTTTTATCAGGATGGCAAACCAATGCTTTTCTTCTGTATGCTTTAACAATCTATAAGAAAATAAAATTGCTGATTAGTTTTCAATGGTTAAGAGTCTTAAGACTAGATCATGTGAACCCACATAAAATTCTTTGGGGATAATTTTCTTGCTACAACCAGGAAACGAGATTTTATTTGTTGATTCTTGTTTGAATTTGTTGATGTTTAAACTTAAATACATTTGTGTTACTTAAATTTATTTTCTTTGCTAAAAAGATATTATTATTATGTAGATTCAAACAATAAAATAGGGTTTTATTAAGGGTGAAGCCCCAAAAAATATTCTCAGGAGTAAGTAACTCTGGAAAAAATGTCTATCTTGGGACTCTTTCGAAAGTTTCGAAATTATTAGTCACCTCGAAACCATAACATGGTAACATACTATCCATGTATGTTACGCAGGATAATTATATCCGGCGTAGAACTGAGTTGATTTTACGCCAATTTGATTTCTTTGGCGTGGAAATTTGATAAATTTCTACAGTTTTCTACAAAATTTGGGCCTTTTGGCGTATTCTTGAATGCTAACTCTGACTTGGCGTGTCGTAATTTTGGCGTAAATATCCGGCGTTCCAACTTCAAGGATTCCACTATGGCCTCGAAACGGTTTGTTACGGCTATTGAGTGTCTTGATTGACCACCCTGAGTGTGTAGTAATCTCAAATTTCTAGGTAATATCAAAATGAAAGTCTACTTAGCATGTTTATTGAAAATTCAATAAAATATTTACCTCTTTTTGATTAGCATCATGTTGAATGCCAAGATAGTCATACAAAGACTGATGGCCGTCCGCCATGATGGATTCGGGGAATCCTTCTGCTTACGGGTGACGTAATTCTCCCCATATCTCCAAGTGTCAATCATTTTATCAACAGAAAGATCACCGAAGATGAAGCAATGGAGTTTATGTTTGTGGAATTGAGACGACAACGTGGAAGAAAAACTGAATAAAAACCACATCAAAAGGAATTAATTTATTATAAAAGCAACTTTAAATGGCATCTGTAAAAGTGGCAGTTCGGGTTAGACCCTTAAATAAAAGGTATATCTTTATTTTCATTAAGTTTAAAATAAATTCAATCTCAAGTATTCAACATCGATCATATATTATTATGGAGAATAATAAACTATTTGCTTTTGATAACAATCTTCGTGTACTTTTATAGAGAAAAAGATATGGATTGTAAAGTATGTATCAATATGACTGACATGAAAACGACAATAAACAATCCTAACGTAAGTGTCGAAGAATTCTTAATGACATGAATTTCATACAAATATAATTCAATTGTCGCCTAATTTATGCCGAACTTTAATAGCCTACCATGCTTGGCCCTGAAGGCCAACTCGTAATATATTCTGTAGTTCTTCTCGTTTTACAACGAGAACATGAAACATGTTCGGTTTATCTATTCACGTTTTCAGTGATTTAATCAGCAAGGCCAGCCTAGATGTCGTTGAAGTCCGAGGCTTCAGCCTTCATGCTTAATTTAATCTATTGAAACATTTGCCATTGTTTTCCATGTCATTCAAATGTGTTAATTGTGGTTTGAAATTAATATCACATTTTTGATTACTGACGATTGAAAGCAATCCTACTCAATAATCTAACCGAATTACGACAAAAGAAAAGTTAGGTTTTTCTATTCATAATGATTTTTTTGTTTTGCAAAATAATATAATATTGAAATGAAATACATTCATTAAGAAATTGATGCTGAGTTTCAACAACACCACAATCATAGATTCATTATAAGATGTTAGAGCGGGTTAAATTTGTATATCCAGATGTAATTTCAAAAGAGACAAATGATGCAGAATTAATTATGTTTGATTGCCGTTCTGTTTAAGCAACTATGGTTTATGTGATTGGGTGTAAGCCAAGCTACAAAAAGTTGGGATTCTGAGTTTTGTCCTGGAAACTTAGTTATTTTGGATGTTGTTGTTGTTGTGCTTTATTTGGAATCAAATTGAGAGATAGGCACACATAGCACCCTCTGCACATTGTATCTATATTATGTATGTACATACTTATTTATGTATTGTTATAATATTTTTCTTGATCCGTATATTGTGATGCTCTCATTTCGAGTCTACACATTTACCCCCTCTGTTCTGTGAAGGCCTGGTTCATATGCCATTCAGATTGACTGCATAACCAATCACATAAAATTATGGTTATCATCTGTGATTTTACATGAATAATTTGGTTGCAAACGCCTCTCTATGAATTTCATGTGCATGAATTCACACCTGACTAAGAAGTTTGGAACGGGCGAGAAAGCACTCGGAACGTCTGAACATGATTATATCACTATAGGTGTTCTTATTCGTTTCATACATCGTTCTGAAGTTGATCTTTAATTTTTTGCTAGAGCATAATAGGATCGGCACATTTACAGAACGGCGTATAAACCAGATGCAAGATCCCTATAATTTACTCATATTTGATAAATTTGCTATGAACAAAGTTGAGAATCAAGGGGAAATTAACGAAAAAAAATTAAATATCATTGTTGAGGCTGGACATCTTTGTGAATCTTTCCTATTTTCTATAAAATATTCATCGACTTCTATAATCCCAGAATTATTGGCATATTATTCACACAATATAATTTTTGGTGTTATCCTTTTATTTTTAAAAGCCCTGTTATAATTAAGGTTTCCCAAAGTGAAAGACTGAATACCGACGTAGCTTACAGATTGATCAGAAGGAAGCAATTATAATGAATTATGTTGAAAAACGTTATTCATTTTGAATTCTTGAGATTTTATCAATTAGCTAGCAATCACAAAATGTTTAATTCTATTATTTTAGTTTCAATTATTATATTAAAGTCAACTTTTTTGATTTCCTCACAAATTTTCCTACCCTTCTGAAATCTAATTTCTTTATTTTCTGGATTTTGTTGAAAACTACCAACAGCCATGAGAGTGTTCCTCGGAAAAGCTGATTTCCTCTTTTTCTATCAGCTCTGAAACAAGGGAAATTCACCTGAAACATTGGTTTTGCTATTGTTTTGGCATTTTTTCCAATGTTTTTCCTCTCTTTTGACTGAGCTTGACTCTCATGCATGTACCTAGGACTTCCTATTGTAGCATATCATAACAATCTGGGCCTTTTCAATCAATCTTTTTTTTGTTTATTTAGACCAAGAATGATGTAAAAGATTTCACATTTGACCATTCATATTGGTCTGTTGACAGCAGAGACAGGCATTTTGCTACTCAGGAACAGGTTAGTTAAACTTGAGGTTCTACTTTTAAAAACAATTGCAATCATATTACATTTACTGATATAAAAGCATACAAACTAATGCGTTAGGGCTCCTACTAATTGTTGTTTTCAACTGTCACATAAATGTTTCAAAATAATAGCCTACAGTTGCAAAGCGATAAAGCGTTTTTGACTAAACGAGATGAGTTAGTTCTCCTTTGTCGGTTTGAGATTGTTCATTAAACATCAATGCATTGTTCTTTACCTTAGCATTTATTAGTAATTTAGCTGCATAGAATGCATACTGTTGTTCACTTCCAGTACTGATAGGCCAACTGTCTTTGTGGTGTAAATAGGTATCTTGTAATTTTGATTTTTTCGGTCTCTGTATCTCTGCGTGCTCTGTACATTTTTAATGCACCTTTGGAAATCTTTGGATGAAAACAAAACACAAATGTGACGGTTAATCTCAGAATCAACAATCGGGAAAAAATCCAACTGTTCAGTTTGGCTGAAAGAAATGGGAAAATTATTGAAAATTTAAACATATTTGAATAAATAAAATGAGATAGAGTCGTTGATTGTGACACAAACCGTCACAAACGTCCATTACGTTTGCTCTGAGAACCTTTAAATGTCATTTTCTTCAAATTTTCTTCTAGCCTTCCGGACTCTCAGTCCCGGACGTCCCATTAATTTTTAATCGAAACATTGATGTTAAACTTGGAGGATTTGATTCACCGCATCATATTATGTTGGACAGAGTGAATTTGAGTGCTCTGTCATCTAATCTTATCCCTTATCCCACATCACTAAATCCAATCATTTCATTCATCTAGATCCCCTAATTGGCTTTATCTATCTTAGGTAGAATAGAAAACGTTTATTTATAACTGTGAATTTCACAAGATAAAATGAAATGCAATGAAATGTTAAAGTTAAAACTCAATAAGTGTTTGATATAGCTTCATAATGAAAAATTATTGTTTACAAAGAGTAATAACGGGTGTATTTGTATTAAAGAGTTAAGTGCTTTGTATTGACAAATAATCATAGACCTACTACGTGCTTGCGCCATAAGTTTCTTGTTGTAACATGATCCCCATGTGTTGTCATAATGCTGTAACCATAAGTCATATTAAACATAAGATTCTATAGTGTCTATAGTGAAACCATTAAATATTTAATTATGATGCCATTGTTCTGGTTTATGAAATCATTAATAATTTATTTATTTTGAAAACCATTTTTTCACAACGTGTTACCAGCAGCTGAATCTATATCTGTGGTTTAAGCTTTTTTTATCGTTTTATCAAATAGATGTTTATGTTTTTCAATTGATTTTATTATTTCTATATGTACAGCATTATATAGGGTTGGGTCATATGTGGCCTCAGCTTAACCCCAAATTTACATTCTCTCTGTTAGGCTGAGGAATGAAGATATATGATTAATATTCTCTCTCTTAGGCTGAGGAGTGATTCAGTGAGGATATATGATTATACGTTATGGGTCATGTTTAAGAGTATATCTGAGTCTGATACCTCGCAGACGCAGTGCCATAAAACTTTATTTAGATGTTAATAATAATAATAATTCAAAATCTACAGCGCGGCCTTTATAGCATATAGTATCCTACAGTGCTCTTCAATATTTACAATCTAAGTAATTATAAAATTGATTTAAATATGAAAGAAAAGTTACAGTCAAACCTGTTATAACGGTCACCTCTATAAAGCGGCCACCTGTCTATAGTGGTCACTGTTGCAATGTCTAAAATAGTATTTTCTATTGAATCAAACCTGTATATAAAGGCCACCTGTCTATAATGGTCAATTTATCTACCTCTCGTAGCTGGCCGTTATATACAGGTTTCACTGTACAAGAATATATTAATTACGTGATTTACGTTCAGTCATATTTACAATTGGTAGAATATATTTTACAGAATAAAAATATAAAAAATATAAAATGTAAAAATTATTTTAACAGATTCTTATAATTCCGTGATTGATTTCCTTAAATTGCAAACGCGTCAAGAGCGTCATATTCAAATGTTCTCGTTCCGCAGTCTTTAAATTTTGTAGTTGTATTGTTGGAGTAATAGGTTATCAGAAGAGCGTAGTGCTCTGTTAGTGGTGTAAGACTTGATCAGTTGCCTAAAATATGGTGGACTCATAGTTTTCATTGTTTTGAAAGTTAGTTTGTTGTATTTAATTCATTCTGTGATAGATAGCCAATGTAATTCTCAAAGGATCCTCAATGCCTTGTAGTCAGACTATTTGTACCCGGAAACCTCTTTGGTGAAAATCTAAAAATAGTCCAATAGACCTGTGGATGACCTGAAACAAATTGCAACACAAATTCTTTTTGCACAGACTTGTTTAGAGGGTACAGGAGAGTGTCTAAAAAAAAATCTAAAAAAATCTACCCATGCAAAGTGTCAGAATTAAGATTTTAAGATTAGGGGCTTACATTGAAGACATGAAAACGAGGCTAAGATAGTATCAGACGTTTATTGGCCTTGATGATTTTCAAATTTAGAACAAATGTTATGTAATTCAACCTCAGGGTCTAAGCTTCACTAGGATGAAGTAAGAATTGAAATTTCCAAAAAATAAAGTATTAATTGGGGCAGTAAAGAGATCAATAAAAACAACTAATTTATGTGCCAACGATCGGTTGAACTATTAAATTATTTTAAACAGTATTTACAAAGCAGAATCAAACATAGATGATTAAAATAAACTGTAATACTAAATTGTATTTACTTTAAAGCTATATATAACAATGATATGGATTGCATGACTTTTGACGTATTTATCTGCAATAAAATGATAGATAAAATAAGATGTTTGACCAGCTATATTTTTCAATATCTTTAAATTGTAATGCTGACTTACTGTGAGTAATAGCAGTTGCTATTAATATTTACATTATTATTATCAGTAAGTATACTTCAGCCCATCTCAAAATATTCAAGTATAAAATTATGAAATTATAAGAAACTATCTATCTAGATATCTATTGGTCTGTGTTGCTTGAACAATCAATGTTAACATCATTGACGTCATGAATTGGTAATTGCGAATTTGCACAGTCAGATCCTTTGCAATGTCCACAAAAAGGAGAGCAATCTAAATTATGTTTTTTACATGTGCAGCGCATACTACTGCAATCACTTAAACAGTTGCATCTAACAATGCGCAAAATTGAATCAGGTGCTGGCGGAAGATCTGTCATCACGGGTAAAACTTTTCCATTGGAGAATTTCCAGCCCCACTCAGTTGGTAGCAAATCACACTCAATGTCTATCCATTGCTGAACTTGTAGGTATACTCGATATGAGTGTTGCTTTGCAGCAGCTGACGTTGGTGGTAGTTGCTCTGGTTTGACTTCAACTTTGCATTTCGCAACCTTTTCACAATAGCGGCGATAACGTAGTATGTCAAGTGTTTCTTTTTGAGAACCACCATATAAAGCCAGAAATGCCTGCTCTCCTGCTGCAGATATAGCATCTTTAGTTATTAATTTCTTAGTAAAAATTTCTGCTGAATTTTGAAAATTTTTATCAGATTTAAACTTTTTCAAGGATACACCTTTTCCAAATCCAAACACTCTTGAGGTAGTATCACAACCGAGAAAAGCATGCAAAAATAACATATTGTCACATAAATCTTCACCTAAGAGCTCTCTAACCAATTTTATTTTCCACGTACGGTTTTTATTTGAGTTTTTTTTTTCTTCTGGCTTAAAATACAGATCATGTGATAATAGGTCATTTGCATGATAACATAATAAAATTAACAAATCAGTATCGTCGCCAACCAAAACAGTATTCTGATACTTGGAACTTTCTATTGCTTTTGCCACAATAAGGCTGTCTGCATCACCAGATGCATGAAAACAAAGACACCGAGATTCAAGAAGATACTCGGACAACATCAGTAGAAAATCTTGTTTATTTTCTACATTTGAAAGGAAGTCGTCTTTTTTAATTGTACAAATCAGGTCTTTTGCTATTTTAACTCTTAATCCCATTTTACTTTGTTTCCTACGCTGATGGGTAACAGATTTGGTAGATACTCTTCCCTGTAGCCGTCAAAGACAATTATTGGATATCCATATTTTTTCTTTACATATTTACAATACAACACACAGATATCTCCAAAGGTACTTTTTGATGGCCATATAATTCTATGGAGCAGAGCTCCTCCATCTAGTACAAATTGTTCAACATTTTCTACTAAATTGATAGGAGATTTAGCTAATTCCCATACTTTATCTGCAAAATCTGCTTTGTGGGCTTCACGAAGCATCAAATTTGTATCAAATAATGAAGATGGGAACGTGCAAAGTTCATATCTGAATATACTTTGTAGATCTAAACTAAGCCTAGAGGCTAGAATTAATCTCTGGAATAAAAGTTGTGGATCCACATGAATTTCTTGTCCATCCAACTTAATTAACGTTTTTGATGTCATTGTAACCACAGTCATATTGTTTTTAAACACATATTCAGAAACAAGCTGTGCATCCATAGTTGAAAGGGCTTTACAGCCAATGGACTTTGCAAGGTGTGGGTTTGCCTTTTCATTTGCGACAACACCTGTAATCAAGTTAGTTAGAAGATTGAACCCACTAAATGGATTTCGTGAATACAACTCGTATAATATCGTTTTTAAGTCACATAAATCTTTTGTTTGTCTAGCTTCAGACAAATCTTTGTTCTGTTCACCAGTTTTATAACTCACACCTGTAAGTTCTAGCATTACTCTATTGAATTCTGCACATGCTGGCATAGATAAAATCCATGACAATCTTTGCTGCTCATCAAAGCCACTGCCTCTAGTTAAGCCACCACTTGTTTTCAGGCTACGCATCAAAATCTGCTCAATTGCCAAATCAGTCCAAATACCTGACCACTCTCTGTCACTCCTTCTTACAACATGGTAACCTTCCTTCAATTTCTTGTACATTTCTGGATTTTCTTGTTCAAAATTATCAATTGATTGCAAATATAGTCTTATTGATTTAGTAAAATGGTTATGACCAGTAGCAATCAAGTAAGGGATCATTTCAGACATAGTTTGTACATGAATCAACCAATTCCCTAGCCGCTCAGCTTTAATATATAATTTCAGAAGATCCATCATATCCATGTACATCAACCATAAAGAAGCAGTACGGTCTCCCGACATGGTCTTCTTTAAATTTTCCAATTTTTGAGCAATATCACCAAAAATTTTGTTTTCATTTACTTTGGTGGCACAAAGCTCATTTGACATTAATTTGGTATATAACCCATTCAGTTTTTCAATATCTTCAGTTTTATGTACAGAAAGTACAAGATGGTCATATAAATCATCTTTAGAAGTAACTGAATCTGTTGAAATGCTAGCATCAGATTGTTCACTGTTTTGATTATTTAATTTGAAAATATCAGCAAATAGCAAAATGTTCAATACATTATCAATCAAAAAATGACCTCTAATTGCTCTGGAAATTACTTTGCCTGTAAGCATATGTTTTACAGCATTTGGAGCATAAATTAAATTTAGTATCTCTTCAATACCAGATCCACCCATCAAATGTCCTATACTACCAAGAAAACTCATAGCTAAATGAAAACCACCAAGACGTAAAAATATATTGCTCAAGTCACTACCCTCAGGTTCATTGCGAATTATATGATACGCTTTCCACCATAACGGTTGATCAAAAGTTAAAATGGCTGTAGTGTTATGAAAATGTGCATGTTTGCTAACAAATTTTAATGTAGAAAATATACATGTAGCATCAGTTGATTTCATGTTTATCATAGGTAGAAATAATACAGATGATTTTCCAGGATGAGTTGAACCATTATGTATATGTTGCATAAAGCCAGACCATGAAGGACGTAATTCACCAAACAATGCAGACGATTTGAACAATAATTCTAAATTAAAAGTTTCATCTTTGATAAAATTTATCACCTTACGCTTTATATATTTATTTTGTTCTTTACACGGGACAACCACGTTTTGATAAAAAATATCAAGCTTCCCAGCAATAGCAACATCTACAGGTTTAATATTTTTTCGTGGTACTGATACATCTAATAAAGTTCCAGGAGTGATAGTGACTATCATTCCCATTCCATGGAAAGTATTATTGCCATCAATAGTTCTAATGTCATGATCGACATTATCAGCAACATATTGTATAAATTCACTATCATAATTAGGAATTTTTGTTTCTTGATGAACGGCAGCATTGTTTATAAATTTTTTAACCTCGTCATATGAAGAACAAAATCCCTGAGAATACAGAGAGTCAATAAGTACTCTAGATGCATATCTATGCTGTAACTGAATAGCAAGACCAACTTGCAAAGGGGCCAAGATAGCTCGGGGTCTTGATGCCTGCATCAAAGCTTGACCAATGGATGCAATTTTCACATCAGAATGTTTTGATACAATCATGGTTTTCAAAAATATTAATAAAGTTTCTGGTAGAAAATCCAAACAGTTTGAAACATTTTCTACGGTGCTACTCGAGGGATAAAAGTCATGGGAAGAGGTGATGGATTTTATATCACTTAGAATTAGTTTTGCAGCAGTTACAATTATACTTTCTTTTTCTGAAGTAGTATTATTACAATTAGATTCATGAAACTGCTGTAAAATTGCATAACCAGTCTTGCGCAACGTTACAACACTTGACTTTCCATCTACTGCAGTGATCAAGATGTTATCACCAAAATATTCAATCAGTTGGCTTTTCATATAAGTGCGGCTATATGGTTCTTCATCTGATGTATTAGCAAGATAATTTGCCATTATTTCAATTAAACTATTTATTGTAATTTGCTCATCATCATGCTCTTCAAGAAATTTGACTACATTCAAGAATGCTTCACGCCTGCCATGGTTTTCAGGTCTTCCACTTTTTCTCCTCTTAGCTGCTGGTTCATTGTCAAATTGTAGCGGTACGCCCTTTTGTGTTCTAAAATTGACACTGCAAGATTGATGGTACAAGGCATCAGCTGCGGGTAAATCAATAACAGACTCCAATCTTGCTTTCACAATCCTGGACCATTCATCGCTTCTTTTCATACATGCTCTCATTACAGCATCCTTAACTTCTAGCACTCTGACACAAAATGACTTCCGGTGCATCTGTCTTGTAAATGACACTTCTTCTCCGCAATAAAAACAATCAGTACCAAATTTAAATACTTTTAATTCAGATCTTAACAATTTCTGCCCAGAAGGTATTATTTGTGCTGATTTGTCAATCTTTTTTTCTCTGGCTATTAACAATTTATTTACATACTTTTTCCTGCATTCTATGTGCACTCTGTTTCCAACCAATGCCTTCAAATTAAAATCTCCCCGTTCAGCAGCATTGTTTATTCCATTACAGCCTTTTTCACCCAATTTTGCAATCTCATCACTGTTGTTACCCAACAGTTCTTTACATATTATACAAAACGCTTCAATCTCAGAAGCCATAGCAGTGCAGACAAAATGACAATTCACATGTCACAACATAAACAACGTAAAATATATTTTCTATCTTGATCATTGAGATTAATAGTTTAGTGGACTAAAATGATACTGGTTAGTTAATCATATTTTAAATAAAGTAAAGTTTATCAGCAATGCAACAGTTCAGTTTGAATATTACAACAGGTTTCGATCTACTTGAACGGTAGGCCTTGTCATCTGTCACTATTGTGCAATGAGTCTGTGGCACAGAAGTAACAAGTAGCCTATATGTCTATGTCATAATATTATGGCTACCCTAACGAGGTATAATTATTCAGTACGCCTACGGTAGTTCCTGTTAGGAAATACAGTAAAGGAACTCCTACTATAAACATGTCTATTTCAATTGGCTTCATAATTTCATATGGATGCCTTTAGGCGTTAGGCATATTGGATGTTTAGTCTATGCTGAATCTGAAACAATTATGCTTAATAATAATAACAAGCAAGGAAAGAAATAATGATAGGCTATCAGTTACTCACCTTTTCATCATATTATTTAAATCGATGGAGGTATATTATATATCCGTTGTAGGCAAAAGCTATGTAGGTTTAAACGCAGTTCAAGCTCAGAGTCCAACGAAAATTTAGATAAAGATTGTAAAATCTGGTTGCCATTATGCCATTGTTTTGAGCTCAGGTCCAGGTTCCTAAGGCAGAAAAACAACTCAGCGCCTTCGTTTTCGTAAGCAAGAAAATCACGATTTTTAACATCAAAATCACTGTCTTCAACATCAAAATTATATAATTTTGCAAGCATAGATTTATGTCGATTTTTGATATGTCATTCAATGAAGATTCTACTATGTATCTGTGCAAAAAGAATTTGTGTTGCAATTTGTTTCAGGTTTAAGTGTATTTTTGCACAGGTCTATTGGACTAAAAGCTTCAGTAGTCAATTAGGGAACAGCTTCTACGAGCCATAGCTTCATGGTGCACTAAGAATGCTAGTGGCATAAAAACCAAAAGGCATCAGAAAATATCGAGCCGCCACTGGCAGGATCAGACAAAAGTAGGGGTTTTACGATCCGAGAGAGAAACCTGAACTCTAGAGAAAATGGAAATGAAAGTTGAAGATGTTCTAATATTTCATCAATCTAAACTGTCGTCTGCAAGTGATTTCTACTTTTGAAGTTTCTCCTGAATTCCCTAGATTGCATCATCAAACTATGGCATATAATTTGGAAACTGTTCTCCAATATCTTTATGAAACAGCTACCACAGTTTTATACACTTGTATTTGACTTTGTTACGTACATCTTGATGGTTTTGAAAGTTCATGATCAAATTCTACATTCACATTTATGACTCCAAGTTCGAATTGCTAGATAAATTCCGTTTTCGAAATTGGTGTTGATTTTTGTTGATATGGGGATTCGGTAATTGTAGCAGCCAATGTAGCTGTACACCAATCAGATTGATGGAATCCATTTGGTTATCATACAAAGCGTATCAACGATGAGCTAATCATGTAAATCTAAGAGGGATAATAACATTGATATCATTTACATGGCTACAATATTCTTCCTAATTAGTCCAAGAGGCCTAGATTTCTATTGCCTTGCTTTTACCATTTCATTAATATTGAATCTTATTTATTTAGGTGTTTAGTAATCTTGGAACTGATGTTATAGAATCTGCATTTGCTGGCTATAATGCATGTATATTTGCGTATGGACAAACTGGTTCAGGAAAAAGTTATACCATGATGGGAATGCAGGTAATTGTTTGATAGTTTTTTAGAGCCAAGCTTATTTTACTGTATATTGATTTATTTTTTTAGATAGATTGAGTGAAACTTTCTTTAATACCCTAACATATGCACAGAAAGTGATCAATATTTGCTTAGCATTTACCATCCAACTTGGATATCAAGTATTGGCCACAGTAGACAGGTGACCTTTATGTACAAGTAGTATTTAATTAAAAGTAGGAATATGTGGTATTGTGTAGTGATCATGCTATTGTACAGTGTAATGACCATGGTTCGACAATATCCCGCAATCTGGCAACTGGATTTACTGAATACTGGCCAGAATTAACAACAGCAAAAATCAATGTTTCTCTTTGCCAACCAGAATTGTTTAGCTATTGTAAGAAGCCTTTGCTGTGAAACGTTTTGACAAGGTTTCTAGATAAAACAAATGCAAGTTTCTAAAAAATAAATGTTCATTAGACCCTGGGATTGACTACTGATGAACTTTATTGGCATTTACACAGAGAACTATAATTCCAGACAGCCACGGATGGAATGGTCCAAAGGGAGTTGCATTGTTAGCAGCTGCGGCGCATTAACAATCGAGACATTTCTACCATGAAATCTGTTGAAATTGATCTGCAGTGTCCCGGCTGAGATCAATAAAGAGCGTTTAAAATCATTTCTCTCAGCAAAAAAAGCCACTCCTCTAGAAATAGAGGAGTGGTACGGGTGCCTTCGTTGTGGCGACACCGTATACATTACTTACTACTTCTTACCAATTTTGACATTTTGTTTATTCTGATTTTAGGAAGCTACTGGCTTGATACCAAGGATTTGTGAGGTAAATATGCAATACCGATTTTTCTTCAATCATTACACTTTTTGCCTTGATGTGTTGTTTCTCTTGCTTCCATTGTAATACCGTACTCTTTTTACTAGTGAAGAGCCTAGAAGTAGATTGATGTTTTTTTCATGATTCTCTCGTGTTGATGATTTTATTAGTTTGCTTGCATACATGGGAGTGGTGCTAGGATCTTCCCCAACAAGGGGGCTAACTCTCCCAACGAGATGATCTTAGAAAAGACTCAAACACACATATTTCTAAAGTACCAAAAATTTTCCCGGGAATTGTAGAGTAGACCCTCCTGCCCCCTCTAATATCACCCCTGTGCGTGCATACACATTTGAGTTACCAATTAGACGAAGTGACTAATATTTTTAAAAGGTATTTGAAAAATCAATCCTTTTGGTTTCTAAATAAATTATTAGTATCAATTTATTAGCATCTTGCAGCAGAAACCAATCAAATGTAATAGCAGTATTTTTGATGTGGAAATAATTTTTCTCATGTTTACTATTAAATTTTAGGGAATGTATGAAAAGATGGCCAATGATCAAGCAGGTTCAAATAATAAAGTGGAATTTAAAACAGAAGTCAGGTAATTCAGCAGAGCTACCAACTTTATTAGATAACAAATGATGCAAAAAATACAAAGAGGATAATGAAATACAGAGACAAGGTCTGACTAAATGTTCAGCCTTCTGGAATCCTAGAGCCTTTCAAGAATTTCTTCCTAATTTTGTTGTTGAAGTTTGACCTATAAATTTTAAAGCTCTCAGTTTTCTTCTGAATGTACTCTAACGTTCCAGAATCTAGGATTCCAGAATTCCTACTTTTGTTGGACCCTGCTGCTGAGTAAGAATTTCATATATGTTTTTCTTCAGATAGTTAGATGTATTTGTCATTTGATGAATTATGAACACATGTTTAAACAAACTTGTTGTGATGAAATCGTAATATTTCTCATAGCGCAGCTCATAATTTTTCATAATATTTCTCTTTTTTATAATTCATGGGATTAATCAAGGTATGGATAAATAATAAAACAATTATCAAACTCAATTTTGCATGACACTGAGAATTTTCTCAGGCCTCATCGTGTGTTATCCGCCTCGGCTTGATATTTCTCCATCAACTCGCCACATGTCACGCTCCATCTCGTTCGATAATTATTTATTGTTTTAAAATGTGTTAAACTTAATTGACTAAAACATTTATTAATATCAACCTTGGTGTTACCAGTATAATGATCTTGGTCCCCAGTATATCACCTTGCCTCTGACCAATAACAGTAAAATACTTTGACTTGATGTCGATTTTGATTTTAGCTACCTAGAAATCTACAATGAAAGAGTTGGGGATTTATTGAGACCTTCTCCAAAGAAGGGAGATTCATTCAATTTAAAAGTGAGGGAACATCCAAAAGATGGACCATATGTACAAGGTGTGTGTACCAATATATACAATAAAACCAATTATGGGATGTAGATAATTTGACCACTATATACAGGTGGCCTTTATATACAGGGTTTATTCAATAAAACATGTTACAGTATAGGAAGTATGAGTGTAACTTTTCAGTCTGTCAATGAGGGTGAAATAATTTATCATCTATAGATACAGTCAAACGAGCTGAATAAAGGTTGAATATAATCATCATAAACAAACTGATTTCTATTTTCCATTCTTTGTACTAACTCATATTATTGCTGGAAGCCCTGCGAGTTATTGTATATTCCATTTGTATCCTCAACGTTTTTGGTGTCAGTGGAATGTGGATAGATACGTAATAGCGGATATCACAACCTTGCATAATCTCGCATTTTTTCATAGAAATTTTATTATGTATTTTAATTTTGTTATTTTCCTAGCATTTAATTCAGAAATTATACAACTTTGATATTGAATTTTTTAAAAGGATTTAATGCATCTATCAAAGACAGAAAAGCTATATCTGCAAAGCATGATTAAAGGGTTACCACATACTTGCCATGTTTGTATTCATATTTACCAAACGAGAAAATGTTGGGAGACACGAGTGAAGCACTAAAAAATCACGAGCTTCGAGCGAGTGATTTTTAGCTCCCGAAGTCCCGAGTGTCTCCCAACATTTTCGAGTTTAGTAAATATGAATACAAACATTTGCAAGCATGTGATAACCCTTTTCTAAAATAAAACAAATGTCGGAATCTCATTCGACGGCGAATTTTCAATTCATGAATTCACAAGTTAAAATTCGATTTCAATTCATATTCAAACCAAGCAAAGAGAATCCCACAACAAGATAGATATTGTCGAATAAAGAAAGACATATATAAGAACGTCTGTAATATAAGTGGTACAATAGTTCTTTAGCAAATTAATGCAGTAATTGTTATTTAAATTTTAGGTTTACCTTAAAACAGCGTAGCCTATAATTGTCTTTCATTCTGTGTTTTTATTTTGCATGTTACACGACCAATAACTCATTTACCACGCTTTTCAATAAATGTAAACATCTTGAGCCAAGTAACGTTTTGTAAATCGTTGCCATTATTGAGATATTTATTGGATTGTTATCAAAAAGTTATAAATTCTGTATTCTATCACAGATCAAACTTTTTGAAGCTTGCGGTTTTTCCCGGTTTTCGGAGCCATGTTTTACCCTAGGATTTCATGCACGCTCTTTCGACCAATCAGATCGCAGAAAACCTTTGTGATATTTTAGAAAAATGTTTCCTATCAGCAGAATTCTTCCTTTTCTACCAGCTCCAAAACAAAGAAAACACTAACCTAGCTATTGTTTTAATGTTTTTCCTCCCTTTTGCTTGAAGTTTATTCTCATGCATGTATCTATCAAAGACAAAATAGTTGTAGGCCTACATGTTTGATTTTTTTTTAAGATTTAACAAAACATTTGGTTTCAAAGTATACTGACATTGAAAAGCTAATGGATATTGGAAACGAACAGAGGTAAGGACATGAAACTATTGTCTGAGGTTGGCAGTGTCGTATAATCACAGCTACAGTGATTAAAAATAAGTATCAAAAACTGGGCCACTAAAATTATATCTGGAAAAAGAAAATGTGATCGCATGGAAGACACACTCCAGGCGTTAAACTGGCTTCCGATTGCTGATCAAATAAAGTGAAGAACAGAATTACCCACTCTGAAGCCAAGGGATATCACATTGGCCTAAACCCCAAAGATATGTTCTCATGAAAAGAAACCGAGTATCTATCTATCTATAATTTCCCCCGCCACCACTCATTTTTATTATAGTATGCAGATCGACTCAATAGAATAATTCTTTTGTATGTAACTGAAGTTGCCCCTGTAGGCAAATGGTCATTATATAGAGGCAGTCACTATATCAGGTTTGACTGCTGGTATGTACTAGAGTAGTAAGTAATGCAGATGACATCGTTCTGGCAAATGTACCTGCACTTGGCCTGCATTACTCTTCTATTTCTTAAAGGGTGGCTCTTTTGCAATATTTTACGTCAGTTTATTTATTTTTATTTATCATTTTAGGACTACTGCTTCAACTTGCATGAATGATACAAGTAGCCGCTCTCATGCAATTTTCACACTAAATTTTACACAAGTAAGTAAATGTTTTAATCTTTCTTTTTTAATAGGATTGGAATTCTTCTTATGGTTTTCTGCCTCAGTTGAGCACTAGCAGTTGCCTGCTGTTACAGTTCCATTAAAAAGTTAAACTTATTGGGTTGTGAATACTATGATATGCAATAATAGTTCAGATATAATTAAGCCATATTTAAAAAGAAATGTTTGAATACAACTACAGCTACAGCGTCGTAATTACTGTAATTATAATGTGTTTTTTTTCATGTTTGTGTGAGTTGTAATGGCCTGATGCCCTTCCTGACGCCTGCCAATAGTGCTCCTGCCAGTGATTGAAACCAAGACCCTGCGGGCTGAGTCCCAATGCCCTAACCACTATCACTAAGGCCTCTTATGTGAATCTGGCTGAATAATAAAATAGATTCCTTGGTAATTGTTGCCGTAAACTATATATCCACATTTCAATTCATGATTTATCCCCTACATCAGTTTGTTACAGAAGAATGGATAGGCCTACACTATAAGTAAACAATCATATTAATCAAAATATTTTCAAAAGATATTGATGTATCTTGTTCGTTTCAGTTTCAACAGTATGAATAATTTGTAGTATCTGTCAGCTATGATCAGGGTCCACCAAAAGGTCCAGCCTTCTGGAATCCTAGATATTCCAACATTTTCTTATGAATTGTTTGTTGAGGTTTGACCAATGAATCAATTACAATTTTCAAGATACAAAATACAATTTTCTTATGAATTTGCTCTGACTTTTTTAATATCCAACCTCGCTTTATGTCCCATTTTTCACCTGTACCAGAGGGGGTATTAAGTAAATCTGACTGTATAATCATCCATAGTCCAATTAGGACATTGATGAAGTGACCATTATAGAAGGGTGGCTGCTGCATAGAGGTGACCATTATAACAGATATCACTGTATTATGATTTTATTCTGTCTTTTAGGCTAAATTTTTCACTGATATGCCAAGTGAAACTGTTAGTAAGATTCATCTTGTTGATTTGGCTGGCAGGTAAACAAACTTATTATACTTATCAGTTTGTCCGTCAGTCAAGCTATTTTTGTTGTTTGCAAGTTCAGAAATTTGTCAAGATTTTACGTGATTTGTTTCGCTCAAACAGAGCCTTTGATATGCTAATCGAATATTAGATGGAATGCGGATATGCTTTTGACAATAACAATTTAATATTAATGGGTGATTAGCTCAGTTGGCAAAGCTAACGAACTTCAGATCGGATCATATCTGATCGACTGTGGTTCGAATCCACCTGAAGTCAACTCAGCCTTGACTTAATCTAAAAAAACGTCAAATGAGTACCATCTAAGGATGGCGGATGGAATGGACCAGAGGAAATTGCATTGTGAGTAGCTGCAACGCATCGTTGCCCTACCTTCCTTGAAATCTGTTGAAATTGATCTGCAGTGTCGCGGCTGAGATCTAAGGAGCGTTTAACATCATTGTTCTTGACAAAAAGAGCGACTCCTCTAGCTTTTTTATTTAATATTGCCATTCTTTGTGCGTAAAAGGCTCAATCAACCAACCAAGTTTGTGCGGAAATTTTATAATTCATTATGTTGGTAGATTCAGGTTCCGATAATAGTTTTTGCCTTCTGGGATCCAAATATTTTCGAATTGAATTCTTTGGATATTTTCACAGACATATGAATAACAAAGCAGTCTACTATTGCTTTCACTGTCAACGCTCCATCAGGTTTAAAGTTGAACTGGTAAAGAAATTATTTCAGAACTTGATGTAAATGTAAACAAACACTGATCAATGATTTGTGAATGAACAGATAAGCTTCCGTAATCCAAAGGTTATAATTTTATCTTAATATTTAGTAGAAATCTTATTAAAACAAGTTGATTCTTGGCTACCTTCGGATTTCAGCTCAGCTTTCCGCTATCTAGGATCGCAGGATCGAAACTTTTATCAAACCCTGGGTAGAATATTTACTCCCTTGTTTATTACTGCTATGTTTTGTGTCACTTCTCACTCTACCTGTCAGCTATTCTAATAAATGAATATTCCTTATCCTTACATTATTTGTGTGTCTTTTTTTCAGTGAAAGAGCAAATTCAACAGGAGCAACTGGTCAACGTTTGAAAGAAGGTGCTAATATCAATAAATCCCTCGTAACGCTTGGAAGTGTGATCTCTGCTCTTGGTGAGTTTTTAAAAAAAGATATTTCTTCAAAACATAGATATGAAGTTGTTCGTCTTTTGGCGGATTTCAATCTTTCTAAGCTCTAAAATGTGTCTTTTTCTTATTAAATATTGTAATCTGATCAGAAATTATCTTGGATCTTAGTTCAAGTGTATTCTTAGTCTATTTATAACATTTGTAGTTTCATGTCTGAAATATCACCATTATTGATGTGATCTTTTAGCTATGAAGGTTATATATGTAAAGCAGACTAATAGTACAATGAACTTGAAATGCTCTACTGTATCATGTTCACCTTTAAACAATGACCACCTGTCCATAGTGACCATTTCAAAATCAACCAAAACGAAAAATGTTCTACAGTGTAACCAGACAGACTTTGAAGGGGCAAAATTGACTGGCGACCGCTGCGATCTCAAGTTGAATTTATGCTTAGCGTAATTCAACCGTCTCGCTTTGAGACTATTGTTCTATGCAGTCCTAATTTGTTATAAATTCATGTCAACAATGAACATTGTATTTTAAACAGTAAACATGCAAGTGTGTAGCGCCTGCCAGTCACTTTGATCTCCTTTAAGGGAACACATAAAGACCATGGTCATTCGTAAGGACTGACGCCAAGGGTAATAGCAGACAGGGGCAAGCCACATCTTCAGCAGTTTCTTGTTTGTAAATGATTCAAATGCCTTGAAACCATGAAAATGCCATGAAAGTGTTGTGAAACACCATGAAAATGTAAAAAAAGTGAAAACGACGAATTTTTCAAGCCATGAGAAAGTTTGAAAACCCTGAAAACATCCAAATTCACAATATTAAAATGTAAAAATGCCATGAGAAGGCAATGAAATTTCTCGATTTTTTTTTACTGTTTTGGTGTCAGTAACAATGAGCAGTGCCTATTTGTGTTTTGTTTTAGCTGAAGCGTCAAATCAAGATGCCAAGAAGAAAACGTTTATCCCATACCGTGATTCTGTTTTAACATGGCTTTTAAAAGATAGTCTTGGTGGAAATGCAAAGACAATAATGATTGCAGGTGGTTTACACAATATCAACACTGATCTATAGACACCAACTGTGTAAAGGGGTCAATCCAGCTAATTCTTCAATTAAAATATATTGTTAACTCGACATTGTGTTGTGCAAAGGTCATCTTCCATAGATCCTATAACGGCTTGTTAGGCTCCATGAATTTGCGAATCCATGGAAGCATGGCGGGAACATCAAACATATGTACATTAAGAGGGTGCTTATGAACACTTTTAGCCTTTTATATGAATTTCGAGTTACCAAGAAAAACCTTCCAACTGGGATCCATCACACTCCGTCTATTATGGTTTAAAAGTTATTTATTTTGAGCTGCTTTCATGATATGAATTAACATTATAATAACATAATAATATTAATAATGGGATTGTTCCTCACCAGTTCTTGGTATAGTACCCAATGAAATTAATCAGAGCATTTATATAAAATGAGAGTCAAAAATGAAACATAATTTTAGATTTCCGCTACTTCAAGTTTCACACCAGAAGGTGATCATCAGGCGATTTATTTCAACTATGTATTCTACTATGTACTAATTTCAAGGATGTATCCACTTCTAGAATGAGAGTCAAAAATGAAACAGTCTAGATTTCCGCTATTTCAAGTTTCACACCAGAAGGTGATCATCAGACGATTTATTTCAACTATCCTACAAAAATTCATTGATGAATTTTGATGAATTTGATGATTCATTTGACTCTATGAAACATAAACATAAATTAAGCAGTTTGTTGTCTTTGTCGATGTGCTCGATTTACATAGCCCGTAGCTGCTTATAACCTACCAGTTAAGTTATTACAGCTATTTTTAACTTAATCATGTACATAACAGTATTCTGCTGCGTCCATTGTTTTCATACCATTCATACCTATTATTACGTTTCTTACTCTGCGTTATTTCAAACGTATCCTAAAATAGAATGTAACTGTTGTATATTTAAACACTGGAGTACTTTTA
Source organism: Haliclystus octoradiatus (assembly GCA_916610825.1). Lineage (NCBI taxonomy): Eukaryota > Metazoa > Cnidaria > Staurozoa > Stauromedusae > Haliclystidae > Haliclystus > Haliclystus octoradiatus. Next base: position 30,560,889 of record OU744448.1, read on the forward strand.
ATTTTAGATAAAAGTTTCTGATTGCTTGTGTTTTGCTAGAAACTATCAATGCTTAATGATGATTTCTTGTACCTGTGTGTTTATAGGAGGATTAGCTCAGATGGCAGAGCAACCGAACTTCAGATCGGATCATATTTGATCGACCGTGGTTCAAATCCCCCTAAGGTCAACTCAGCCTTGACTTTATCTGAAACATCAAATGAGTACCATCTGAGGATGGCGGATGGAATGGTCCAGAGGGAATTGCATTGTGAGTAGCTGCGGCGCATCGTTGCGCATTGACAATCGAGACCTATCTACCATGAAATCTGTTGAAATTGATCTGCAGTGTCGCGGCTGAGATCAACAAAGAGCGTTTAACATCATTGCTCTCAGCGAAAAAAGCCACTCATCTAGAAATAGAGGAGTGGTACGGGTGCCTTCGGTAGGGCGACACCGTCTACATTACATTACCTGTGTGTATCAGAGCCATCTATTTATAAGAGTTGAGACACACAACTTTTGTGGATCGAAAATCGCCATTTTGAACAAAATATTTGAACAAAAAAATTTCGAATTCATGATTTTATTTCCGAGTGCTTTGCACAATTTACTCGAGACTGGGTTTGACGGAACAAAAATGGCTTCCATAAAATCATGTGTCTGGAATCTGTCCAATTGGGACTGAGAGTGGCACATGAAAGAGTGTCCCAACTCTTGTAAATAGATGGATATGGTTAAACCACTTAATAGTCTACAGTAGTATAAATATGAGAGGTCCAGGACAAAAAGGGTGGCTATGTGTCACCAAGTGGATATTCATATCAAGTTGATTCAATGATTCATATAGGTTTTATAATGATCACTTGTCAGTGCCAATTTTTTGTGTGTATTTCTGTGATATCTTGCTATCTTGTCACTCCCAACTTATGTATAGTGTACACAGAGTAAAGTGTGAACTACAGAATATTGTGTTGCTTCAGAAATGTCATGTAAATTTTTGATAACATTTGATTTTACTTTTTAAATATTTGTTAGCAATTTCACCAGCTGATATTAACTATCATGAAACACTCAGCACACTGCGTTATGCAAATCGTGCAAAGAATATTATCAATAAACCAACTATTAATGAGGTTAGTAGATTACTCACTCTCATCTTGAACCTTTTGTAGTTTATTGTACAATAATAATGGTGATTGATTCAAAGAATACACATTTTGACTGTAACTTCAAGTTCACGGATATTGCGATCTTTATTGCGATTATTGCTCTCCTATTTCAACTACAGTATACGTGGTGCCACAGCGTATAAGTATAATTGAAAAATAGAAGAGTTCCCTTTATACAGTCAGTTAATTATTATGTTTTAAATTATTATAAATTAGTATAATAAAATTTGTTCTTGTGATGACATGCTCATTTGAGCATGTGATGTGTAATTTCTCTCAAGTTCTTGCACTGTCGATTTGTGACCATGTGATTTGGTATTTACGTTTTTGCCCCCCATTTTGTAATATATAGTTTAATGGTAAAAATAATTCGAAATGTTAATGATTTTATTTCAGGATCCCAATGTTAAACTCATCCGTGAACTTCGAAATGAAATCAACAATCTTCGTGAATTGCTGCAATCATCAAATATTGTAAGAATCCGATTTTACATTTCATTGGCTATGTTTACGTATTTCTGCTTATAATTTGTATATTTAGGTGTTATAATATTGATTTTTATAACTTCAAATGCTTGACTTGATAAATGGTCTTACGATTATTATTAGTGGTACACAGTAAAATGATAAAATCAGGTAATAGCGGTTCCGACTTTAGCTGTATGTTGTCTCAATAACAGTAAACCAAAAAATCTGATACCGAGTAATTTACGGTCAGAATTTTAGCAAAAGTATTTACCGCTCAACAACGGATTCTGCCAAATTTCGGTAAAATTGCTTGTCTCCCTAGCACATCATTTTATTGCTGGATTCAACTGTATATTGAAAAAACAATGAAACTACAATTAAGTATGTGAATAATAGCTAATTATGAGAGGTAGATAAGTTGGCCACTGTATGCGTGTGGCCTTTATATACAGGATTGGTTCAATAGAAAGTGCCATTTTAGAAATATGAGTGACCCCTATAGACTATGCAGCTGTTGTATATGACCACTGTAACAGGTTTACCTGTAGAATGCAACCACCTTAAAACCTTACTAAAAATAGCCGTTATGGACTGGCTTCTGTCTCCGTATGCCCGCCAGTACAGTGTATTAACCAAATACCAAACGTCTTGTTGTATGTGATGATTGATAACAATGTTGTTTATTGTATTGCTTATATTTTAGTCTGGTAACCACTTGGCAGAGGAATCTAAAGTAACAGAGAGGCTTCATCAGAACGAAGCTAAAGTAGAACAATTAACACGAGATTGGAATAAGAAATGGCAAGAGACTCAAAAAATTATGGAGGCAAGAGAGACATTAGATAATTCCTTGAATATTTATTTTTCCTTGTTTCTGTCTGTGACATATCTCAATTGAATATCAACCTCGATTTGATGCTAAGTAATATATATATATTAGCTAGTAAGAATATAGCATTATACATTAAAAGTAATATGGACGGTGTCGCCCTACCGAAGGCACCCGTACCACTCCTCTATTTCTAGAGAAGTGGCTCTTTTCGCTAAGAGCAATGATGTTAAACGCTCCTTAGATCTCAGCCGCGACACTGCAGATCAATTTCAACAGATTTCACGGCAGATAGGCCTTGATTGTCAATGCGCAACGATGCGCCGCAGCTACTCACAATGCAATTCCTTCTGAACCATTCCATCCGCCATCCTTAGATGGTACTCATTTGATGTTTCAGATAAAGTTAAGGCTGAGTTGACCTGAGGGGGATTTGAACCACAGTCGATCAGATATGATACGATCTGAAGTTCGGTTGCTCTGCCAACTGAGCTAATCACCCCTAATCACTATTATACATTACCTACACCAAAACCATGAAAATGCCATAAAAGTGTTGTGAAAACACCATGAAAATGTGAAAAAGGGAAAATCGCAAATTTTTGAGCCATTTAAAGATTTGAAAACCATGGAATCATTCATAATATTCACAATTTTAAAATGCCAAGGAAATGCCACAAAATTTCACACTTTATTTATCAACACGTGTTATTGATTGTCCCATTGACTAAAGTAGTTTGTACAACAGGGTTATCATTATAAGAACATTCAAGGAATTTCATCTATACCACTGTATTTACTATTAATTAACAGTTTAACATATATGTTCCTCTTTTTGTGCTGAACGTGACTCTCTTTCATGGTAAAACAATATGATACTCAAATTTTGAAGGTTTTATCAGTCATTATCTTTCAAATGCAAAAGTTCATGAACAGGTCATGAACTTTTGAATATTACGGATACTTCAATGAATTCAGTTCAAAAATTTTCCAAGAGTTTGACACCATAGTTTTCACAAACTTGAGAAGCATACGTCATTTGGAGACCCCTCCCGTAAAATATAGATTTATATTCGATTGTTATTATTTTGAAATATCTTATTTTCTTTATCCAATTAGGATGCTGCTTTGGCATTTCGACGTGAAGGTTTTGGTATCAAAATGCAATCTGATCTACCACATTTGATTTGTGTTGACGGTGATATTCTAAGCACAGGAATCACAATGTATCATTTGAATGTAAGTCAAATTATCTTAAAGACAGTCTGTCACACAGGGCGGGATTCTGAGAACCTAGTTTTGGGAAGGCCAGCACAAATTCTGGTATTCTTGAAAATTTCAGTTGAAATTTTTGAAAAATTTCAGTTGAAATTTATATCATGGTGCTTCAAAATAAGGTGCAATTCAGATTAATATTCCTCTGGATTTCAAAACATTTCGGAAACCAATTTATTAATGTTTCCTATCTGTCAACATGGCTACTTGAAGGCTATACGCTGTGAAACGCTTGACTTAAGACCTTGAAGAGAATTTTTTCAAGTGATGTTAGCTCTAAACCTTTGCTATTTTTAAAAACAATATAGATAATATTGATTTATCACGTTTTTGCAAAATACATAGGTAGTAGAATCATTAATCATGTAACGGTTAATTAAAATTTTTATAACTTTAATCTTTTTTCAAGGCTGTATGTAAGTGGAGAAGGGAGTTGTTTCAGACTCCTGTTATTTGCCTGTCAAACTTCTATCTTTACTTTAACAAAATGAATCAATCAATCAAAAAATCAATGTTGGTTTCCAATATTTTTTGCTTTCATTAAATACGATCCCCAGTCCACTGTTTATTGCCTTCCTGTAATGTTTTCATCATCATTTATAATTTATAGGACGGCAAAACATTTGTTGGTCGAGAACATGGTCAAGTAAAGCAGGATATCGGTATGAATTTAATAATATATGCTATTCAATCCTAGGATTGTACGTCAATGTCTCATTTAAACAGCAGCCAATGATACTGTCAGTCGCAGACATATTTTGATAACAATAGCATGACTACAGGCTTAACTTTCAAAAATTGTCAAATATCAGCATTTTTATTAATGATTTTACACATTTCTAAACGATGGATATTATGTAGTCTTAGGAAGTTCTGAATAATGTTATTTTCATTAAAATGGTTCTGTATATCATTTCAAGATACCATTTGTATGCCCTTTGAAAGAAAATATATGGTTGCCAGCAGAGGTGTACAGGAGCGGGAGTCAAACTCAGAGTCCTGCAGGAATATCTATATTTCAACATGCTGGAGCTAATTTTTGCCATGCAGGAGAACAAACCTGCGTTTAGAATGCATTCCTGGTAATTTCTTAATAGCATTGCAAAGTTGAAAATTGTCCACATATTCCAACATTGAGGTTGGATTTGCTGCGTAGTTCAGATTATGTTTATTTATTTTGTATCTTTGTATGTTTGTTTAATTTTGGGCTGATAAATAAATCTATTTTGCCTATGTTGGACTTTTTTACAAGAGTTTATCTGAAATAGTTTGGAGCAGGAGTCGCAGTTGGAATCTTTTTTTCTTACATTTTTGAAGCCGTGCTCGGAATCAAACTCATATAAAGGGACTTTTTTGGATTCGGAGTCTGAAAATTCTGGCTCCATACACCTCCGGTTGCCGGACCATAGATATTCTGTTGACTCATATTAAGAGTACCATGATATTGATTGTTATTGTATAATTTTTGTTAGTGTTGGCTGGACCTGGTATTGAATCTTCACATTGTATACTGGAAAGTATTGAAACCAATGTGATTCTACATCCAATTGCTGAGGATTGTTTTGTTAATGGACAGAAAATAGCCAAACCCACTCGACTAACACAAGGTAACAGAACATAATACATACATACAAAGGGTATGACTACTAACATTAATAAATTTGCGATTCTCATGAAGGTTAATTTAAGGATTCTCATGATATACAACAACAGAGTCCGACAAAAGTAGGAATCCTGGAATCCTAGATTCCGGAAGGTTAAAGCTAATTCAGCTTAAAATTGATATTTTATGATTTATGGGTCAAAACTCAACACAAAAAATTAAAAAGAAAATTTGGAATGCCTCTAGGAATCCAGATGGCTGATATAATGCCTGATATTGGCAATAATATAGATATCGCCTCACCAAGATCTGTCAATCCCCGCCATCCTCCGGTCTCAGCTAATTTCACTACGCTACTTCTATCCGAATTCGAGCAGATAATTATCAATAAGTTCATGATTGACAGATCAGCATTAAATCGGCAGTTGCCTGTAAAGGAATTATCTGTCTGAAATTAATTTGGAAATTACTAAAATTGAATTGGAAATTTCTGGAATGAAGTTGAAATGAAATTTGTAATATTTAACCTTCCCGTATACCAAAAGTATAAAAATTATCCCCTCCCCTCCCCCCATGGAAATAATTTAACAAGACTGTTTATTAATTAACCATTTTGTTGATTTTCACAGGCGCTGTACTATTGCTTGGTAAAACCAACATGTTTAGATTTAATCACCCAGCAGAAGCAGCAAAATTAAGACAGAAGTATGCATCAATGGAGAATCTAGCATCGATTGTACCAGCCAAAGACACTGGAGCAGACGCACCCTCCTATCTATTTTATAACGCAGGGTGAGTCGTCAAATGTGTAATAGAAGTCACGTTTATCTGAAGATTATCTTTGAAACTTTTAAATCTATTGTAAACATTATCAGATAGATATAAATTCAGGTATGTTACTGTAATTGCAATGGAAATTGTTAGCAACCTGGAGAAGCTAATTCGATTACATCTATTGTAAACAGTTTCAGATAGTTATAAATTCTGATATAAATGCAATCGTTAGCAACCAATCTACTTTGATTACACACTGACAGTGAAAAGCAGATTGACTATAGACCTGTTCCTAGACCGAATATTCCGTACGCGCATATTTCTTGCATCTCGAAAACCCACTATTTGTGATAGAATGTAATCAAATGTTTACAGTCAAAGAAAACAATCATGAAGTCATAATTTCGATTAGTTGCGACCTCACTAGTTATTGGAAACTAGTTTTCTAACTGCTCCGTTTGCATAGACATGATGAACCGGTAACTCAATGTTAGAGTGCCCGCAATACATCCGGGAGGGCCGAATTTGATTCCTCATCGCTGCACACAATGTATTTTCTGTATGAAGCTCTGACTGTAATAAATCTCATTGTAATATCAAATAGATATTTATAAATGTGGCTGCTGTTCAGTCCTTCGTATCAACGTTACCGAGCTCATAGGTCGTGTGGTTGTATTATATGAATTCTACGAAGCAAATGAAAATTACACACCCACACACACACACACACACACACACACAGCACAAATTGTTGGAAATTGCATCTTTGAATCATCAGAATTGCAATCATCTATTTGGATAAACTCATCATGCAATGTTAGTTAGTATATCTTCTATGATAATTTTCAACTATGAAAATTAATCGGTGGTGTTTACTTATTTAGGCTTGCAATGGAGCGCCGATATCGTGAAGAAGCACGTATTCTAGACGAGAAACGGTAAGAAGGATCGAATCTTTTACCCAAAAGGCAACCTTTTCCAGCGTGTAAGTTTTTGTGTGACCTTGTTAAACTTAGAGCCAATCCCATTCCAAACAATTATGAAATACGTGTGCGTGGGAACCCCAAGCCCTCTTTTTCAAGATTTATTAGGTCATATTGAAATAAAAACCTGTATATTCTGGTCTAATTGATTTTAAAGATTTGACTTGATTTTAGTACCTTCGTACATTTATTGCAAGTCTATCACGAGCTGTTTAGTTTTGATAAGATATAGCAGAATACTAGGAAGACATATGAAGAAATATGAAATATGAAATAATAAAATATGACTATATGAAGAAAACGTCGCAGATGAGAGAGATCCTAGGCGCCTAGATAGCGCAATGCCAGTGCAATTACTAATGATACAGTATCTTTCTGATCTATTTATAATGTCAAATCTTCTAACAAAAACTCCACAACAACAAAAATGGTAAAAAGTTCTGAGGTTCCTAAACGATCCTTTACCTTAAGATCACAAAGTAAGTTTTACAATAACTTTTTTCACAAGATTTGCATTTATACCCATGCAGCACCCACTGATATGAAAACCAGAATTCCGCTTTGTTTTCTTTTCCCTTTGACCAAATATGTTTTACTAGTATGGTGTTTGAATTGTTGAGGTAGTTATACTAATTATCATTTTTTTTAATCTCCAGCAAAGAAATCGAGAAAAAGCAACAAGAAGATTTTTTAAAACTGGAAGAAGCAAAGTAAGTGATTTCTATTTCTATGACCCTTTGATTTAAAAAGTTACTATACAAACAGTGAAAAGTTCCTGACATGGATGTTATTTGAGGTTATCTTGTGCAGTTTTTTCGTCCTGCTAGCTACAGCCTATAAATTTCAATTTGCGTAATAGACTCGGTGTTGGATATTGAGTAGGTAATTAGGATTTGTATAGATTTGTAAGTTTTTATGTTTCATTTTTCCACAAAGTTTCTAACTACTTCTTACCGAGTGGCTGGTTAATTGATTACTTCTAGAAAGGTGTCTGCGTTTTATAGATTGATGCCCCAGAGCGATCTATTTACAAGAGTCGGGACACTCCAATTGGACTGATGCAAGCCACGTGTTTTATGGGTGCCATTTTCGTTTTTCGTCAAACCCAGGCTCGCGAAATTTGAACAAAGCGCGCGAAAATGATATCATGAAGTCGAAAACATTTGTTCAAATGCAAAACTTTTTTAGCAATGGACTAAAATGGCGATCTTCAAACCACAAATGTTGCTTTTCCCAACTCTTATATAAATAGATGGCTCTGGCATGCCTTTCTGAAGCCAACGAATGATAGGATGGAACTCAGAAGCCCTATTGGTTGTTATCAGGAAGAGCATCCAGTCATTAAACTCACACACGCTCCAAAAACATTAGCCAACTAATCAACCATGCCCGGTGAAAAAAGGCTACTAGCTTATGCTTGGTTTGGTGGTAATATGAAAAATCAAAATTTATATATGTAGTGTGAAATGAAACTTAATGTCCTTGATGTAGTGGCTAGTGCTTTGGACATTTGCCCTCATTGTATCCAGGGATTGAGCCCAATACCATGCAGGCCGAGGTACAATGTCTTAACCAACTTCATTAAGGCCAACACTGAATTGATGTATGGATCTAAGTAGTTCCAGGAATGAGAGTTCCTCTGAAAAGCTGATTATATCGTTTTTTAAGTCAGCTTTACACAAAGGAAATTGAACTAGAATATTGCTTTTGCTATTGTTTTGACAGTTTCCTCTTTTGGCTGAGCTTGACTCTCATGTCTGTAAGTTCTGATAGTCTGTTTGATTTAATTGTTATATGCATAGAGGTGGATGGTACCAGGCATATTCTCAGACAGGGTCGATAATTTATACTGTTGTGGTCACCCATAATTATTGTTATTTTCATTTTAGGAAACAACTTGAAGTGTTACATAGTCAAAAGAAAGCAGAAGAAGAAGAACAACGTAAGGAATTAGAAACCACACAAAAACAACTGGAGAAAGAACGTCAAAGTCTTATTGCTGTTAAAAACGAACAAGAAGTATCGCGTGAAAAGGTATGGCAAGAATTACAAGATTTAAAATTGCGGATATTAAAAGAACAAGACGATGAAAAACGTAAACTAGATGATGAAATGAATCGTTTATTATCATTAAAAGAAGAACATCGTGAAACAATGAAAAATAAAGAAGAAGAACTAGAAAAGCAACAACAGGAACAAACTGAACAACGACGAAAAGAAATGGAAGAACTTGAGAAACAAAAAGTTGAAGTTAATCGATTACAAACTGAATTTGAAACTTCAAGAACAGAAGCTTACAGAGACTCTCCATCGCCAGCACAAGATCAAGAACAACTACAAATCACATCAGAATCACTAGAAACAAATGTTGTTGGTGAAGAACGCAAACCATCAGGTAAGGAATTGAGAAAAAAGTTACAAGTTCTGGAGGAAACTTATGAAGAAGCTGTGAAAGTTGCTCAGAAAGAAGTTATGCATGAAAAAGAAGCTTTAAGAAAAGCTGAACTTGCAACTGTTGAAGGTAAAGTTGGTTTGACAGAAGGAAAGTTAGCTGTACAGCAACAATGGAAAATAATGGATGCATTACAAGCAAAACATAATAAAATACAAGACGATATCAAAGTAGAGATAATTGCTTTGAGAGAAATGCTTGAAAATATGGAAAGAAATGAAGAAGATTCATTATTACAACGTAAGAAAAGTATATTAGATCGTAAAAGAGCAAGAAAAAGGGTCGAAGAAGCAACACAGAAATTAGCACAAATGGAACGAAGTATGTCTGTCAATGAAAACGATGTACAACATGGTATCGAATGGCATAATAAGGAAGAAGTGAGAGAATTAGCTGATCAAAGAAAAATATTAATGGAATTATTAAGTAAACATCAAGTTGCATTAGTTAAAGCATCACAATTAGTTACTGAGACAAAAACAAAATTAGAAAATCATTTAGAAAATGAGAAATTAATTATTGAACCAATTAAGCATACGATTAGTTGTTTAGAACATGAATTAGAACCATTAAAAGTATTAGAAACACAAATTGAGCGTAGAGTAGAAACGTATGATCGTGATATGAAAGAAAGAAAAAAAACATTATATAAACAAAGAAAAAGAGTGACGTTATTAGAAAAACAACATGCCCAAACAACAAGTTATGATGTTAATGGTTTGACAAATGAAGAAATTGAAGATAAACAAAATGATCAAGCAGCTGATTTAGAATTAATAGTCAAAGAAAAAGTTTTATTAAAAGAAATGGAAACAAGATATAAAGATATACAAACTGAAACAGATTCACAAATTAACGAAGCAACAAAAGAATTGGAAAGACGTAAAACGATATTAAATAATAAATTACAAAATGAAAAAAGTCGTTTACAAGAAGTTACCTCAGTTCATCAAGAAACAACTGATTTTGTGGAAGCAGAGTTACAAGCCAGAGAAGAAATGTTGAAAAAAGTGAAAGAAAAAGTGATTCAGGATAAACGTGAATTAGCAAAATTAGATATGAAACAACAACAAAGTAATTCAAAAGCTGCTGAAGATTTATTTATGATGGCTGAAGTACTTGAAAAAGAACTTGGTGAGTCTGGTAAAAAAGATGAATTAGCTAGAATACGAGATCATAGACGTAAATTACAAGAATTAGATCGTCAATTAAGATTGGCTGAAAGAAAAGAAAAATTTACTACGAGAGCTGGTGCTGATGGCGAAGACCCACAGCAATGTGTTCTATTGTAAAATTACCAAGATTCGATTATCAAAACTATGTAATAGGGAATATTACTACCACGGGTAAGAGAAGAAATTTACTTGAATCAATGTCGTCTCGTAATATCTCGCTGCATTTAGGAACACTCATGCTATCGTGTTCCTGTCTACAAGTCCTATTCCCACCACAAGTCACGGTTATACATACACGTTATCAATGTGATGAGCTCTGCAAGGCCTGAAAGGCTACAATCGAGGACTTACAGTCATTTCAACACAATTGTAAAGTTGCAAGGCTGTCGCAAAATGTCTAGAATAACTTGCTTTTTACAAGGATTTAGCTATGTACCATATATATATATATATTAATATATAACATATGACATTGATATATTAACATGTATTAATGCATCAATTCGATCCTTGAAATAATTCTCTTCTTCTTTAATAGATTTTATGTATAGATTCAAATATATTTCTTCGCCAGTGGGAGTTACTTCCTATAATTGAGTGCTGTTGAGCAGTTCTCATTAATTCTTAAAATATGAAATGAAATCCAGAATATGTAAAGATTTTATATCCAATTAATGACCAATGCACAAAAGCTCCTATAGATGGTTTAGACATGGTCGTCATTCATCGACAAACGTTAGATGCTAAACCAAAGTTGTGACAGTCAATCGGTTATCCACAACGTTAATAGGTTCAAATCACTGAAGTAATGTCAGCACACAAACACCATGATTTAGCATAATGTATTATGAAATCGATTCTACATTGGAAATTAATTATGATAATTATGCTGTTTTCAAAATATATTGCAGCATATGAAATATTAGATACGAATAATATAAAACATTTATAATAAATGATTAAATATGTAGGTTATTTATATTAAACTAGTCATAAATTTAATACTCGTAATTTTTAATATTACGTGGAAGACAAAGAAATTAAATTAAATGTGCTCATGATGATTATGTTGTTAACTTTTCTTGTATATTATCTTGCCCGCTTTCCCAAATGACTTTAACATTTTAATTAACAAACAACAGTTTGGTTCTGCATTTATGTAGCTTTAAAATCGTTTCCTAAAGTAATATTGGACCTCGATATCATCAGGTGGATTTAAAACCGAGATTTGTGTCCGTTGAATATTTCAGAATACCTCATATTTCAATTCATTTTTCTCAGTCAATCTTCCGTATTTTACATATGAAATTAATATATATAGGAAATACATATAGGAAATATAAAGAGGAAATAAATATATATGAATTAAATGGAGAAAATGGATCAAAATTGTCATTAATTCATATTTCAAAAATGCCAATATAGCATCAATTGCAACCATTTCATATTTCATTTTACTAGGAATCGTTGCAATCCGTTGGTCATGCAATAATTGATGTATAAAATGATCTATGGTATTTAAGATTATATTTAATTAGCTCGTCATTGAGATGCCTGTAGATTGTCAAGTGGGAGTATTATTCATTATCCGTAAGACCGCGACACATAATCTATTTCTATTTTTACTGATAGTTTCAGCTGCAAAAACTCAATGATTACCATGAATATAATTAAAATCAAGTGGGAGTATTTTTTAAAACTCAATGATTACGATGAGTATGATTATGAAATGCTAATCATGTCGTGTCACGATATATTGAAAACTAATTTAGACGTGGTCACCCTACCGAAGGCATCCGTACCACTCCTCTATTTCTAGAGGAGTGGCTCTTTCGCTGAGAGAAATAATGTTAATTAAGCACTCTTTATTGACCCGGGTATTGACCCCAGAAGCGAAACTGCAGATCAATTTCAACAGATTTCATGGTAAATAGGTTCTCGATTACAATGCGCAATGATGCGCCGCAGCTACTCACAATGCAATTCCCTCTGGACAATTCTATCCGCCATCTGTAGATGATACTCATTTGATGTTTTAGATAAAGCCAAGGCTGAGTTGACCTTAGAGGGATTTGAACGATACGGAGAATAGAATAGTTTTATATTCTCATTTAGAATTTAAACAAAAAATGAGGCAAACCGTCTGATGATCTGAAAATAAAAGCGTGAAACTCCGAGTAATGGAAAAGGAAGAACATTGAGGCTCAAATTGCTAAAACTTTACGAACAAATTGAGAACATGTGGAGGCTAATTATAATTAAAGATTATTTTTAGAATTCAAAAATTCAAATTCTCAACAATAACAATAATAAAACCTCAACAATAAATGAATAACGCATTACTGTATGCACATGTCAAGTACTATATGTGCAAGTAATTTTGCTGTGAACTACTGTACGTTACATACGTGCAGTTTCGTACTGTACGAGACAAGAAAATGACATGCGCACTGCGCAGTAGCGTTTAGAATAAAACATTGAATTTAGAGAAAATTCTGAGTTGAGAACAGATTAATGGAACATTTTGAGGCTCAAATCATGAAAAAATAAGAACACTGAGCATAAGCCAAAATTAACTGGTTCTTATACAGAATTAATGAGTCTAAATAAATAAGAATAAATAATGTAATTAGCAACAATAAGAATAAATAATGTAATTAGCATGTATAATAATGATACAGATGTATAGATATTGATGTACAGTAGAATGAGTAGATATATTTATAAGACACATAGATGAATTTGACTTTAAATCTTTACAATAACTTAAACTAAATTTTATGTTTGCCTTTGAATTTATATTTAAACTAGATAAATTTGGAATGGAATGTTTTGCCGTTTCTTGATGTCTGGATTGCGAACTTTTATTTTAATTTAACTGATATAGACTTAATAATTCATAGATAATTTGGATTTGAATTGTTACATTATTAATATGATAATAAATTATTATAATTATTATCTAACATTTGAAACACGTAATAGTTTCTAACAGCTGGTCACGTATCTGAATTTTAAATTCCGCCTATATAGAAATACCTCTAAATAAATAAAATAAGTCAATATGAGACATACGGTTCTAGCTCTTTTTGTCTCTTTCTTTTTGACTCATTTTATTTATATTCCTGCTATACTTTCATTTGTTAATTGTAGAAACAATGCAAGCCTGATTAATGAGTATATATAGATCGCATGCAGGAGATTGCAAAACTCGAATTATGCTCGAATTGACATGTGTATGCACGAGCTTATATTGTTAACTCGATCGTCTGTTTTTAATTCTCAAAAAGTACTAACAAAGCTTTTCACTTTTCTTGAACTTATATATAAAGTTATAAAAGGCTAACAAATTTGATAAAATAGAAAGAGGCACGTTCCCATATGATTGATATATGCTTGAAGCTAGCACCGGTGGAGGCATATTTCTTTGAAAACCCCTGGTACTCCCATCCTTTTGCTGGAATGGATGGAAGAATAGGATTTTTACTGCAATCGTTCTACCTTTTACACATTTTTATACGTTTCATAAATCACTATTAATAGTTCTCTTAAATAACTAAGCATATCGGTATGATATACTGAAATTTATATGATAATATTTCCTTATTACTGCTTTATATAAATGGCAATTTATTTTAAACAAGCTTCTTGTTGTTAGCCAGTCAAAATTTTTGGCACATAAACCAACAACAACATTGTGGACCACATGGCATGAGCAGGCATGAGACCCCATATGGTCGTCTTTTAAACTTATCTCCCTCATTCTATGTTCGTATAAATAAAGAAGTCTACAATTATACATCATCGACACTAGCTTAAAATACGATTAAAGAAGGCGAATATGGCACAACACAAAAATGTTTTAAAAAAAGTTTTGAACTATTCCCAAATTAAACGTCTAATAAATATCTGTCAATTAATTCAAAAGAAAAATATACAAGTTACAAAAAAGCTTGTTAAAGACTGTGAAAAAAGTATCTTAGTTCTTAGATTGTTTGATTCGATTCATTTTGTCAAAATAGAAATTATTTTGATAGACAAAGAAAGGGATGGTCTGAAACAATTCCATTCTCCACTTACATACAGCCTTAAAAAATATATTAAAGTTATAAAAATGTTAATTAACCGTTATATTATTTATATATTTTGAAAAAAACATGATAAATCAAAATTATCTATATATATATTTTTCAAAACTTGCCAAGGTTTTAGAGCTAACAATATCTTTTGACAAGGTATTCCACCATATTTAATGACGTATTACACGGTGACAGAATAGATACTTGGTAGTATCTAGGCATGGCAGTTTTAATGTTTTCAATTTAAGATGATAAAATAAAATATGTTTTCGTTGTTCAATGTTATTGTCACTACGTAGATCAAAGGCATATGATATTGATGAAGGAGGATTGTTCAATAATTTAAATATTTAAAGTTGTATATCCTACAAAGGAATTGCATTATTTGGATCGCCCCTCCCCCCGATTAAGAAAGAATGATCCATTAAAGTGTCTCCAAAAAGGATCAACCGTATATCCGTACTTCGTTAATTACACAAATTCCGGGGTTATCTTCCATACTTTTGGTATACGGAGACGTTCAAATATTAAAGGGTACCTTTTTCAAAATCCAGAAAAAATATTTTGGGTATTCTTAGTCATGAAAATTTTTTGAGGTATCATTTTCACGCTTTTGCAATTTTTCCATTCTTCGAAACAAATTCTGGGCCTATGAAGTTTTCTTTTTTCACATTGTTTTGGTTAAATCTGTCATTCATAAAAATATATTTGGGGTATCTTTTTCATTATGTAGAAAATTTTTATGGTCATTCTGCCAAAGTTCCATTTGAACGACCCCATCGAAGTGCAATGGAAGTTACCTCCCCCGGGCACAAATTAAGGCCTTGGCGAGCTATGTATATAGAATCATATAGAAATACTGTATAATCATGTAAAGTTGTTCACACTTGCGTATAGGTATAGCTAAGTGCTTAATGATAAATATTTTATAAATATAGTGATAAATAAATAAATAAGATGAGACATACGGTAGTTAAAGAGAACTCAGAGTGGCAAGAACCACTATACATGTCTTTTCTTTGAATAATTTTATTTTTAAGTTATTTTTAGAGGCCGTATATACATATACAAATTCGTAGCGATTTTCATACACAGCTCAATATAATCTTCTGCATGTCGCACAAACATGAACTCTTATTTTTCAATAATCAAATCAATAGGAATAATTAATAAGCAGCTAAAATACAGATGTCACATCATTTAAAACATCTATATATAGAAGTATACATATACATAAACGTTTAATATTTACTCAACTAAATAAAAAAAATTGTAAAAAAAGTTATTTTCAAACAGGTGTTAAAAGTATTCTTCAATGAAAATACAAATTTAATCTATTTTCCAGAATACACGAGAATATGCCATTTTGAAAAGGAAAATCGCCTAGCCGCATTATATTACTATACAACAGGTGCGAAAAGATGTTTCAAAAGATAGGATGAAAAATATATCTGTAATTCAATTGAAGAATCTATGATATTAATCAATTTTGACCACATCACTGTTAACGCAGAATGATTTATGCTATCCATGTGATACATGAATAGCAGATATATCATATATTCACGATTTGAGTTCGCATGGTGCAGTATTAGTATCTAGTATACTATCATATGATATAATACTGAATATGGGTTTAATATGCTCATTGATATAAAGTTATGGGGAGTTGTTGTACTAAGCGCTCGTCTGTTGTTAATTTTGTCGTACCAGCTACAAACAGAGAAATAACCAATAATACATTATCAAGCTCAAACAGTTCATTATTACCAACAATATATTATATACCAGAAAAAAGTTTACAACAATTAAAAGATCTTAATGAATTACGAACATTTAAAATTGGTAATGAAATAATTGATCCAATAATACTTGAAAAACATGAACGAATTGCAAAGGAGTTAATTAATCCAATGGCATGCAGTGAACAAATTATTGAAAGAAGCACGCATTCTATTATTGATGTTATGCCATATAAAAGTAATGAACAAGACAGTGTCTCTAATATATCATACACAGTAGCTGTACAACATCATTTCACAGCATGTTTGACACCAAGAACACCAAGAACATCTTCAAAATCTATAATAGCAAAATCTATAAATGATGTGAATCAAGAGATGGGTAAACATATTTGAAAGTAGCATTTTTGTTTTAACAAAATTAATTAGTTAGAACTCTGGCACATGTATGCTATATGATATATTCTATACAGCACCCATTCTATATGATATTAAAATTAATTTTATGCTCTTATTGCATGAAATGCATGATGTATTTCGATGAAGATTGAAGTACATACTCTACAGAAACTACAAAAAATATTGTATCAATTTAATAATAGATTTATGACTTACATATATAAGCATTTTAATTCAGGTTGATGTTAGCATAATTATGGGGAAATTAATTAATGCATTTTCCTTTAGCCTGTTCTTAAAACAAATACAGACAAACAGCTAGAAATGATGGGGTTCGAATTCCAGATTGAGATACTAGTTTTATTTATAGACGACACATAATTATGCCTCCATAGAAATGGAGTTTAATTATAAATTATAATTAATTAATATATATTTAACAAATGACATCCCGGTTGTTTGTTTAATTTCCGTGTAATTGTATTTGATAATTTCCTTTGTAATCTCAAACTCTGTATATTTGTAATTTTTTAAATTGTCTTTATATACCTGATGATGCCATGAAGATAGGATATGGCGAAACGTTGTGAAATCCCGTGTTTTTTATCGCTGTCATTTGTTACAAATCTAATAAGCAAGAATTTATTAATTAATTAATAATACTGATAATTAAATAATCAAATTATTAGTATATAAAGTCGTATCAGATCAAAATACAAGCACACATATCTAAATGTATAACTGTGTATTATATAACTTTTTTTTTTTTTTAATAAATTGCCTGATGATCGCTTAGTCATGAAACTTTAAGTAACAAAATGAATGTCTAATTTTTGACTATTTTCAACTATATTACGCGCTCTGCTGTATAGTATTGAGCACTATTACATTCAGTAAAGACAAATAATAAATATACTATTATATATTTATTCATTTAATAATTAATAAACGAAAAACTCAGACATTCATATTTGCTACTATTAGTTTCACGCCAAGGCGATCATCAGGCAATTTAATCTGTAAAAAAAAAATTAACAATAATTAATACGAGCATCGAGCACTATTGAAACAGCAAAGACAACACAAGTACCTTGATATTACTATTTATTCATTTATTTATGTATAATTGTATATATACAAAAATTTAACGACTGGATACTTTCAATCCGTACGATGTAAAAATATAATATATATATATATTTATATATATGAAATAGTAGATCAAAGATCATCAGTTAACTCCGTTACTCTGAGTTTCGCGAAACTCAGAGTAACGGAGTAAACTCGTGATTTTGATCTACTATATTGCTCTGCTTTCAGCAATGAGCACTCAAATTGATGTTTTGCCCATACAATTACTTTAAATATATATATATATATGGTTTAGATAAATAATGTAAAGCTTTCCACACTTGTGTACGTATGGTGCCCAACGATAAATATCAGAGCTTTAATAGATTAATAAATAAAATGAGTCTAAAAAGAGACATATCAAAACGCTGTTAATAAAACGACATATAAACATTCTTCAATGAAAAAGTTGTTGGAACGTATGATATGTTTATATTTTATAAATCAAGTATTAAACACTTTGTTGTTCAATATGGGTTGTATAAACACTCGGGTTGCTACGAGGCACTCAAAAGGCTTCAGAAAAACATTCGCCGCATTGGCTCGTGATTTTCTTACGCCTTATACAGTTTGAAAACAAATTGTTAACTGTTAGTCTGTTAGCTTGATTTTTGAGACATATTCTGTTTCAATAACAATGCTTCGACGTTAGTGTAAGATTGATAATAGTAATCAAATTTCTATATACAGTAAATAATATGATTGTTTAGATATTTTGTTCAAATTACTGTCTGAAGATCACAATTAAAAGCGAGACACTCTGAGTAACGAAAAAAGGCTTTTGCCTCATTTTTGTCTCTTCTTCTATTATGCTCTGTTTGACCCAACATTGAGCACTTTTATATGCATATGTGTATCTGAGTTTACACTCATTATAATAATTTTTTAGCTTATTATTATTTGTTCATTTTGATAATGATACTTATAGGCCTAGTGTTTGATTAATATGAAAAATGCTAAAATTCTAGCAAATGTTGTACTATGTGACTTATGTTGTATATAATTTATTCTAATTTATGCTAATTTCTTCAATAAAAATTTCTACTTATCATACAGCATCTGCTCTATCCCAATCAATAATACATTTCAAAATATCAGAAGTTATCGAAATGCCCTTTAGATGAAAGGCTCCTTATATCTATATAAGGTGACATCAAACAAACAGCCCATGGGTCGTCCCCGGGGGGGTAACTTCAGCTCTTTAGGGACGGGGAGGTGCCATTTTGGAAAAAGGTAAAGTACCCAAAAAGTTGCAAAAATTCTGTTGATGCTACCCAAAAAGTTCTAGCAGGTTGATTGATTTTAAGTAAAAACACAAAAATGATGCCAATTTTTTCAAAGATTCTTGACAAAGTCAAAAATAGGATACCCAAGAGCTCCAAAATTTGAAATCTCATACCCAAAAAGTTTTTGCTCAGCTGGAATATGGACCCAAAAAAAGTGGCACGTCCCCGTATAGCCGTCATAATCGAGTTACCCCCCCCCCCCGGGGGTCGTCCCGGAATTATGATAAATTCTTATTGACGTTGTGTCATCGAATATGGCTTTCAGGCTCAAAATGATCGACGCTATAGATATATTTACGGTAAAGCTATTCAATTTATACACTGATAGCCAATGCCAGCGTAGATTCCGATCTGCCACAGTAACCACCTCTATACAGCATTCGTCTTTAAAGGAGAGACATTTCAGACTTAAATTGCATATGGTTTTAGATCATTTTCTGTAGCAGGGCCAAAACTCTGGAACATGCTTCTATATGATATTAGAAGCAGCCCTAGTATTGACGTTTTTAAAACAAAATTTAAGACTTATCTTTTTAAACAA
The DNA here is from genome assembly GCA_916610825.1 of Haliclystus octoradiatus. Taxonomy (NCBI): domain Eukaryota; kingdom Metazoa; phylum Cnidaria; class Staurozoa; order Stauromedusae; family Haliclystidae; genus Haliclystus; species Haliclystus octoradiatus. The sequence continues at coordinate 30,580,777 of OU744448.1, forward strand.
GCCTATTATAAATAAAATAAGATATCTGTAGATTTAAATTTTAAAATATTTTATCAATAAGAATATGTTCTTAGATTTTAAACATAATATTTTTAAGTTTTTAATATCATATCTTATATTTTTACCTTTATTTTATCCTACAAGTTCTGAATTGTGAAGCGCATAGAACAGAAATGAATATGCGCTATATAAATGTTATTATTATTATTATTATTATTATTATTACTCAGCTTGAAATCTCGGTATTATCTAATCAATCAAACCTGTTAATTTATCTGCATCTTATAGCCGGCTGTTATGCCACAAATACATGTATGTATGTATGTATGTATGTATTTTGTAGCACAATGGCTAACAGGCAAATAAACAAAGGAGGATATTTTTAAATGTATCCTCACTTACCTGTGACCTTTAAAAAAAAAAGTATATATATATAAAGAAAACTATGTTATCAGAAATAATTAACAGGCAAAGGAAAAGTTACAGAACTGTGATAAATTAACGTGATTAAGTTTAAATTTGAATGTTTGTAAAGAACTAGACGATATAACTTCTTCAGGAAGAGAGTTCCATGGCTTGATTATTCTATTTGCAAAGTAATGTTTGCAACAGTCATAGTTAAATGATTTAGTTGGGTACAGCGTCAGTGAATGTCCACGCAAGGAATATTTGGAATGTTTAATAGTGAAAAATTCTTCTGGAGCCAAATCAATCAAGTTTTTCAAAATTCTAAAGACCATGTGAAGATCAAACTTAAGGCGGCGTAATTCTAGAGACTCAAGGTTGAGGTAGGCAAGACGTTCTACATAGGGCTTGTAAGAATTATTTTTCAAACAAACATATCTTGTGAAAGAGCGCTGAACATTTTCTAAAATATTTATGTCCTTGATGAGATAGGGATTCCAGACTGTACATATATGACTGAACTATACATGTTTCACTATGTATAGTTCTCCTTTAAGGGTATCATTACATTATTAGGCAATATCTCACTCATTCGCCCCAATTGTATTGAATTCTTTGAAATCTCAACATCTCTGAAATAGTCAGTAAATCATACAGCTACTATCTCTTCATATCATCTCTGCTAGCTTTAACGATGAATTGATCATGAATCATCTGGATAGAAACTGAGCATCCGGGTTCAGATTACTAATCTAGATGTTGCTTACAGTCCCCTCATACGTCACTCCCCCTTGAAGAATCCCCTTTGTGTGTTATACTGGTGAAAGGGCCCCTGTAAAAGGCTGTATCAGTCCCTGTATAGTTATAGCTACACGACACGACATTCAAATAAAGGCCCATAACGAAGACAGTATACAACATTTAACTTAAATAAGATGGGACAGATAGAAGATTAAGCTGAAGCATATACAAAAGACAAATGTAGTAAATATATACAGATCAATTAATTGAGAGGTTCTTAATTTCGACTTCATTATACTTAGTAGCGACAAATAAAACACACGATAATCGAAACCGTTGCAGATTACCGTGTGTTTTATTTGTCGCTACTAAGTATAATGAAGATTAATTAATGATGTAAAAAATAATTTTTATTCTTCATTACGTTTCGCGGGAATCTTCAAATTTTGAGTCTCGTTTGTCAGAAATCAGCCTCTGAGCAGTACACTGTATAACTGTATTATTTTTAGACAAATTCGTAATGGCTGCAAAAAAACACACCAATGTCGATTGATGTGATCTAAAATCATTACTACAGTGCTTTACTTTCATACTTATCTAACTCAAACCTGGCCGATGTGTGTATTGAATTTTGTGTGATTTAGCTTATTTAACAATATCATGGAAAGCTCCAACAAAAAGAGTACCGAATTACCAGAGGAGATCAAAATTGTAAAACATCATCAAAAGCTTGCATTTAAGTATCTATCAAAGGCATTAGATATTGATGAAGGAGGTTTGTTCAATAACCTAAACATATATTTAAAGTTGTATATCCTACATACAGTTATATAGGCATTATGCATATAAGCCGAGCTCGCTGATTGTCTGAGCACCTGAGCTGAGTCTTGATGTCTTCTTGCTACTGCTTGTTGATGAGTCTCTCAGTCCGAATTCCAACTTCGCTGATGTAGTCCTGGACCTGGTCGTGTAGGCTAGCATGTATTTCTCAACATCAACATCTTTCAACATCAGTTTGTTCGTGGCAAAAAATAGTCTTAATAGAATTTTAGCCTGTTCATAATCCATTGTATTGTATTTGGAATTGTAAAACTGAACATCTTGATCGCCTCCAGCTCCAGAGATTGCAGAACAGAGGAAGGAGGTCAGTGATCCGTTGTAACTATCGAACTCGTGTCTCTGATATGCAAAGTCAGCTTGGTTGGCTTTCTGTCAGAGACCGAATAACATCAAATTAACTAATGTTCACATACAAAATTAAATTTAACCGATCTCCTCCTTTGCTTTCCACGACCACATACCACCAGAACAAGACCCCACTACCACAATGAGATTTACATCAGGTCAAGCCATTGCCACTCATTTCAAAATGCTGGTGCTCATAAGTGGAACGATCTACCGTCTATAATGAAGGACAGATCAAACAGGCCAACTTTCAAACATCTCCTTGGGAAGCATTTACACGGAACAACATAATTAAGTTAATGAAATCGTTCTTCAAATGTCTATCCTGTAAAGTATATTGTTGTAAAATTGTAGTGTTTATATATATATATATATATCAACTCATATATATATATAACTCATCTTGACTTAGGTGTATACTGAAGTCAGTTCCTTGTTCGCTCACTGAGCAGTACTGATGAAGGCTAATGGCCAGAAACATGTACTTGTCTGCTGCTATATATATATCTATATATTTAATAATAATAATAATAATTAATTAAAAAAAATTAATTGTATTGAGTGTGAACTCTTATACACACATGTATATGAAAGTGCTCAATGTTTTTTAGGACAGAGCATAATATAGAGTATAAAACAGAGATGTTCAAAACAGAGACGTTCAAAACCCGCCTAGCCAACCACACCCAATCATTTAAGAACGAAATATACAGAAACAACACTGAGTTATCAAAATTAATATGGAATCTCAAGGAAAGTAACCCAGAATTTAAAATTAATTGGTCTATATTAGCTACTGCTAGCGCATACACTAACATCTCAAATAAATGTAACCTATGCCTTACGGGGAAATTTCACATTATAACATCACGTTCGCCTAACCTACTCAACAAAAGATCAGAACTTATTTCCAAATGCCGGCATGAGAACAAATTTTACCTTAGAAATTTTAAATCCGGTAAATCGTAGATATTAAGAAATTTACAACAATATGCCTTTGTAAACAAACAATAAAAATATTAATTTATCAGTAACGCATTGTAGATAAACAATAGCTAGATATCGCACTCATTGTGGTAGACACAAAGGCTGTCTACCCTTTCCTTTCACGCACCAGTCGTCAAACAGTCAAACGCAAATGACAACAACTCAATAGAACACACATCAGTTCAATATGTTGCCAAATTGGTTTTACTATAACAAATAATAATCAATACAAATATTACGAATCTAATTAATACTAAACATAAAATACAAGGTGCGAAACAGTGTTGTGAATGCAAATACCTTAGATCTTCGCTCACGGTACGAAAGGATAACAATATGAGCGATTCTTCAATCGACTTATCTCTTCAAATTCTCAAACACAACTACTACTGATCGCGTAATTTACAAGAAAAGTTTACAAATTCTATTACAAGGTGTGCCTAAATTCTACCAATAAAATAAGTCCGAAGCCATGAATCATCTATATTTATTTATATTCACTTAAAACCATTATTTAACGCGGAACTTTAATACAGTACTATACGATGAATCATGGCATGTCAATCGAACATAAAACTATCATTAAATTTATACTACGTCATTCTATTAAATCAATTAAAATTCGAGTTAAATGAAATACAATTTAGAAATATAAGTAAAAATAAAGCTAACTTAAAATATCGAAGTACAAACGAAATTAAAATAATATATAATATAAATGAGCAATATTGACGTTAACATCCCGGCCCCCATGAGCCACTTAAGGGGATCATTATTCAATAAAGCAATAACGTCAATTATTTAAGTTTATTTAAGGTAATCTAATTTAATTAATCTCTATCCTAATCTCTAAGTTTAATGTATCTTCATTGGTCTTATCATTATCATTTATGTTTAATAAATTATGACCTGCTCAGTTAACTCTCTTCTAGGAGGCACAATTTTGCTACTGGGCGTTTAAGAACTGTTCCATTTGATTTAAGTTCTACAGTTCTAACACAGTTATCTTTACCAGGAAATGTTTTCATGATTCGACCCAAAGGCCACTGGATCCGTGGTACATTATGATCTGCAATCAGCACTATATCTCCTTCCTTTAAATTGACTTCTTTTTTCAGCCATTTCTGTCGACATTGCAGTAAAGGGAGGTAAGATTTTAACCATTTCTTCCAGAATTCTTCAATCAAATATTGTGCTCTATGCCATCGCTTTCTTGATCTGCTTTCGTTTTCGAACATGCCTGGTGGTAGGATGAATGATTGTGTCTGTAGTAATAAGTTGTTTGGAGTGATCACAGAATCGTCGTTGGGATCATCAGAGTTTGTAGTTAGAGGACGACTATTCATGATTCCTTCCACTTCAACCATAACTGTTCTAAATGATTCATCATCAAGGTAACCATCGCTGATAATACCTTTTAAAATTCTTCTAATTGATCTGATTAATCGCTCCCATACTCCTCCCATATGGCTTGCTGTTGGTGGGTTGAATATCCATTTAGTTTGTTGCTCTCTGAGCATCTTCGAAACTTTACTTTGGTCCAGCTGTTCAATACACAATTTTAACTCTTTTTCAGCACTAGTAAAGTTTGTGCCATTGTCACTTCGAATTTCAGTCGGGTTGCCTCTTCTGTTAATAAACCGCCTCAATGCCAAGATAAAAGAGTCAGTATCTAATGAATGTGCAACTTCTATGTGTACTGCCCTTGTACTGAGACAGGTGAATAAACAACCGTATCTTTTAACTTGAGATCGTCCTTGTTTTATTTTGAATGGCCCAAAGTAATCTAGTCCGGTACACGCGAAGGCAGATTGAAATGGTGTCACTCTGTTTGTTGGCAAATCCCCCATTCTTTGTGTAACCAATGCTCTCTCTCGCTTTCGGCAATCAAAACAATTTCTTATAACCTTTTTCACAGTTGCCTTCCCATTGATCACCCAGAATTTTTTTCTTATTTCTGAAAGAACGTGTTCCACTCCTGCATGTCCTGATTGTTTGTGATAGTAGCGTATAATTGTATTTGTAACTGCATTTTCTTTTGGTAGAATGATCGGATGCTTGGATGCTTCTGAAATAGGGGCATTGGTCAATCTGCCACCCACTTTTAGTAAGTCATCAATCATAAATGGAGCCAGTTTCAGTAGAGGACTTTGAATTTTTAATGTTCTTTCTTTCTTGAGTATACTGATATCTTCAGAGAATGACGTTCCTTGTACAAATTTCACTATGTAATTCTCTGCTGTGTCTAATTCATCAATTTGAATGTCCCCAATTCTTGGTAGAGTAGAGATTCCTTTTGTCTTCCATCGCAAATAGCTTTTAAAACGAAGAAACCAAGCAATCATTAGTTTTTTCTTTTGCCATTCAGATGAATAATTGATCAATTGTGCAACGGGGCTTTCTTCGCCAATGGTTGTCATTGCTACATTGGCTATGGTTTTCAATTCATTTTCGATATTATCAAGATTATCATTACTAAAGATTGGCGAGATTGTAGATGTTGGCCAAAATTCTTCTTTTTCTAGTAGAAATGGAGGTCCTTTAATCCATCGAGAGTTGGTACATATATCAGCTGGTGATAATCCGCGTGACACATCGTCTGCTGGGTTGTTCTTTGTGTCTACGTAGCGCCACTGGTGAGGTTCTGACAAGTTGTGGATTTCTTGAACTCTGTTGGACACAAAGGTTTTGAATCTTCTAGCTTCATTTTTTATGAAACTTAGTACAATTGTTGAATCACACCAGAAATATACCTCATCTATATCTAAATGTAGTTCTTTGAGAAGTGTAGTAGCCACTCTTGCTCCTACTAGGGCAGCTTGTAACTCGAGCCTCGGAATCGTCATTGGTTTTAAAGATGCTAGCCTCGATTTTCCCATTAGAAAAGAACAAGAAAAGGAACCATCTTGGTTGACTTGACGTAGATAAGAAACGCAACCATAACCATGTTGTGAGGCATCTGTAAAACTATGCAATTCAAGTCGTTCACAAATGTTTTGATTGATTACATTTCTTGGAATTTTCAAATTTTCAAGGCTTGGTAACTCAGTTCTCCATTGCTGCCATTGCTTAGCAATTTCTTCATCAATCGGCTGATCCCAATCTACTTTGGTTCTCCAAAGCTCTTGCACCAGTAACTTGGCCTTTAAACTGACTGGAGCAACAAACCCTAAAGGGTCATACAGAGAACTCACAAACGAAAGAATTCCTCTCTTGGTCAAAGGTTTGTCAAGCTGTAATGTCTTAAAAATGAAGTTGTCTTCTTCTGGGTCCCACTTAACACCCAAAGCTCTGTTGATTGGTAGCGGCTCAAACTCTAGGTCTAACGTTGGTTCTGCACGTTCTTGTGATGGTATGCCCTTCAATACTGATTTGTTATTGCTACACCATTTTGTCAGCTTGAATCCACCTTTTGCCAGTAAGTTGACTAAGTCTTCTGATAATTTCAGGCCATCTTCTGCACTAGCAACAGCCTTTAAACAGTCATCAACATAGAAATTAGACAATACTGATTGAACTACTTCATCATCAAATTCATTTGCATTATCTGTAGCAGTTTTTCGCAATGCAAAGTTTGCACAAGAAGGTGAGCTGGTAGCACCAAATATATGTCTTGTCATCTGATATACATGAGGCTGTAATTCTACTTTCCCTTCTGGCCACCAAAGAAATCTCAAGGCGTTGCAATCATCTGGTGGAACTTTTACTCTCAGAAACATTGCCTCTATATCTGCACAGAATGCCACTGGTCCAGTCCGAAATCTGGTCAGGACGCCAATCAATAGGTTTGTTAAATCGGGGCCTTGAAGTAGATTATTATTCAGAGATTTCCCTTTATGTGTTGCTGCTGCGTCAAATACCACTCGCACTTTAGACTTGTTTGGGTTCACAACAGCATGATGTGGTAAGTACCATATTTTGCCATTTTCTACTTCGTTAAGCTCGGATGATGTCATTTTTCTTGCATAACCTTTGGTTAAATAACCTTCAATTACTTCAACATATTTTTGTTTTAGGCTTTCATCCTTTAGAAGTCGCCTCTTCAGAGAATTTAATCTCATTTCAGCCTGCACCTTATTGTTTGGAAGGTTTATTTCTGAATTTCTCCAAGGTAGGCCAAGTTGATAGTTTCCATCCACTAGCTGGATACTTTGTTCCATTTTTAGAAGAGCCCTTCTATCTTCTACAGAATTACAAATCTCATTAATGTTTTCTGTTGTACCCCAGCTATCTAATTCCCAGAATTTCTGAACTTGTTGATCCAATGAATTTTCACGTTGAGTACTGATGACATTTACAGTTACCGCCTTTGTCTCTCTGTGTTGACCAATACTGCGTGCTGGTCCCAGCAACGACCAACCTAGTTTTGTTCGGACCGCCCATGGGTCTCCTGGCAAGCCCTTACGGTAATCGATTGCGATCAATGCTTCTGGGCAATTTGTACCAATTAAGATTTTTACTTCGTTGGATTTAATTTTTGGGATTTCAATTCCCTTCAGATATTCATAGTTTTTCAATTGGAACTCTTTTAAACCTTTGCAGGAAATATTTAGTTCCTTCACTGTCCATACAGTCTCAATTTCTATTTTGTTTGTCCCATTTATCTGAGCAACTGTCAAATTTGTTTTCATAGATTTTAATTTTGACCTTTTATTTCCCACTGTACAAATTTCTAGTGAATCGTTTTCTCCAGTAATGTCAAGGTCTGCTAACAATGATTCTTCGCATAAGGTTGTATCTGATCCACTATCAAGTAGAGCATAGGTATTTACTACCTTTCCTTTATGCTGCACTAGTATTGGTAGTACTTGTAATAGGGGTGATTCCCTTGATTTGGCATCCCCATCCGACTTGCTATGATTTTGATTCACTGATGCTTGACCAGCCTCGATTTCATTTTGCTCATCATGTGATCTTTGAGCTGTTTATGGCACGCCAAATGTAGCAATATTCAGAGTTACACATTCAGCATTCAGAGTTACACATTCAGCATTCAGAGTTACACATTCAGCATTCAGTAATTTTCATTCAGCATTCAGAGTTACACATTCAGCATTCAGAGTTACACATTCAGCATTCAGAGTTACACATTCAGCATTCAGTAATTTCCATTCAGCATTCAGAGTTACACATTCAGCATTCAGAGTTACACATTCAGCATTCAGTAATTTTCATTCAGCATTCAGAGCTACACGTTATCACGTGATTGGACCCTAACCCTAATTACGTGACCATAGCCACGTGATCGGTAAACCGACTAGGGTACTATTCGATGATCTGCATTCTGATTGGTTGCTCAATCGTTCACTATTTTCTCATAGTGAACGCTGGCAAGTTTCCTCGCAAATTTCAAAAAGTAAACAAGCGATTCGCAAATGTTCAAAAAATAAACAAGCAACAAAATGTGAGATGAAATTGTTCAATGGTAGGCTATGCATACACAATATTAATCATTTTCACTTCCCAATCCATCAAGATGGGCATAACACAGAAGTGAGACTTGAGCAAGTCAACTATATTTTATAGACAACAAACTGTTAAATTACGAACTGTGAAACATTTATATATTTTAGATACTCAATAGCTAACACCCACGGGGACGTTGTCGTAGCGGGGCCGATATTGCGAACGGACGTTATGCCTGGTAAGCCTACCTTGCCTCTGTGTGCTACTTCTGTGGAGTTGTATGTTTGTAGCCAGTATAAATAATATTACTAATATCATTAATATTATTAATATTAATATCCAAATGTTTATTTTAAAATTAAACTAGAAACAAGTCGCACTAAAATTCATCCTCCAAATCACGACGCTGCAGTCGTCATGGATGCCTTTGATTGATAGCTATATTTAAAAATTAATTATTCAAGAAGCGAATAAATTGTTTGAATTTATTGTATTTGATATGTTTTGCTTGTACCACTAGTTGGTTTCTACTAAAACAATTAGACAATTCGCCCTTGTTGTCCACCGTCCTGAATAGTCAAAACATACCTCGGAGGACCTCGGTGACTATTTGACGGTAGCCAACTCGGGCTCGTTGTCTAATTGTTAAATAAGGGATTAGATTAATGTGAAATTGGGTCTGAATGTGTAAAATGCTGAAAGTAAATTTCTTAACGCTGAATGTGTAACTCTGAATGCTGAATGTGTAACTCTGAATGCTGAATGTGTAACTCTGAATGCTGAATGTGTAACTCTGAACGCTGAATGAAAATTACTGAATGCTGAATGTGTAACTCTGAACGCTGAATGAAAATTACTGAATGCTGAATGTGTAACTCTGAATGCTGAATGTGAAACTCTGAATGCTGAATGTGTAACTCTGAATGCTGAATGTGTAACTCTGAACGCTGAATGAAAATTACTGAATGCTGAATGTGTAACTCTGAATATTGCTACATTTGGCGTGCCATAGCTGTTGTAGACAAATGTTCTTCAACAGCGTTACCTTTGGCATGTCTATTGCTATTATGCAGAAGTCTAGAATGTTTTATCTTGCAATTATCGATGCCACAAATCAAGTCTGATTTACAATCACTTGCTTGGTGGCCTCCGTTCAAACATCTAAAACACAGTCGCTTTTCTTTAGCTGTCGCCCATTTTTCATCAAGAGCTAAGGATTTAAACGTTTGACATTTCCAGACTGGATGGTCGCCATCGCACACTTTACACGGATATTTATTGTTACCCTGGATATTTGCTTTCATCGTGGTTGCCTTCGTGATTTTGGTCTTCTCGATTGGCTTCATGGTGGTATCTTTTGTTGATTCGTTGACAACACCGAACACAGGATCGTTGAGAACTTGTGCTTCTCGGTCAAGTAGCTGCACCATATCATCGATAGACGGTTCCCTTGTAGGTCTGACACGAAATACTAGTTCAGACCATTTTCGCTGAAGATGTTTTGGTAGTCTGGCTTTGATTTCTGCTAGGTGATCTTCGGTAAGTTTATTTATGTATCCCATGTTTTGTAGAGTTTCCCTTGTGTTCATAACTCTGTCAGCGAACTCCCTCATGACTGCCGGGTCATTTGCTCGTAGTTTACTTCCTTCTGTGATCGATTTTATCAATGAATGTACGATTTTGTAAGAGTGACCAAATCTGTTTTTTAATCTTTCCAATGCCTTTTCTAACTTGTCTTTGCCTGATGTTTCTAGGCCCTCAATTGACTGTAGAGCTGGACCTGTCACAAATTGGAGCAGTCTGCTGAACTTTTGAGTTTCATCCAGAGGTTTATTTAATACAAGTTCACGAAATCTGGCGATGAATCGTGGATATTCAGTTGAATCTCCTGAAAATGTTTTTATTTGTGGTGTAGGCAATTCCTGAGCCATGCTCAAACGTTGTACAGCTAACAGGGCTTCTTTTATTGCTAAAGTTTGAATTGATTGATCAGTTTTTGGTGTAGAAACTACTGCCCTTGCTGTGTTGTTATCATGTTTTGTTGAATGTACTTTCGACGTTCCTGATATTTCGAGATCAGGCATACCAGATAATATGCTTTCATTATCATCATCACTATAATCACTATTATTGATAATAGGTTTAATTTTATCAGTTTTATTCGATTTTACTGCAATACTTTTTATGCTAGCATCATCATTGTCAATATCGAATTCTGAATCATCTAATTCAAGCATGTCTATGTCAACTTGATCTATTTGTTGTTGTGCTATTGCCATTTTATCATTAATAGCTAGTTTAGCGGTCATATAATCCATTTCGGCTTTCTTAGCTGCTAATTTTAATTCAAAACGTGCCCTATCTAAGCTATATTTTGCTGACTTAGCCTTAGATTTTAGTGATGCCTTGGACGATGCACTCTTGCGGGATATTCGACTCCGTGCACTTGTAGATCTGTTCGTTGATTCACATCTTGTATCATGCAGTATTAGTTGTTTTGACACGATTTTATCATAACGATTCTTAGTTTCCGATCGTCGGAAATGTTCGGTTCTAAGGGCTTCGACCGACATAGGGTCGGATTCGCATAATTTAATTACATTACAATTCAATTGTTCATACCGACTCCATATTTGCTTCAAGTCTATTTGTATATCCAATACTTGTCTTTCATCATACTTGTTTATATCTTCATCTATTTTTGTATATATTGTTGATAATTCTTGTTGTATTTCTTCCATCTCTGATTTCATTTCTTGGAGATGTTCCTTCGTTCGCTGTCTCGTCTCCATAGCAACACCGTCTTCGTTTTCAACTCGGCTCATTTTCGGTTTAACGACAACCGAACCTAAGTAAAACTTTGTGGTAGACACAAAGGCTGTCTACCCTTTCCTTTCACGCACCAGTCGTCAAACAGTCAAACGCAAATGACAACAACTCAATAGAACACACATCAGTTCAATATGTTGCCAAATTGGTTTTACTATAACAAATAATAATCAATACAAATATTACGAATCTAATTAATACTAAACATAAAATACAAGGTGCGAAACAGTGTTGTGAATGCAAATACCTTAGATCTTCGCTCACGGTACGAAAGGATAACAATATGAGCGATTCTTCAATCGACTTATCTCTTCAAATTCTCAAACACAACTACTACTGATCGCGTAATTTACAAGAAAAGTTTACAAATTCTATTACAAGGTGTGCCTAAATTCTACCAATAAAATAAGTCCGAAGCCATGAATCATCTATATTTATTTATATTCACTTAAAACCATTATTTAACGCGGAACTTTAATACAGTACTATACGATGAATCATGGCATGTCAATCGAACATAAAACTATCATTAAATTTATACTACGTCATTCTATTAAATCAATTAAAATTCGAGTTAAATGAAATACAATTTAGAAATATAAGTAAAAATAAAGCTAACTTAAAATATCGAAGTACAAACGAAATTAAAATAATATATAATATAAATGAGCAATATTGACGTTAACACTCATGTATGTATGTTTAGGAGTAATCGTATGTTTTTAATTTTTTAGTATCACCGTCTGAAGATCGCAATAAAAGCGTGAAACTCCAAGTTACGGAAAAGGCTTTGCCTCGTCTCTGTTTTATACTCTATATCTATATATTTATAAATCAGTCTTGTGAAAAAAGCTTTTAGCTTATTCAAATCCTGAATAAATGATGATGATGATCATCATCATCATCATCATCATTTATTCAGAACCTGATAAGTTTTACAATAACTTTTTTTCACAGGACTGATTTACGTAATAAACTAGAGAATAAACATAAAATAATTGATTACAATAATTGGCCTACATAGATATATATATATATATATATATATATAAGCCTACAGCTACAAGGTTAATTAAATACGAAACTTAACAGTGATTAGATGCTGTAATTGTATTGGTATTCAAATGCTTCTCAAGGAGACTTTTGAAACTTTTCCTTTTGGAAACCTCCTTCATTGTAGACGGTAGGCTAGATCATTCCACTTGTGAGCACCAACATATTGAAATGAGTGGCAATGGCTTGACTTGATGTATATGTCATTATGGGTGTGAGATCTTGTCTTGGTGATGATGATGATGATGATGATGATGATGATTCTTGAACATCATGTAGGCCTACAAATAGAAAACATTTCTCTGTCTAAAGAAGTAATCTCTCAATATCTGTAACACTTCAACACATATCCGGATATCTGATGTTAAAACGTTCAAATTCATGAAATTTTATTATTCATATTCTTTGTAATATTCCTTTTTAGGTGAAAAAGTAAAAAATATTGTTGATGTCTTGGTACCTCTCTATGAAAAAGGAGTTTATGAGCTACAACAGGGTGTTCTATATGAACTTGAAGGCGAAGGTATGAGATAAAAATACTGTGTTGAACCATTGTGGCATTTGTCAGATGTACTGCCTAGTTGAAAAGAATGGTCCGCACGGAGAATGCATCCCCCTCGCAATCTTCAGGAGTTGGTACTAAGCTCTGTTAAAAAATAAGCGCATTTCCCCCACAAAACTAAGTTTTCTGAATTCTTTGCAACTACGATGCACTGGGTCCGACAAAAGAAGGAATCCTGGAATCCTAGATCCAAGAAGGTTAGATCAATTTCAGAGGATAATTGATTGTTTTAATGATTTATTGGTCAAACATCAACAGAAAATATTCAGAAGAAAATGTTGAAATGCGCCTTTGATTCCGGAAGGCTAAACCTTTTGTCGGAGCCTGGCCACTGTGTAACTGATAAATCAAAATGACCTTATGTTATATCGTATAATTGTACGTTATATTTTTAAGAATGATGTAGAGAGTTAATTTGGTCAAAGACTAAGTCAGGTAGCTCATGCAATTAAGTAGCCTGCGTTACAGACCGCGATTCATTCACAAAAGAATAGGGTCTGTGTGATTTGCACAGTTCTCTGTCCAGCCACTCTACGAAAACGTAGAGCGGAAGTCTCTGATCGATGCATGGTAAATCTATTGTTCTTAGATAATAATTTCATCACCTCTGTTCTATCAATTGATTGTCATAGCTACGAAGTCTAAAATAGAACTTAGTGCAATCATGTCAACTGAAGTGAACAAAGTAATGTGAGAATCCCGGTGAGAATCACCTTAATCTTGCGTAATTATGTGACATCAATCTTGTTCTGATACGAGGCCGGCCAGAGAAACCGAGCAATTCACACATACCCTATTCTTTCGTGAATGAATCACGGTCTGTAACGCAGGCTAGTGATTAAGATGATTGCTCTAATCTGGTTATTCTCTAGTCTGCGTGGTATGCGGTGTTCTTTGTATACGGTAGGTCGCTGCTATACGATCCTAAATGTAATCCGCAGAATTCAGCTTTGGTGATTACTTTTATTTTTTTTGTAAGTCCAACAAAAGCAGCAATCCTAGATTGGGGAAGATTAGAGAAATTCAGAAGAAAATTGGATTGTTTTAATGATTTATTGGTCAAACATCAATAACAAAAAATTCAGAAGAAAATGTTGAAATGCCTGTAGGATTCCAGAAGGCTGAACGTTTTCTCTGACCCTGGTCAGATGTGAATTGTATGTGTTTAGTCAGAGCCAGCTGCTAGGCTACTGTTTATTGATCTTACTGTGGGTAGATTATAATACAACAATCCTTGCAATATGTATTTATTGATTATTCCTAGTACTTTAAGTATATTCCGGTAACTATTTGGCATTTAACTTTAATCTATTATCTTCTTTAGGTTCCGAATGGGACAAAGGAAGGGCATTACAGTTGAAAATGCAAAGGAATCTTGCTGATTCTATCTCAAGACTTGATGAATTAAGTATGTCATTGTTACTTCTCATAATTATCGTGTCAAGATCTGTCCACAGACTTAAAGTTATTAGGACATTATCGCCCTACCAAAGGCGCCCGTACCACTTCATTTCTAAGTGAGTTGCTCTTTTGCTAAGAGCAATGATTGTTAAAGGGGCAAAATTGACCGACGACCGCTGCGAGCATAAGTTGAATTTATGCTTAGCGTATTTCAACCGTCTCGCTTTGAAACAATTGTTATACCCAGGCCTAATTTGTAATAAAATTCATGTCAACAATGAACATTGTGTTGTAACAATAAGCATGCACATGATCCTGCGTAGCTGCTTCAAGTAGGCTACCTTTATTGATCTCATCTGCAACCCCAACACTGCAGATCATTTTCAACAAATTACATGGCAGATAGGCCTTGATTATCAATGCGCAACAATGCACTGCAGCTACTCACAATGCAATTCCCTCTGAACCATATGCCCTAGTTGGTTGATGATAAAGTCTGGGCTGAGTTGACCTTCAGGTAATTGGAACCACATCCGTTAAGATACAATCAGATCTGAAGTATGGTTGCTATGCTATCTGAGTTTATCCTCGTAAGCTCTGTCCATATCCAAATCGAGACTTCTTAAAGTTGCTTGTACAGTAGAACTAATGCAGTGAAACCTGTATATAACAGACAGCTACGAGAGGTAGATAAATTGACCATTATAGACAGGTGGCCTTTATATACAGGTTTGATTCAATAGAAAATACTATTTTAGGCATTGCAAGAGTGACCACTATAGACAGGTGGCTGCTTTATAGAGGTGACCGTTATAGCAGGTTTAACTGTAGTCCTAATACAATCACTTGTTCAATGTCACCTCTGTATAATATCCACGTATCTATATAGTGGTTGTTTCAGTCAGATCCAAAAACATTATTCTATTGAAATTAATTCTGTATTTAAAAGTTACTTGTCCACTTGTCTCTATTGTAATGGTCAATTTGGAAAAATATAAAGAAAATCATTCTCAGCATAAAACATCTGATCTATATATATATATATATAAACGTCAAAGTCTGTGTGTGTGTGTGTGTGTGTGTGTGTATGCGTGCTGTCGCGACCATGGATTTGTTTTTCGTTTTTCTCTGTCAATTGTTACGTAAAAATTTCGAAAAACATATCATTAGAATCAATGTCATCCTGCGATTTTAATTACGCTTTTAGTTTTTTATATTCCATTCCCTATTTCCTGCATCGAAAGAAAACATATCTTTACTTTGTAATCCAACTTTGCGTGACAACAACAAAGCAATTTGTCCTTCTCAATTTCACACGCATCATTGACCATTCTCCATTGTTCACGCGATTATTCTATTGTTCTATTGATGAAATCCTTCAAACAAATTCTAAATCTAAGTAATGGAGACTTGCAATCTTGAAAATGAATGGAACAACCCAGCAGCGCGGGGCACTCATTGCTAGTATCCTATAAAAGTAACATAGCAGTAGACAAGATCTTGCCACAATGTATTGAACAAGTGGTAAAAGGGGCCATCACCTGGAATAAACCATTTGTTTGGGACTGTAAAAACAGTTCATGAACACTAAACAGCCCAATTTTCATGAACTTCTAATGAAAACAGGTCATTTAATGTTTATTAACTGTCCATGTACTGTTTGTAAACTTTTAGGACATATTTCATGAGGTCTGTTAAAAGTTCATAAACTCAAAATCTTTTTCGCATGAGAACACACCCCAAGCTAGAATGCTCAGAATTGCTCAAGTGCCGTCGTCATGCACACATAGCAGTAGACAAGCACTGTTGTTGCATGTTATAAATACTGTATTAGGCTTTATCAGTGAGAATCGGGAACTATCATGATCATCATCATCATAATTTATTCAACAGCTTTCGAGTTTACATATAAAACGTTTTTTTCACAGGACTGAATGGGGATAATTAACGTCATTAATCTCATAAATTTTGGTTAATGTATCTTCATATTTGTTTTGTTATAGGTAAGCTTCCTAAACAGAAAGATCCAAATTCATCTGCGTCAACATCATCACTGAAAGATACAACAAAACGTTCACAACCTATAAGCACTAAAACAAGCACTGGCAAAGGTGTAGGTAGAGGGAGCGTAAAACTGCCAGGCGGTTCAATTCAAAATGGTAAAACATCATATATTCCAAAACCAAGACCATCCTCAGCTACTACGACTAGAGGAATAACAAAGTCACATTCACACGTAAGACCAGTGTATGAGAAAAGTCGGGATCTGGTTATAAAAAAAATTACAGTAGGCTATATAGTATTGAAGGGTTGCCACCAGGGTTCGACAAAAATAGGAATCCTGGAATCCTAGATTCCGGAAGATCAGAGCAAATTCAAAAACAAATTGATATTTTTATGCATTTTTAGGTCAAACTTCAACAAAAAAATTCATAAGAAAATGTTGAAATGCCTCTAGGATTCTAGAAGATGTTACCTTTTGTCGGACCCTGCATGTAAGACCAGTGTATGGGAAGAGTCGCGATACTGAGATCTAGCGTTCCAGACGTCTCTGCTAAATTGATCAATAATCAGAAGTTTGTAATTTTTGTAAACTAAATTTACTAGGCAACTTTAAAAAAAGTCTACCAAATTCAATGCTATCCCATTATTTTGTTTGTGATGTTAATCGGATTTTATTGTCTTCGGCGTTCACAATTAAATAACTTCAGAATTGGAAATGAACGGTGCCTTGTAATTCCGCAATCAGGTCTATTTCGAGGTTGGCGTATCCAGTAAAAGTTAAGGTTTGTGTCTCATTCAATGTTTTGAATATTGATTTAATGCAGATATTTATTACTTCTTTTGGGATGTTGCATAAAAACTATTGAAGGAAATTTGAAGGAAAATTTGGAATTCCGAACAGTAAAATATTTTCTTGCCTTGGACTGTTGTTTTCATAACACTTTCACATGGAAAATAAAACTGGGCTGTTCACAATAAATTTAACACGTAGCTAAGCGTAGATGAGGATAATAAATTGTTGAATGTTAAATTACACTAGAACTTAGAAGAATGAAAATTATATAGTTTGAAATTCTAAAACTATTGTCGGAAACTCTATTTATAAATGCTGTTATAGAGTCACTAGGGTATGTAGCTCTTGTTGACGATTGATTTCGAAACTAATAACATGCCTGAAAAATTACTCGATTCTAATTGGCTTAGAGAAGTGCAATTTCGGGATTATTCCTTTGAAAAAAGGTGAAATCAAATCCAAGTTGCACTGCAGTGCAAAAAAATGAAATTCGAATATGATTGACCAAAAGAACAATCGAATTAAAATAAGCCAACGAAATTAGAGTTCGATTATTGCGGATTATGGCAACGCGGAATGATGTCGCAGACAAAAACAATCTCTATAGATTTGTAAACAATGGCAAAATTTAATTTAAATGATAGATTTCCAGCTGCAACCGAAGTAAGTACCTAAACGGTTTAAAGTAATTTCAAAGTTTCAGTTAGTTTCAGTTTGTGAATGATCATGGCCTTCGAAAATAAATAATTCATTTGATGAAAAGGTTTCCTTGCAGAGTCTTTGTACCAAACTTCACTTATTCCCTTTACATTTTTTCATGCATGTTATTGAAAGGAAATCATACTGCTCTTTCAATTCGTAATTATTTTGCACCTTGTGCACTTTTCAAAAAGTTTCAAATTGGAATTTTGAAATATTTTGAAAAACCCTCTCCGGGCAACCTAATTACGAATTGAGCTCGAAACGTATGATTTCCTATACAAATTACAATTTATAGATTTTGAATCATGACTCAAAGATTACGAGTTCGCTCCGTTACCGAACTCGTAATCTTTGAGTCATAATTTCTATATTGCTCTGCTTTTAGCATTGAGCACTCTCATTGATGTTTTGCCTCACACATTTATAATTATATTAGATTTTGAATCATATATTTATTTCTTCATTAGCCACAACCAAAATCTACAAGACCAGCTTCTGCAACTGTTGCAAAACCAACACCAAGACTTCCAAATGCAGAACAGGAAAAGAAAATATCCAATATGAAAAATGTTGATTCAAAGCTCGCTAATATGATTTTAAATGATGTTATTGAAAGGTAAGAATAATGCCAAATGGTCAGCTCCGCTTTTTCACTTGTTGTATATACCTTGTAGGACGATGTGTAAAGTAGTTCATACATATAATATCTTTCATATTTATAGGCTAACATATTACATTACATTATATTATCTTTATATTTATATTTTTATATCTATGCGATATGGAACAGATTTTTTTTTTATCATTTATCATCCAAAAGCTGTGTAGGCTTGAAGCTTTCTTTCACCGGGGTGGCTGGTTAATTGATTAGTATTTTTTGTAGCGTTTGTGCATTTTATGGCCGGATGTCCTTTCTGACGCCAACCAATAGTGCTCCTGCCTGGATTGAACCCAAGACCCTGTGAGCTTTTTTTGCGTGACTCGCAGCACTTTGAATGTTAATAGAATGCTTATTTACCCGTAAATAACTAACCTCTAGCAATAAAATTACATGCCCCAATAATTCAAATGTATTTATTTGACCATTTGTGTTTAATTCTTTGATTAATTTCTCAAGTACGTTCATCAATGCATTCGATTCATCTATATTAATTGTATTTGAATACGTTGCCATGGAAGCTATGTCTGTATAGCCCAAAACTAATTAGCATAGTCCCTGTATTAATTTGACTATTAGTAATTAGCTATACAAAGCTAAGGGGTGTCGTCCTGCGCTATAATGGAGTTCGAAATTACGCTTGATAATATTTTTATTGCAGAGATGTTGGTATTACCTTTGATGACATTGGTAAGTTACAATATTCAAATTTTTCAGTTAGAAATTGAAAAGGCCATTTATCATAATATGAGTTCCGCATGCGCTACTAAAAGATGATAACGTAATTCTTATTACATCTGAATTCTAGGTGGAGCTGAAAATGCCAAACAAGCACTCAGAGAAATTGTTATTCTTCCATCACTTCGACCAGAGGTAATGAAACCAACATCATATCTATAAATATAAGTAACTAGCAATGAGTGACCCGCGCTGCTGGGTTGATCCATTCATTTTCAAGATTGCAAGTCTCCATTACTTAGATTTAGAATTTGATTGAAATATTTCATCAATAGAACAATAGAATAATCACGTGAACAATAGAGAATGGTCATTGATGCGTCTGAAATTGAGAAGGACAAATTGCTTTGCTGTTGTCACGCAAAGTTGGATTCCGAATAAAGATATGTTTTCTTTCGATGGGGGAAATAGGGAATGGAATATAAAAAACTAACATCATCATTAAACTAGTGGGATGACATTGATTCTAATGATATGTTTTTCGAAATTTTTACGTAACAATTGACAGAGAAAAACGAAAAACAAATCCATCGTCGCGACAGCACGCTTACACACGCACACAGACTTTGATGTTTATAGATATAGATCAAAAATTCCAAGTGGGTGTGTGTGCGTCCAGTTTCCCGCTGATTTCTCAGTCGGTTTTCAAATGAGATAATTGAGTTATATATCATTAAAATTACAATTTCCCGCTTGTGGTTAGGACAAGTTTCAATTTTTTATTTCATTTTCTGTTTCGCATAATGAAAGAAAATATAGTGTCTCAACTGTATTTATTGTATGACTTTTATTTCGATATCAAATTTCAATTTCAACATACAGTCAAACCTGTTATAACGGCCACCTCTATATAGCCCGTCACCTGTCTATAGTGGTCACTCTTATAATGTCTAAAATAGTATTTTCTATTGAATCAAACCTGTATATAAAGGCCACCTGTCTATAGTGGTCAATTTTTTCACCTCTAGTAGCTGACTGTTATATACAGGTTTCACTGTACCAACAACATAATCAACTTAGTTGAAATATTTATCATTGTTTACCTCTGCTATTTGAATGAACTCAGCAGTGCGTATGAGTCATTAACTAGAAATTATATAATTATCTCTGTTTTTGAAATCGAAACTGAATTTGCTTTGGAAACACTTTGAATAATAAGTATTTTCTGATTGTGAATCTTAACACATCATCATCTTGTTGGTTCTCTTAACTATATTGTTTCATTTGAAGCAGTTAGTCAGGGTTCAGGGTCCGATAAAATATTTTCGATTCCGGAATCCTAGATTTTTGATAAGATTTCTTTGAAATAGGCTAAACAAAACAGAGGCAAAAAGGTGTCAAATGGAATGGCGAAATTTAACAGGAATCGAATTGCAATGCTTCGCGATGTAAACAAAACATGTACAACCAATTCAATAAACGTTGTCGTTATTAAAATTGTGCAGTTATCAAATTAGTTTTCTATTCGCTTGAAAACAAATAACATTTTGGTTATCAGTTTAACAAATTATGATTCTGCTTTGGAAACAGATTTACAATAATCAGTTTTGCTGTATATTTAGCAGCAAACATATGGAGCAGCTTCTGATTTTTTAACATGTCTTTCAAGAGCTAGGATCCCAGGATCCCGGGGTTTATCAGACCCTGTTAGTGTTTCAACCTTGCAATTTCATTATGATTTTAGTGGGGTTTTAGTGTATATCAAATTATGTACAGCACAGTATGGTTTCATTTGAAGCAGTTATTTAGTGTTTCAATCAGAAACCATGGTTCAACTTTAAGGTGTGCCTTTATCTATATTTTTTTCACATTCAGACGATCAATCCACTTGCTAGAAATCATTCAATCATTTTCAAAGAACAGTTTGCATGCTAAGTTAATTTTTGGCATGGTTGACTGTATTTTGTATTCCAAATTCACCACAGTGCTTGCTATCAGAATATGAAATTAAACCAACAACTTAAAAGAATAAAAATATACAGTTCAACATGTTATAACGGTCACCTCTATACAGCGGCCACCTGTCTATAGTGGTCACTCTTGCAATGTCTAAAATAGTATTTTCTATTGAATCAAACCTGTATATAAATGCCACCTGTCTATGGTGGTCAATTTTTTCACCTCTAATGGCTGGCTGTTATATACAGGTTTCACTGTATAATAAATAATCAATAAGTACATGATCAAAGTGCTAGAACACATTGCTGAGCTTTACTGCTTCATTTACTTGGGGCTGTAAGCCATGCTCTCAAGTTAAATGTTAAATTGTTTATTTTTTAGTTGTTCACTGGTCTCCGTGTACCAGCACGTGGTGTTTTATTATTCGGTCCACCTGGAAATGGAAAAACAATGCTGGTAAGACATTTATTATCCATTATCTGACATGTAGGACTATCATTGTTATACTCAGAAGAAATTATGATATGTTGGTTTCAAATAACTCATTTCTTTAATTATATAATAATCAAGTAATCATATAGCTGCAAAGAAAATTAATTTTGATTCGATAAGAGAAGTGCAATTTCAAGGAAATTCAGTGAAAATATTTTTGAAATTTCACTCAGTGCAAAAATCAAAATATGATTGTTTCATAGAATAATCAAACAAAATATTAGCGAACGAAAACACAGGGTTTGAAAAAGCAGACCGCTCAATTCACGTTCATTTTAGGATTGATTCGTACCTTGTGCATTTTTCAAATATATTTCGAATTGAACTCGAAACCATATGATTTCCTATACAAGTTGTTGTTTCACAATATCAGATCTGGTGTAGACAGCATCTGATGAGAACTGTAGAATTATGTTGAAGAAACAATAATAACAAAATGTGTTTAATTGATTTGTATATTTCTTCTTATAAATAATAATATTAATTCCAAATTGACATGTTGATAGTAGACTTTACATTAAGTTCTCATAGTTCTCATTTACTGTATTTATAGTATTTTGATAAATGCTAGAAGGTGCTAGATCATGCATGGTCATTATGAGTCATATGGGGAGTCATATTGGTTTTCCTATGTTCTAGAATGTTCTAGATGGTTCGAGAGCTCTCCTACACATCATCATTTGCTCAGTAATACCTCAATTACATAAACTGATAACAAATTTTTTTCATGAGATCGACAATATATACATGTTTTATGAAGAAGTTAACTCTTTGTGATGGGATTTATTGAAACTTAAAACATTTTTGCTAATTTCGTTTTTTAATTACTGTTGTTTTCTGTTAGGCAAAAGCAGTTGCAAGTGAAGCAAATTCAGTATTTTTCAATATTTCAGCAGCATCGTTAACTTCAAAATATGTAAGTGTAAACTGTACATTGATGCATAGATAGAAGTCTGATAAATATTTATTACTTTATCAACTAATATTCTGTTTCTCAGTTCACGAACTGTTCAAGAACTTTACAGACTTTGATGAACTGCTACTTACAACTTCACAAATTGTTCATAAAAATTGATCCATTTAACGTTCATGATTTAAACTTTTAATGAAAATTGATCCATTTAGCGAATGTTCATAAACTTTGCATTAATGTTGGTCCATTTAACGTTCAGGGACTTTGTCTGTTCATGAAAATTGGTCGATTTATCGCTCGTAAATTTTCCATGAATATTGATCCATTTAACGTTCAGGAATTGTTCATGAAAATTGGTCCATATAACGCTCATAAACTTTTCATGAAAATTGGTCCATTTAATACTGATGAACTGCTCGTGATAATTGGAGTAACGTTCAGGAATTGTTCATAAAAATTGGTCTATAAAACGTTCATGGTTAACTCTTCATGTAACTTGGTCCATTAACACTGATAAACGTTTCATGAAAATTGGTCCATTTAAAGCTCAGGAACTGTGCTTGTTGGCTGATAAATGCATTTACCGTTATGCTCTAAGCGAAACATGCCACTTCCATTTCTACATGTTAAATTTTATCAAAATACAAGATAATGATGATGTCATTTTTGTCATCATGAATCATAATAATGTGATAAGAGAATCGAAATTTTGTAACTTTTATTAATTGAATATGTTGATTCAAATGTTTTCAATTTTTCATAACGATAATTATTTGATTAATAGGTTGGCGAAGGCGAAAAAATGGTCCAAGCATTATTTGCAGTGGCAAGAGAGGTCCAACCGGCTATTATATTCATCGGTATTTCTATATCTAATTACCATTTATTTCTCTTTTTCAACTTTAGTTGGCACGCCAAACTAATTCTGAAATGTTCACAAAAGTTTGCGCTGTCAGTCAACATTTATTTAATAGGCAGAAAATATCACCATTGGAAAATATCACCATTGTGCTTCAATCAACTATGTTGTTTTTGAATAATTGTTAATATTCTCTCGATTTAGATAAAAATAAAACGTTTGTATTTTCCGCACTTTCACATCTAAATTTTAAGCTGAAAATCGAAAGCAACTTGTATATTACTGCCATACTGTGGATTTTAGTTACTACTTATTTCTCTTCAAAAATTTGTTTTGAAGAATAGTACCCTACTACAATCTGATGGGGTTTGTTAGTCTAGATAAACTATTCCATACAACTATTTCTATTAAATTGTTTATTTTAATCTTTAGATGAAGTTGATTCACTTTTAACTGAAAGGAAAGAAAACGAAAATGAGGCTAGTCGTCGACTAAAAACAGAATTCCTTCTATGCTTTGATGGGGTAAGTTACCATTGTACTGATTTTCAATACTTCTCGATTTACTTTCAAGTATTAATAAAGGGTTACCACACTTTTCTATATTTGTATTCATATTTAATAAATGAGAAAACGTTGGGAGACTCAAGTGTAGCGCTAGAAAATTTGCTTGTTTGTGAGACACATGTATTTGTTTATTCCATAGTATCTATCTTGTTGTGGAAGTTTGTTTAAAAGTAATGTAGACGGTGTCGCCCTACCGAAGGCACCCGTACCGCTCCTCTATTTCTAGAAGAGTGGCTCTTTTCGCTAAGAGCAATGATGTTAAACGCTCCTTAGATCTCAGCCGCGACACTGCAGATCAATGTCAACAGATTTCATGGCAGATAGGCCTTGATTGTCAATGCGCAACGATGCGCCGCAGCTACTCACAATGCAATTCCTTCTGAACCATTTCATCCGCCATCCTTAGATGGTACTCATTTGATGTTACAGATAAAGTCAAGGCTGAGTTGACCTCAGGGGGATTTGAACCACAGTCGATCAGATATGACACGATCTGAAGTTCGGTTGCTCTGCCAACTGAGGTAATCACCCATAAAGTTTGTTTGATATGTATAGAAAATTGAAATCGGGATCAATTATTCGATTCCATTTTTTGCACTGAATTTACTCAAAATTGGACTACTCTAAGCCCATCAGAATCAAAAATATTTGCAGATATGTGATGATTACCTCGGAGACTCGTGATTTGTTAGCGCTTCATGTGAATGTGTTTTCTAATTTTTCCGAGTGTAGTAAATACGAATACAAACATGTCAAGTGCGTGGTAACCCTTTTGGCTTTGATAAGTAATAGGTTTGGCTTCCCTGTTCAAATTCCAACAGTGTCATATTTCAGGAGCACAACAGCATTAAATAAACCAGACAACGCAAGTTATTTAGTTTACACAGGATATGTAGCGTTTAGCTATACCTATATTATGTGTTACTCAGGTCCGACAAAACGTTCAGCCTTATGGAGTCCTAGAGGCATTTCAACATTTTCTTCTGAATATTTCTGTTGCTGTTTGACTAATAAATTATAGAAGCATCAATTTTCTTCTGAATTTTCTCTAACCTTCCGGATCTAGGATTCCAGGATTCCTGCTTTCGTCCAACCTGGTGTTACCAGTAAACACTTAAACCTAGACTTTTAGACTTATATTCATTTATTTATATAAGTTAGAGTACTTGATCTTGTTTCCTCTATTCAAAATTATCAGTTAACACCAATTTGATTACTTCGCATAATTTTCTAGGTTGCCAGTGACCCTAACGAACGTATCCTTGTAATGGGTGCGACAAATCGACCCTGGGAACTTGATGATGCTGCGTTAAGGTGAGTTATATAATTATAAAATACCTAAAGTAAGTAATTTGGACAATGTTGCTCTACCGAAGGCACCCATACCATTCCTCTATTTCTAGAGGAGTGGCTCTTTCCGCGGAGAGCAATGCTGCTAAACGCTCTTCATTTATCTCAGACGCAACACTTCAGATCAATTTCAACAGATTTCATGGCAGATAGGCCTCGATTGTCAATTCGCAGTGATGTGCCACATCAACTCATAATGCATTTCTTAAAGTTCATGAACTGTTCATGAACTCAAAATTTGTTTTTACAGGGGATATATTTCTGATGCTTTATCTGGTTTAGTTTTGTTTCACTTTTTAGTAAATATGTCTAATTGTGTTATATTTGAAAATATTCACTCAATCTCTTAAGATTTTTATACCCATAAAGCTTTGTTACTGTTCCTTATTTCTGTAATTTCGAGTTTACCCCCAGATGGTCTTTTTAGACATATGTGATCCCTACATAGAAGTGATCGCATGTAGAGGTGGTCGCTATATAGAGGTGGTCGCTATATAGAGGTGGTCGCTATATAGAGGTGGTCGCTATATAGAGGTGGTCACTATATAGAAGTGACTATATATTATCTTTATGTTTCAGGCGACTTGTTAAACGTGTCTATCTTCCTCTTCCTAATGATGCGGTATGATATTCATAAGTATAGATTCATATTTTAATCATTAATACTTTACAAAAGGTTTTATTATTATTAAGGTTAGAAGTTGTTTGTGTATCTTGTTCCACTGGATAGCTACTACTCCTGCATTTTGAATAGCAAAACATGTTTTCATATTAATATAAATTTTTTAGCTAAGAGTTTATTTTTTACTAAATAAAAATGAAATAAAATAAAATGCAGAGGCAATTGGGGGATGATGACAAACTGTTAAATTTTTATCTGGCCTTATGCTAAACAAATAATAATTGACATTTCTGAAATTCGACTTACTTTGTTGACTTGCTTATGTCTCACTTCTGTGTTATGCCGATCTTGATGGATTGGAGAGTGGTATTGACGCTTTCCAATCATGAAAATAAGGCAGCAAAAAAAAGGCAGGACTTGAGTCAGTCAACTTACTTTGGGGCATCAGATGACATGGATTTCAAATATGATTTTAAATAAAAAAAAAAACAAGCTTACTATTTTTGCAGGGGTCGAAAGCATTTTTCAGTGCCTGCGACCACATCATTTTGTCTTAAAAATGACTGCTAATATTATACCAGAAATTTTCCTGGTCTAGCAATTTAAACTGGAACCATACTTACACATAGAGTAATTAGTTTCATCCTTTTGCACACTGTTATTCAATTTCATTAATAAACTTTATGAATTATTTATATTTTAATATGAAAGATAGCGTCAAAAAATCATGATTAAATTTGTCCCGACGTTTCACAATTGCTGTTGTCATTATCAAGGTTAAAAGCAATGTCAACAACAGCCATGTCGAAACATCGGAACAAATTTAATCGTGAATTTTTTGTCGCTATCTCTCATACTGAAGGTAGCGTAGAAAATTTAATTGAATTATTTATAGATTAAGAATACTTTTAAATTTTAGAAATATATATCTGCAGGAATTCTATTGCTCAATTATTGTGCCTGCAACAGCTGGTCCCAGTAGTCTCAACATTTTGTAGCCCTGCTTCCTAATACAAAACCTTGTAAATGTGTGTTGTCCTTTTTGAGGACAAGCTTCCCAGGATCAATCACCTTAAGTGTGACAGCCTGCATGGTTCCCGGGGGGGTAACTCAAGAACTTCAGGGGGTGCCAATTTGAATTTAAAAATACCCCCCAAAATTTTTTTTTAATCCCAAATTGGTACCTCAAATATTTTTTTCACACCAAAATATATACTCCAGAAAATAATCCACAAATGCGAAGAAAGCATTTTATGTTTTTTAAGCATTATTTTCAAATTGATACCTGCAAATAATTTTTGTTTTGAAAACTAATACCCCAAATATTTTGAAAATCATGAAATGTATACCCTAATATTTTACAAGACGATGAAAAGGTACCCTCAATAATTGGCACGTCCCCGTATACCAAACCATATGGAGTTAACCCCCCCCCCCTGGCATGGTTCTTATATATATATATATATATCATCATAATAATCTAAAACGGTACATACATTTACCATTTATTATACTGTCATTTCTGTTTCAGACACGACATCAAATTCTCGATAAATTACTTGCAAAACAACGATCACCGCTTTCTCAATCAGATCTAACGAAACTATCCCGGTAAATAAAAAAAATAGATGTTTTCTTCTTCTCAATAGTATTTGATATATATTGTACAGAAGATAATTGATTGTGTTTTTCTTACAGAATGACAGATGGTTATTCTGGTAGTGATTTAGCTGCACTTGCAAGAGATGCTGCATTAATGCCTATCAGAGGTAAGGAGATCTTTGGGAAGAAATAACTCCCCAAAATTGATTTATTGGGGGATTTTGGGGGTGTTGCTCAGTTTTAGGAAAATATATAATATTAGCGCGTTTTTTTGTATCTGATAAACAATATCACCCAAAATGCCTTCATCTCGTTCCTGAACTCCTCTGACATCCACTGGGACTCCAGACGTCTTTTTCATGTTAGTGCCAAACTTTTATTAACTCGGTACGCTTCTAGTTTGGCTTATTTCGAAGTTTTACGATTTGGAAAAGCAAATTTTAAACAATGTGTTTTGGAGAAAAGTTAGGCAAAATACCTTTATCTGGAAGCGAACCGCACTAAAACGCTTATCAAATGGGTTTATTGATTGCAGCCTTGGTGTAGTGGCTAGGGCGTTGAATGACGGCCTGCAGGGTATCGGGTTCAATCCCTGTCCGGAGCACTATAGGTTGGCGTCGGGGGGGCATCCGGCTATTAAACGTACACAAGCTTCAACATAATAACAAATTAACCAACCATCCCGGTGACAAAAAGCTGCAAGCTTACCCGGTTATAAATAAAAACAAATGGGTTTATAAACTGCATGAATAAATAGAATAGAACCAATCCTTTTTTCTGTAGAGACTACGATGATTAGAAATGATATGAATAACTCCTATTTTTTTCAGAAATGAATCCAGAAGTATTACGATCACTCCCAGCTGATAAAGTGCGTCGGATAAATGTAAATGATTTCGAATTAGCAATGAAAAGTATTCGACCAAGTGTATCAGAAAAATATTTAAAAACTTTTAATGAATGGAATTCTGGTTTTGGAAGTCTATAACGAAATCTAATAACAAGAAGCGATTAGCAAATGCGCTTAAACTATATTGCTGTGGACAATATTACAATTAATTATTTGTATAATTTAAAAACATTTCTATTGGAAAATACATTAGAATTTCATTACGAGAAATTTTGACCGGATCGTCTCTTATAACCTGCCTGCAGACATATATGTTGAAAATTCGATGGAACTCATTCACGCATTCAATTCTGTGTACTAATGTTATATGCATCAGTTTACATCAGAGGCATAATTCGTTCTTGTAGCAATGGTATAGCGGAATGGAGAATTAATTTGAAAGTAATAAAATAAAGTAGCTTGTTTGCAGACTTACTATAGTGCAGTACTCTGAGTACCCATGATTTTACAGAGAGTCTGCTAAACGCTTTAAAGTCTGCATGCAGGCTATTTTCTATTATTTTCTATCCAGGTTGAAAGTATCAGAGCCATCGATATTCTGAGGGATGTATAATATTTATACCTTTGAATATATATATATGATATAGAAATTATGACTCAAAGATTACGAGTTCGGTCCGTTACTCTGAGTTTCGCGTAAAGACGCTCTTCAGACGGTTTATTCATAATATATATATATGATATATAATGATTAATACTACGGTGTGAAATAAAGGATTGTGATAAATGCGAGGATAAATAAAATTTATAAAATATGATTATGGAATTATCTTCAATGAGTGCTATTCTTTGTATGTTTTGTACATGATCCAGAGGTGTTTGGATCCCGATCCGGCCAAGGCCCGGGTTCAAAATATCGCGAAAACAGTAATTAATGAAGTCCCTTCCCAACTACTTCATATTATTTGTTAAATAATTTCCATTCATTTAGTATAGTGTGTATCGCTGGGTATATCTTTAAAGTTAAGCATTCGATTTCTTCGATACTAAAATGTATGGCTGTAAAAATTAACTTTTGAGTTTTTCAAATTCCAGCTGAATATTTCAAGGGTCAACATTCGGGTCTGGCCGCGATTTGATAAAACAGATAGAAGTTGTGACCACTTACGCTCGCATGTGCCGTAACATATCAAAAGCGGTCACTGTGTTCTGATTGTGCGGCCAAAGCCCCGACCAAATGACTTTTTTATTTCACCAACATTCATAGGATTTAATCGGATGAATTTTTCGCCAATGTAATAATAACAATAATAATGTACAAATGTTAGCTAGGCGAAGGCCTATTTAAAAATAACTAACGAAGATGGCAGGCAATGACACAAATATAAAATACAATAAATCGAGCAATCAATGAAGCTGTTCCATTGAACCGATGATAGCAACTATGTAAAAGACTGGTCTGACTGGAGGAGTAAATTAAACAGAATATCAATAATATCAAAATGTCTTCTGTCGAATGTCAAACTCAAAACATCATCGTAAAATAGTTGTTGCTATGTTCACTACACCTAAATCCATCGCTCAAAACGGTGCATTTCCACGCGGTTCACTCGTTTACAGGAAAGCAGAATACAATGGACCTCGTTTTATATTTTTCAGTAAATTTCTTCCCGTTTTCCGTAAATCAGACGTGCCTCTGTAGTCGGGCCATAAATAGGATAACTTCTTTCTATCATAGGACATGAAATAAGATTGGCTTACGACCAATTAAAGCCTTGTTATTTGTAAATGACCTTAGTAAATAAATTAGTAATTCGTGTATAGTTATCCGATGCCGCTGTATGTAGCTCAAGAAGAACATTTCAACAATCAGAGAGACGGAGGACGATGTTGGAGAGAAATCAGCGATGTAAGCAAATATCACATATGTTTAATCAATTTACAAATGATCGATTAAATTTGCTGCGTATTGATTGACCTGATTCATGTAGGATAAAATCTTACAGGGTTCGACAAAAGTAGTAATCAGAACGGCAGGTCTTAGCTCGGAACACGGAAGACGAGGAGAGATTTACGGAAGAGTTAACATAGAGGTTTCTATTGTGTTTTCGAGTACCAGAATGAGACTACCGGTCATCGTTTCTAAAATGACTAAAGCCGTTATCTCAAATCGGTCATCGTTTCTAAAATGACTAAAGCCGTTATCTCAAATCGGTCATCGTTTCTAAAATGACTGAAGCCGTTATCTCAAAAAATTCTTCGTACAAAAGCGTCTGTAAAATGACCCCAAAGCCGTTATCTCAAATCGGTCATCGTTTCTAAAATGACTAAAGCAGTTATCTCAAATCGGCCATAGTTTCTAAAATGACTAAAGCCGTTATCTCAAATCGGTCATCGTTTCTAAAATGACTGAAGCCGTTATCTCAAATCGGTCATTGATTCTAAAATGACTAAAGCCGTTATCCCAAATCGGCCATTGATCTAGAATATGCTAAAGCCGTTATCTCAAAGCCATTCAAATTTGCAAAACCTTTCAATTATCGTTTCAAAGTCGGAATCTCTCCATCTAAAATATTTATTCTCGTTTCATTCTCGTTCCATTCTCGGTAAGATCACTTCCG
This sequence comes from Haliclystus octoradiatus, assembly GCA_916610825.1. Taxonomy (NCBI): domain Eukaryota; kingdom Metazoa; phylum Cnidaria; class Staurozoa; order Stauromedusae; family Haliclystidae; genus Haliclystus; species Haliclystus octoradiatus. The sequence goes on from OU744448.1 coordinate 30,612,015, forward strand.
TTAAATGTTCGCCAGCCAATCAAAATAATCTTGCGAAAAATCAAACCAATCAAAAGCTCTCCTTCAAAGCGAGGCTTTTCTAGATAGAGCAGCATCTTTGTATAGAATCGGCCAGATTATCGGGCCGATTTGAGATAACGGCATTTGAGATAACGGCTTTGAGATAACGGCTGGCTCTCGTGGTTGACACCCTAGCCATTAATGGTACTTTTCAAAGGGAATAAAAATAAGGGAATAAGCCTGGTTCCCATATAGCAAATTTTCCTGCATCGTTGCCTGCGACATTTGCCTGGCAACGACGAAGGCAACTTGCTATTTTGCGATATAGCAACTTTGTCTGCGACACTGCCTGCGATCATGCCGGCGTTAGTGCCAGCGATAGTGTCGGCGATGACACCTTAGACATGGCGGTGGCGCGCACATGGCGGTGACACGCCGGTTATAGCCTTGGAGCCGGGACACAACCAACTCCATAATATCAAAAACCATGCATTTTGCCTTGAAACCATTGCATGCCTATTCATTGAATAAACAACAAATAGCATGCAGCGTATTTTACTGCGTTTTAGCGTCAATTTTTTTATTGTAATGCGGGAAATTTGTTGTATTACAATACCGTACATTTTATTAACAGTATTTCATAAAATTTTATAGTCTTTCTTAGAGTATGATATTATAAAACAGTTTCACAAATCCAAAATTACAATTATGACAATGTAATGTTGTAAAATAATTATGTGATTTTGACGGGGAAATCAACCCCCGTTTTTCGTGAACTAATTTCACTGTCTGATTAATTCCAACCTTACCTGGTCACTAAGTTCCGACCGTTCCTTCACTCTGCTGCCTCTGCGAAGCAACCTTTTCAAATTCCAGTTAACGGTAAAGAAAATGACCGCTTACTTTACAATTAATTATGTTCTTACATTCGAAACACTTTGAGTTACATTATCATCAAATAAAAATAATAATAGAGAGCATTTTGAGCTTTTGGAAATGAAACAGTTAACATATCAAGACGTCGAACTAAGCAATGTTGAACATTCATTTTGTTTTTACTTTTTCTTGTCATTTCAATGGTAAACTCTGCTAGACTTTTTTTTTAGACGAGGTTTTTACGCATGCACATCGCAAAAAATGTTTCTTCGTGGGCCCACTTTTTACCCTAAGATGTTAGCCTGTATGATATGGAGTTCTGACGTAATGCATACAGGCTAACGGCGTTTGACTAAAAATAGTCCATCGTCCAGGAAGTCGACATCAAAATGCTGATGCACTAAGTCGTTCACCTGTAGAAAAAGCACACAAAGTGACCATGGCAATGACGTCTAGCGAAACAGTACACATGATTGACAGCTTGAATGAAAGCATTCTAACATTCAAGGCCCTCAATAAAGCTTCACGAAACGACCCAACTATATCAAAGATAGTAAAACAAATTAAGACGACCGGAGATATCGAAACGATACACTATGGGGATTCCCCCTATGTTAATAAAAGAGGTGAGCTCAGCACGCACCAAGATGACCTACTATGGGGATCACAATAATATTCATCAAGGTATAGTTAAAATGAAGTCTTTGGCACGCAGCTTTATCTGATGGCCGGGATTTACAAGGATATTAGCAAAATCATGTGATTCTTGTAAAGCAAATGCTTGTCTATCAGATGTATCCTCTACTCACTCCTGGCAGTTTCAAAGGGGAATGTCATGTATTACGTTGTGCGACGTAACAGCACGAATATTATAACGCAATGATTATAAACGAGGCTGCCACGTTGGACAACTTCAAGTCGTTAGCTAGCAGTAAGTCATATATTTCCTCAACTCTGTATCTTAACTGATTATTATACTGTTACTGTTATCGATAATCTGTAGTGTTCATTGTGCTTCATCTTCTTATTAATATATAAAAATATATATAGTAATACAGCAGGAGTGCTTCATGGTTATGTCAACGTTCCTTCAGGGTTCGGCTTGCAGCTTGCGTCGGGGGCATATTAATAGACCATTCACAGCATCAATGCAATAAAGCTGTCCATTTGTTGCGGGTTACATTACTATGTATCTGAAAACAGGCCTTTATTTACAAGAAGTGTTTTTGTAGCAGATGGTGTGTTTCAATCGTCGAAATATTCGATTGTTATCCATCAAGCAATATGGGAGGACTCATCATCGTGTTGATACAGAAATTGATTTTTTTTTCTCTCGTTTGTAATTTTCAATCATGCAGAGGAGACCCAACATGTCAGTTTCCCTACCAGAAGATGGATAGTGAATATCTTGAGTCTAGCGAAGGGGAATTTTACACGGGAAATGCTTATAAAAGCCTTTCAAATACTTCAATGGGAAGATGTTCAATGAGATTTATTGCAGAAGCGAAAGCTAAATCAATGAATGTTGTTGGTGTTAATCACAGAAACGTAACATGTCAATTATTTGTAAAGAAAATTAGTGAGGATTTGGAAGGAGAAGGAAATTTGATTAAGAAAAAAGATTCTATTTATTATGAAAAAATTGAATGTGAGTATAGCCATGCCATTATCAATTGTCAAACATTTATTTTTTATAATCATTTGTTACTCTTATTACTATGGCAACGCTAATGCTACGGACACCAGTAGAAATTTCGTAAAAGATATTAAAATAATCATCATCATAATTCAAATTAAGAGAATTTCGATATAAGTAATATTCGTAGCCCACTCTTTTTTTAACATGGCTCACATTCCTTTGTGTTTGGAAGTAGCTGATCAAAGTTATATTAAGACATTTAATCTATTTTAAATTAAAAAATGTATAATTTAGAGGAAATGTAAAACAAATTGTATTTACTTTGTTTTAGACTTTGTGAAGGCCACACCATCTCCTATCATCGTCCAATCGAAAGGTGACAAACCAGGAACTTTTACATTTCAATTGCCAACTGGATTATACAAACTGAAGTTAAATCATTTGCATGGTAAATTAGTTTGCAAAGTTCAAGTTGCGATGCCATTTGGATGTCACTGGGCTGGTGGTCCTCAAGTAATTGCAATCGTGCTCACGGAAGATATTCGTGGTGATACAGTTGTAAGCCTTGAACAATTTGATGAATTTGAAGGTGATGGTATGGACACTTCCTATGTAGCAACTTCTGGCTGCTTTTCCCTGGTTCAAGGATCGACTTACTCATTTTGGTACAGGACTGACTTAATTAATCATTACACTGAAAGAGTCAGTTATGGAAAAACATCATTTGAGCTGTTTGCGAAATTATGTGAACAACATAACAAATGCATCAGATACAGACATTTACATTCCTCATTTAACTTAATTTAATTTAATTTAAACAGAATGCCGTTACATTACTCATAAGAATGATCTGTTATGCATATGTGGATGGCTTAAACATTATGTCAAGCGTGACTTGATTTCTATGAGTACCTGGTTCAATATATGTAAACAGCAAAATAAATTTAGATTGCAAGTGGGTTTGCATTTAGTTTGTAATTTTTTAACACAATGGGTGTAAAAACATGTAACCTCTTATAATGTCATGTTACCACGAGAATTAGCTTTATATAGAACATTCTCGACATTTTTACCTTAACACAGAAAAATGGGTCATCGAAAGAATTGTTGACAATTTGATCATGACAGAAATTTATGACTATTACGTATACGCAAATACAGCTCGTTGAAGCTGGGCTTCCAGTTGATTAATGTCTAGCTACAGTACCATTGATAGAGTCGGTAGATAACAACGTGTTGGAAATTCATAATTAGTTGTAATTGCGCTCCTGCTCCTGAGAAGTGCAAAATCGAAGTAATTCCTGTACAAAAAGTTGAAATCAAATCTAAATTGCAGTGCAGTGCAAAAAACTGAAATTTGAATATGTTTGTCCGATAGAACAATCGAATTAAAATATGCCAACGAAATTAGAGTTCGAATATTGCGGATCATGGCAACGAGGAATGATGCAGTGGGCAAAAACAATCCCTACAGATTTTTAAACAATTAGCGAATTTAGTTTAAATGATAGATTTTCAGCTGTAACCGAAGTAAGTAAACGGTTTAAAGTAATTTCATAATTTCAGTTAGTTTCAGTTTGTGAATGATTATAGCGTTCGTAAATAAATAATTAATTTGATGAAGTGACTTCCTTCCAGATCAGGTCCTCGCATAAAACTTACCTTTTTCCCTTGACATTTTGTCACGCATTTTATTAAAAGGAAATCATACGTTTTCTCTTTCAATTCGTAATCAATTTGCACCTCGTGCATTTTCAAAAAGTTCCAAATTGCACTCGTACTACGGGCTTGTGCAATTTTGAAACTTTTGAAAAACCCACTCGAGAAACCGCATGATTTCCGATTTCCTATACTAATTCACCTGCTGAAAGCGGTTACTCTCACACGAATGGTCATTGGTCGTACATGATGATTATTTTCGAGCAATAAATATTAAACATAAACAAGCATCGATAGCATATTTCGTAGATGTAAAAGGAGAGTTCTAGGACAACAGACTCTTTACAAATTTGGACAATACAGCTAACAATGAAGCTAACTTTAAGGACCTCGTTAAAGCTAACAATGAAGCGAACTTTAATGGCTTCGTTAAAGCTAACATTCAAACAATGAAGCTAACTTTAATTAGCTCATTAAAGCTAACCTTCAAACAATGAAGCTAAGTTTAACGAGAAGATGACATTCAAACAATGAAGATTCCACATAACTAGTGTGGCGCAGTGATAAAGGACCATTATCATTAAACAGCGGTATTTTAGACATGGAGTATGTGAATAGAGTCACCGAAGCACCAAAGAAACATAGAAAGACAACAACTAAAGTGAATGAGAGCACTGTTCCTCAAGAATTGAATTTTGAAATGGCAGAAAGTAACGTTGTTAATCCAACAAAGGGGGCTCTAGGATAACTACAAAGACCTATGTCAGTGAATCATGGTCATGGAGAAGTAGATGTAAAGGTTGTTGAAAATGAAGTAGAAGAACCAGACGACAGAAAACGTAACTTCTTGATGGCAAAGCGAAATTGTAAAAGTAGATATGAGTATGGTAGATATAAGGTTGCATACCAATCTGCTGACATCGAGCCAGCAGTCATCGTGAGAGACTGCAGTGGCATAACAGCATAGAACGCTTGTGGAATAAGATCAGAGGCTGGTCTGCGTCGCTTGTTCTTTGGTGTGCTGGCTTTGGTTGCAAACAAGAAAATGAAATAAGCAGCAAGCCAAGTATGGTGACATGGCTCGACTTTTTGATGCTGTCAATCCATTGGAAATGGCAGAAAATTTCAGAGGTGTTGAAATAATCAAGGAAGAACAAGTGCCTGAAAGATCAATGAAATCAAGAAAGTTGCTATACCATTCGGAAAATGTGGTAGAGGGAATGCAGTAGACATATCATTAAATATGTTTCCCACTTACTCCAGCTTCAATCTTACCTTGAGAACAGAGGATGTTTTAAAGACAGGGGTATCCCTCTTTCCTTCTGAGATGATCCATTTTCTGCGTTATCTGAACGAGTGCTACCATTTTGAGGAAATGTATTGTCTGTTGGGTCTATCCAATGTGAAGCGTCCTACAATCAACACAGACAATGACGACTTTGTTTAAGAGCTTAATCGTGTCAAATTTACATATATATAAATATATTCTATGTGTAATTAATTTTATATATATAGATATATGAATAAAACCGTCTGAGGAGCGCTACAACGTGAAACTTCGAGTAACACATAAAACGTCTCGTTTCTTATTTTCTATCTAATACAGCTCTACTTACCAGTATTGACCACTATATTGATGTGATTGAAACAATCATACTGACATAAAAAACGAGACAGGACCAATGGATCAGTGATATCCAATACCTCCTAACGACATAAAGGTATAATTCAGAATGATAAAATCACTTGTTAGAATCAAACATGCTATAATGACTACCTCTATATAATGACCACCTCTCTTAGTGGTCACTAATCCAATGTCTAAGAATAGCGTCTTCTATAATGGCTTCACTGTAACTGTATAACATTAATTTTGTACAATCAGTCATATACAACAATCAGATAGAGAAACAGTCCATTATAATTACTAGAACAGTAACATTATTCGAGACATGCAGCCTCCTTCTCAACCATTTCACGCCCATACAGAATCAAGGCCTAGTGCCCTTTCCCATGAGGGACGTTGAAGGTTAAAGTTGCAGTAATGTTAGCGGAACGAATTTTCCAATTATTGTTACTATTTAGGAAGCAAACAATTATAATATTATGCGCATGTACTGGACTGTATGGACATATATATTCTCATCATATCTAGTTTTATTTACTTATACTACATTTATTCTATCAACTTGCTTGTCAATGTAGGCTGCATTTTAGCGTAATAATGTGATATGACTCTCCTTTGTTTTGCCTATCGATTTTGACAAAACTTTACATGAAATAAACCAGGTCTGCACGCAGGCTATTCAAGACCCTATTTCACTCGATTTCAGAAAAATTATAATGAATTTAGAATCGTGATTTTTGTATCATATTGTCACAAAGTATAGCTTTAATAAGATAAGATCGTGCCTAAGAACACCTACTAATCATAAAAAAAGATATGGGTCTGCACGCAGGATCTAACCTCTGATATGGTCGAAATGAAACACCTAACAATTAATTATAATAATTACTGTAATCATATACAACTTCATATGTCAGTATCAAGCATTACATTGAGTTTTGAGAAATTTTTGAACTCGACATATTGCGTTAATTGTTTGGCATTTAGGCTATGGCTATGTGGAGTTGGTCCGTAAAATTGTAAATAAGGAAGTTAATGTATAAAAATTGAGTTAAAGCATACTCTCTCTCTATAAACTATGGTTACAGTACTCCCCAGGCTCTGCAATATATAGCCTATTGCCTATAAATTTATTCGAAGCTCTCATCCCAAGGACAATTCGCATATTACTAGCGTGGAGTGCATAAAAAATTGTTCCATAGCACAGGCATTCTCAGAAATAACGTGAAAGACAAGTTTTGTACGATTCGGAAAGAATTCTTTTTTCTTGCCTACGCCCAATTACCTCCCTGTCATTCAATCGTAAAAGCTATATGAATCTAGGATGATCGTGAAGAATAAACATTACATCTATTTTGGTGCATAATAAAACACCTCGTGATCAAAAATCGACCATATGCATATCACAAGATTGAATAATTTGCTGAATATAGAATAATTCAGCTTTTCCATTTTCATATTCTTAGAAAATCCTGTTTTCGATTCATCTAAATGTATACACAAAATACATGAACTCAAGAGTACATTCTTAAAATTATGTAAACATTGCAAAATTATATGTGATTGCTACTTAAAACTTGTTCATTGAATTAAAAGTTGTGTTTTTATCGATGCAGAAAGAATTATTATTGGAAATAGTTTGCAAAGAGGTGTTAATATGTTCCTCCTACTCAATACAGTTTTGAAAATCTGCTTTCAATGCAAAATTTGAGTCCTGGGTTCCAGTCATATGATTTGTACTTTTGTAATATAACCCCAGCAAGATTTTTGTTTATCGTTTGTTTGCAGTTTGGTAGTAGAAGGTGTGTGACATCGTTATTTTTAGATCATTAAATATGAACGTTTTGGCATTAGTTTCTGTTGTGCTTTTGGTGGCTGTCGTACACAGCAGACCTAAGCAAGATGATGAAACTAAAATTTGGGCTTTGTTAGTTGCTGGTTCAAATGGTTGGTACAATTATCGTCATCAGGTAGGCCTACGTACGGTATTTATTTCTCTTGAAATGTTGTTAGAAAATATTTTATTGTAGGCTACGAACATTTGCTCAGCACACTGATACATTATTGATACCGATATACAATAATAAACCCTACGTTTCTATTGACAACTCATCCAGAAGATTATCGTTTTGTCCCATTTTATGATTTCTAAATAAAAAGATCAGCTTGTCATCTGAATTATCGACAGTCAAGGCATCATGTGACATGGAGTCACAAGACTGCTTTATTTGTTCAGAACATGTATTTTTACGTTTCCCCTAAAGGCTTTCTTTACCACTAAATACCACCACTACTCCCAACCCTACTAGCTTTAATTCAATTATCTATTTTCTATTTTATTGATTTTAAAACAAATGGATATATTTTTTCATATTTTTTTTTCTAGGCTGATGTTTGTCATTCCTATCAAATCCTTCACAAACATGGTATCCCAGATGAGAACATCGTGGTCATGATGTACGATGATTTGGCACACAATTCAGAGTAAGAAGATTATCTTATTTTCCTCTTATTATGTTACCCTATCACTTGTTTTTATTATTCAGAATATTTTTACGAAATGCCATGGCGAATGCACAACAACTCATTTTTCACGTGACAGACTCTATTGTCTGTTATTATGAATATTCGGATAATTCGAAATTGTTTTCTATTTATTCAGAAATCCAACACCTGGGATTGTTATTAATAAGGTGAGTCGATACAAAGTTTGATTTATTCGTCATTAAAGTCTGCATGCAGCCTACCAATTCATGCAATCAATTTTTGCGGAAGGTGTTATACTTCTTCGTTTGTTGACTACATTACGCGCTACCCTCAATGAAACACTGGTTTTTACACATGACTGCTGTAGGAGGTGACCACAATAGCAGGTTGAAATGTGAAAGCTGGGCAGAAGTCCGAAAGCTTTCTTTAAAGCTAAGCCTAATCCACTTTACAAGTTATGCAGGAATCCATCTTCATGTTGAATAGTAATAAGAAGTTTCACTGACAGCTTGTACCATATAAAGACATTCCTTAATAGATTATTTTTCTTGCTTGAATAATTGAACATCTATTTTGTATATGGAACATGTTTGTTACTTGAAAATAAACTGTTTCTTCTGAGTGCGAGACTTCAGGTGCGAGGTACAGTTCTATTAATTCAACAATAATTATTATTATTTCAATCATATTTTGATTGTTGTTAAATGCATACGATGACTGACGTACATCTTAATCATAAGTGATTGTCTATTTGTGTTAATTCAAACCAACACTTCGATGAAATTACAATTGATAATTACGAAAATATGTGTGCGCCGACAAGAATTGAACCGAATTTTTTTTTTGTAAAAATATTTTCAGTACTTGATTACCTAACATGCACATATACAGCATGACAAGCTCAAATAAATTTGTGTAAAAAAGGCATGCTCTCATGTTTAATAAATTTCAATGTGATTTGTTTTGTTTTGTAGCCTAATGGCCCAGATGTCTACCATGATGTTCCTCACGATTATACCAAGGATGTAAGTTGGACATTTTGATCTAGGAAATAAGTTCTGACTTTGGTCTTACTTAACATTTGCGCTTGTTTGGGTTGTGCCTAGCCTACTCCTGCGAAAATAGTGTAGAAATTCATGAATGTTGAATGGCCCCATTTTAATGAACTGTTCATAAACTGTTTATGAAAAATTTTGGGCCATTTAACGTTCTTGAACTGTTCATGAACTGCTCATGAACTCCTGAACTGTATTTTGCAGGGGGTAAATATGACCTGTCTATTTTGGGGATCATATGCATAGTTTGAAATAGAAACTAAAACTAGCAATAAGGTACCCGCTTGGCTGGGTTTAATGTTGGCCCGAGCTGGATTCTAATATTAGAGCTGGATTGGGGAGAGCGATGGGAGGGTCCCTTGCGAACAATAGCAGTTATGAGAAAAAGCTGCCAAGACTGCAAAATAGAAATATATATTTTGTTAAGATACAAAGGATATGAAACAAAAATAAAACAGCTAACGAGATAAAAAAAAACATGAATCAAAACACAGTGGTTCTTAGATGATACTAATTCCATACATTTTGATGGAGAATTTAAGAGTTTTTTTTATACATATAGGATGTCACACCTGAAAACTTCATCAAGATCTTAAAGGGCGACAAGGCTGGTATGTCTGGAATTGGAAGTGGAAAAGTAATCGATAGGTAATAATTCATCATCTGCTTTACCAGCTGGAGATACTGATAACTCACGAAGGTCCTCAGAGGTCACTATTCAAGACAATAGACAACAAGGGCAAGTTGTCTGATTGTTTTAGTAGTATTAACCAACTAGTGGTACAAGCAAAACATAACAAGAAATAAATTCAACTATTTATTCGCTTCTTGCATAATTAATTTTAAATACAATCGTCAATCAAAGGCATCCATGATGACTGCAGCGTCGTTATATGGAGGATGAATTTTAATTCGACTTGTTTCAGATTCAATTTTTGAAACAAAGCAGTTGAATATTATATTAATACTTGCTACAAAAATACAACTCCACAAAATATCAAATTTAAGTAAGGTAACATCAGACATGAGAATTTTCAGACTTTTAGCGGATTTTAGACTATTTTTTACCCTTGTGAAGCTCTATTTATCACTCTTACCCATTGAAATTTGTCAAGATATCCTACATTTCAGACTATTTTCAAGTTTTGAATTCTTATGTCTGTAACATATACAGTGGACATCTGATGAAAGGCGCAAAGTAGCCTGGAAACCTGAAAACTAGGTTTGTGGAGTACTAGCAATTTGGTAAGGATAACATCAATGTTACATTTGAAATTAAAGTTATTTAAATGTAATTTGCGAAAAAACTGAAAGGGTTTGGAAATTACTGTTCGCATTCATGCACTTTCATCAGTTACGCTCGCAAATGTTTTTTTAAAGCAATTCATTGGAAATTCACGATTGTGAAATAATAAACTGTTCATAACTTTCTTGTTTATTTTTTATTTTCAAGCTTGACTGTAGGCTACTAATTAGGGGTAGAAAATGTTGGGACCTTGGGATCGGTAGTCGCATGCACAATTATTGAACAATAGAATTCCTGTTTTGTTTGTTTCAGTGGACGTAATGATCGTGTTTTTGTCTACTTTGCTGATCACGGAGCACCTGGTATTGTTGCCTTCCCATCAGGATCAGAGGTATGAATGCTGTGATGCTAAATGTTTGTATGCTATTTTGCTGTCACAAATGTGCTGGATCCTGGAAACCTGATTGAATTCAGATTTTATACATTTCATCATTCTTCAATGTAAGTCAAATTTCCAAACTTTTTGTAACACTTTGCAAAATTGTGGAGCCGTAAATTCAATCCCGAAATATTTTCCATGTGATTTGACCGTGTAGTTTCCGGAAGGCTAAACCTTGGCACTGGCACTTTCCTGGCACTTTTCTCAAGCATAACAACAAATGCCATTTTCAAAAGTTATTTACTAACTCAAAATTTCGACTTAATTACTATGTGCTTGCTTGGCTAAGCTACTAATTAATTTGTGCTTGGTCTTAAATCCATGTCACCAAATCACTACATCCTCATAAGTTTTAATAACATTTTTTGGGGAATTTGATTGCCTTCTGCATCGGTGACACCCTAGCTCTGATTAAAGGAGCAAAAATGACCGGCAGGCGCTGCGCACTTAGGATCACGTGCATGTTTATTGTTTATTATTAACACAATGTTCATTGTTGACATGAATTTACAACAAATTAGGCCTGCGTATAACAATAGTTTCAAAGCGAGACAGTTGAATTACGTTAAGCATGTCAATTTTTCCCCTTTAAATAATGTTTCTGCTCAAACATGAAACTAGTATAGTAAAAATTTCCTCCAGGAATGTCAATAGATGGCCTATATGGGTAACGCTACAGGATGTTTAGCCTCTATTAGATAAAAAATATACGAAAAATACAACGTGGACACTGGACAAGGCAATACAAAAATTCTTCGTCAAGTTACATCGATAATGTTTGATTAGATGTAGAAGTCTCTAAATTATGAACACGTTTGAACAAATTTGGTGTTATGAATTTAATTTATTCGATTATGTTTTAGCTTACTGCTACTGCCTTGAACGATGCCATCAAATACAAGCACCAGAACAAACAATACAAAGAGGTATCCAAATTATATATTTAATTAAGTTGAATCCAACGTCTGTGCAACTGAAATCTGAATGCTGACGTCCAGATTGTAGCTATCGTCCTTCCACTAACATTTAGATTGATCAGGATAGATTTAAAATCAATAGCAATGCCAATCTACTCTAATGAAATCTGTATATAACGGCCAGCTACGAGAGGTATATTGATTTACCACTATAGACAGGTGGCCTTTGTATACAGGTTTGATTAAATAGAAAATACTATTTCAGACATTGCAAGAGTGACCACTATAGACAAGTGGCCGCTGTATAGAGGTAACCGTTATAACAGGTTTGACTGTAGCAGAAAATATTTTGAAACAGGTGAATGGTGCACAGAATACTTTCAATATGCCAACATTGTCCAAGACAACAATTTTACTATCTTAATTTAACCCTTTGTGAAGTGAGAGTTGCTATAGCCGTATTGTCTCAATTGGAGCTAATTAATTTCAATTTTTCTTTTTTAAAGATGGTTCTCTATATTGAAGCATGTGAATCTGGTTCTATGTTTGACAAAATTCTTGCTGATAATATCAATGGTAAGTTGAGCTCATTTACAGAATTAAAAGTTACTTGATTAACTTAATTATGTAATTATGTAATTATAATTTATGTAATGTTATAATAAAATTGCTCAGAAAAATAATGAAGATAATTATTTAATTGAAACATAAAATCGATTGGCGCGGTGGTCAATTGTAGGCATTTTAATAGTTTATTAACAGTTCTGTCAAACATTGATATATAGGCTAAGAAGCTTAGATGCATGGTGTTCTGAATAAATGATGATTACGATGATTAATGGTATCCTACTCTTCTTGAAACTTAGAGCATTTGAATGATAAGTAAATTGTTTTCTTAACCATAGTATTTGCCACTACTGCCTCGAATGGAGAAGAGTCATCATATGCTGTATATTATGACCAGAAACGCGGAACATACTTGGGTGATGTGTACAGTGTCAAATGGATGGAAGACTCTGATGCAGTAAGTATGTTTTGATTACTATGAACTTTGAGTCTAAAGTCTAGGAGATAATATAGAAAGGAATCATCTGATCTGTAATGGGCATTTAGCATGCGCCTCTAGCTTGCAGGATCCTCGAATCCCCACTTTTGTCGGACCCTGTCTATGCAGCAATCACCTGTCATTAGTGGTCACTCTGGGCCTAGTAAAGTCCGAACTGGAATCTTCTCATCTGTCTATAGTGACCAACTTTTCAAGATCCTATAGCTCTTGGTTGTAGAGTCAAACTTGCTTAATGTCCCCCCTCTGGCTCGGATGAAAAGTTGGACATTAAGCAAGGTGGGATATTAAGCGAGGTAGGATTATGAGAGTTTGTATGGAGAATGGAATATAGAAATCAGATTTGTGTGGGGATATTAAGCAAGGTGGGACATTAAAAGAGGGGATATTAATCGACGCTGTTTCATAGTAAATAAGATATGTTACATTTGCTAGCTCAGAAAAATGTACTGTGATGTAATGATTAATGTTTTAGGATGATATTCTGGTAATTTTCTTCCAGTAAACAGTAAGGTCTCATGCCATATTGTATTTTTGATATTTGTAGGAAAACATTGAAACAGAAACTCTCCAGAAACAATTCCAAGTTGTTAAGAAAGAAACTACTACCAGCCACGTGCAAGAATATGGACAAATGGTAAGATTAATTTAGATAGATGATAGTAAGATCTTTTTTATCAAAGAATAATGTTAACCAAGCTTAACTGAGTTCAAGGAAGACGTAGTAATTGACCAGCAGAGTAGCAATCAAAGTCATTGTGAATCGTCTTTTTGTGTAGTGGATTCATCCATAATGTCATGTTTTTATTCTAGGTACTATTGCTATGTATATTCAATAGAGTATATTCAAAAGAGGAGATCCACTAGACACTTAGTCTAGCCTGCATGCAGACATACTTTTTCTTTGTATAGTCCGTCTGTTAGCCTGCGCGCAGACCCAAATCTTTTTTCTATGATTAGTAGGGTCTGCGTAATATCAACAGAAAGCTTGCACTGGGCGGAAGTTGGAGGGAGTGGCGGAAACGTGAGAAATATCTATAGACCTTACTAATCATAAAAAAGATTTGGGTCTGCTCGCAGGCTATCCGTCTGTGCATTAGCACGGAATTTATTGTACTTATTGCACTTTCCACTACCACTTGGTATGTTGTGATTTGCTAATATAATATGAACAATTGGCAAATATTTTAAAGTAATGAAAATTTCAAGAGTAATGCTAGGAAACCACATTACGTAAATATTTATTTAATATGAATTCTGTACAAACACTTGTTACGCGATACTCGGCGCCAATATGCAGACAGACTAAGCGAAGGAATTTGTCTGCACACAGGCTAACTAGACACTTGACTATCAGCAAAATAGAGTGACTAATTTACTAACTGCATGTTAAGTAGCTACAACAGAAACTGTAAGGTCTGGAAACTTTACAAATGTTTGAAACTATTTTTCAATGGATCATGAAGAAGATTTTAGGTTTCTGGACAGGTCACAGGTGTAAACTTTTCCAGAACCAAATGATTCAATGTAGATATATTTTTTGTTCCGTTTTATAGAGTATGGGAAGTGAACCAGTTGGATATTACCAAGGCACAAAAGAGGCAAATTATACCATTGCGTCGCGCGAAAAGATGTCACTTGATGATGCTGTCCGTTCACCTGATGCCAAACTTGAGATTTTGAGAAATAGATTGAGAGACGCATCAAGCAAAGAAGAGGAGAAAGAAATGATGATGCTATTGAAGAATGAACATAAGGTAAGTTTTTGTTGTCTTTAAAGAATTGTGAAAATAGATTTTATGATTGAATTTCAATGAGAGAAAAAACCTGATAAGTTTTACAATAATTTTTTTAACAGGACTGCCATTTACATAATACACTAAGAAATAAACAAAAAGTAATTGAATAATGTATGTATGTATGCATGTATGCTTGATTAATAATGGACACTGGTTAATGGACACCATGTGTCTGATAACTGCCCATCCTGCAATCCTAAATTCTAGAATGCTAATTGTTACATTATTTTAAACAAAAGTAAAAATACCATAATTATTCTTTAAATGGTAAACAGCTAAGATTGAAAATAAAGTTATTATTATAAAATATGTTATTATAAAAAACGTTGATGAAATGCAGGCCATTTGACATTCACAAGCTGTTTAAAAAGTGTTCATGAACCATTGTAAAATTCGTGAACTTCTGGAGGTTCCTGAACGCAGTCAATTATTTTCGCAGGGATTACTTACCATTGCTGCCAAATCAGATCTGATTTTATTGTTTCGTCATTTCTAGATCCGTTTTGAAATTGAAGCAACCGTCAAGAAAATTGTTGGCAAACTAGTTAAGCAAGATCGTGAAGCTTTATACACTTACACAAAACCAGCTGGACTGTATGATCGTGAATGCTATGAAGCTGCCGTCAAGACCTTCCGTAAAACATGTTACAATTTTACCCAGGTAATTGTTTGTGATATAATTGAAATTTGAACAGGCGACTTTTGGGACATTATGTCAGGCAGGAGGCAACAAGTATGCCAATGGCTTGCTTCATCATTATCATCATTATCATCAGGGTCCGACAAAAGTAGGAATCCTGGGATTCTAGATTCCCGAAGGTTAGAGAAAATTCGGAAGAAAATTGATATTTTTCTGATTTAGTGGTCAAACATCAACAAAACAGTTCAGAAGAAAATGTTTGAATGTCTCTAGGATTCCAGAAGGCTGAATGTTTTGTTGGACCCTGATTATCATCAATCACAACTTCATTATTATACTGGTTGGTAAATTTATTGTTCTTTATTTGTTTTTTTTTTAGTACGAGTATGCCCTCAGACAAGTATTTGCTCTCTCCAATCTGTGTGACAGAGGAATCGCTCAAGTAGAGTAAGTAGCAAAACCATCACTTCAAAATGTTCCAATATTGATTAGAAAATTGACAAATGTCACAACATTCTGGCAAACAATGTATTGCATATCCCCATATTGGGCTTTGCCTGTCTTTTTTCGTCTCTTTGCAATCTGGGCATTAACAGAGGAGATCCTATATGAAATTATTTTAGGATTAAATTTAACGTAAATATATAACCACAGACTGTGGTCTCCTTTCATTTGCCAACTTTCTGGTTTCCAGAAATAGTTACATGTTTGTCTTTGTTGTATTCTCAATTTACTGTCACCAAAAACCCGATAGTTCAAGGAACAATATGTGCGAAAGTCTCTTGACCATTGCAGTGATTTCATAGGCATACTAGCCTGCGTTACAGACCGCAATTCACTCACGAAAGAATAGGGTCTGTGTGAATTGCTCGGTTTCTCTGTCCGGGCCTCGTATCAGAATAAGATTGATGTCACATAATTATGCAAGATTAAGGTGATTCTCATCGGGATTCTCACATTAATTTGTTTACTTCAGTTGACATGATTGCAAGTTCCTATTTTAGGCTTCGTAGCTATGACAATTAATTGATCGAACAGAGGTGATGAATTTATTCACTAAGAACAGTAGATTTACAAAACATCGATCAGAAACTTCCTCTCTAGGTTTTTGTAAAGTGGCTGGACAGAGAACTGCGTTGATCACATAGACCCTATTCTTTTGTAAAGGAATCGAGGTCTGTAACGCAGACGAAGACATACACAATGCTTAATAATATTGCATTAATTTCAGTATCGGAAACAATTAACATACTTTTTTTGTAATTAATATAATTTTCTATAAGCATAATGTCATTTTCAATGAAATGATGATCACCATTTAGCAACTTGGACAAATTGAAGGCACTTTATAGTCTTTTTCTACTCGTTATGCTCTAACCTTTTGTCTTTTTCAGCCTATTTTCATATTTTCAGCTTTGGTCTATTTTAACATTTATATGCCTACTTTCATGTCTGGTTTGGTAAATGTTTTCTTTTGCTTTTCATTCTAGCATTCAATCTGCAATTTATTCTGTCTGCGTCTAAGAATTCAACTATCAACATAATAGCTGTAATTTAAATAGCGTAGTTTGTTCTATACCATAGTTCTTGATTTTTTATTGAATTTGTAAAATATTGTAGGGTTTTCGCTTGTATATGTTTTGAATGATAAGATGAAAATTTCAAATATCTATGGCATTGAATTAATGAATTTATTTTGTTCTGTTACAGTCTAACCTGTATAAAACATTTATGAAACCGATAACAGCCAGCTATGAGAGCTAGAATATTAATTGACCACTACAGGCAGGTGGCCTTTACAAGGTTGATTCAATAGAAAATGTAGCCTGCGTCACAGACCAAAACATTTCGAGAACGTCTCCAAATGTTTTGGTCAGTGACGCAGGCTATAGAAAATGCTGTTTTGGACAATATCAAGATTGACCACTATAGACAAGTGGCTGCTGTGTAGAGGTAACGGTTATAACAGGTTTGACTGTATTTGATTTACCATTTCATCTTCAGATAAGTTATCTATTTTATTTTATCGTATAATTACACAGTAAATCAAGTTGTTGAGCCACTCAATAAAATGATGTAGCCTGCTTAGCATAATTTCCAGGTTAGGAAGCATTCATAATTAATGTAAACCAACCATAGGGGGGGGGGTTTGCGTGAAAGTAACACTTCAGTTGATGGGGAACAGTGCCGTGTCCCCTCAACACTTAGCTTTATTGTTCAAAGTTGCATTTATGTTTCGTGATACATTGAATGACCACAATTCAATTTGAAGTTAAGTGAATCGATTGTTTTCCATAAAATATCTCTCAAACTCTTTAACGCTCTACGACTAACAAAAGACATGCATGAAGTGTATTTTTGTTTCAATTTTCAGTTTTTTTTATGTAAGCCTTCTATAAACAATTAGCATGAATGTACGATAAGCTGAAAAGAATTTTGACAATCTAACTAAGCAATAAGACTGAGGTGCTTTAGGTTAATCGATTAGTATAATTTATAAAAATATTATTCTACAAAATGAGAGTTTACACTTATGTGTTGCTATTTAGTTAAAATAATGCTATGTATCGTTTATTTCAACATAATACTGTACTGTATTTATATATCCAGTGTTTGTATCATGAATTGATTTCTGTATTTTCAAATACTTTACTCTTGGTTGGAATTTGATCCATTTTCGAATACATTTCTTCGATGATTGGCTTGTATCTTTTTTTAATCAGTGGTCGTTTCTTTTTCATTGTGGGTGTTAATAAGTCATTCTCAATTGTGAACGGTTCATGATCAATATGAATCATCTTGACCTGATGTAAAAATAAAAGAAAATATGCTCATTAAGCCTTGGTGTAGTGGTTAAGGGTTGGGCCTAGGGTCGCAGGGTTCTCGGCTTCAATCCCTGGCAGAAGTATTATCTGGTTGGAGCCATGAGGGGCATTCGGCCATAAAAATACACAAATGCTTGAAAAAGATTTAAAAGTAACCAGCCAATCTGGCGAAAAAGCTTCTTACACGGCTAGCGAATAAATGACAGATACAAAACATGAATAAATTAAACTGAGAAGTTATGATATAGCCTAACAGAAATTGGTTAGCATCCTACAATCCTAGATATTAGAAGGTCTAAGATTATATACGCAAAATCTCAACAAAAAAATTATCATAAATTACTAAGGCTATCTATACTAAATCAATAAAAAGACCAGTAAACAAGGTACGGTATGCTACGAGGCAAGAGTCAGTATCCCAAGTTCTGTTCTGTGGTCCTGCCTCTGCGAAAAACAGTCCAGGCGTTCAATTGCACTGTTCATGGACAGTCCATGAACATAGAATGGCTCGACTGATTGCTGGCGACTCTCGGTTTCAAGGAGCAAATATTGGATCGACTGTTCTGTTGTTAGTGACCAGTGAGAAGGGAGAACCCACAGCAGCAGATTATTTTAATCTGATTTCTGATATCAAAGTCAGATTTGTCTTCATACAAGCAGTCAGTCTACATTTCAGACATACTTTTGCCTGTGAAGTAAAATCTGCATCTCTGTGATGAACAATCCTAACAAAACCTGTATATAACAGCCACCTACTAGATCCAAATAAATTGACTACTGTAGAAAGGTGGCTTTTATAAACAGGGTTGATTCAATAGAATGCATGTAATGTTTTTGTAATTACTAAAATGGTCACTATAGACAGGTGGTTTGTGCAGCAGGTTCAAATGTAGTTTTCTGTACTGGTTATCCAACTATATAATCTAAGACTATAAACGAAGTCTCACCTGTTCAAATGAACATAGCTTTTCCCTCTTTCCAGCTTGAATCATATCATCCAAAATTAAAGCGTTGACTTCCTATGTAACATAAAAGTAAGGGAAGTGAAAAGTCAATCAGTTTATCATCAAAAAGTTCAAGATAAATAATTTGTAATAAAAAGTTTAAAACGGAATAATTTATCCCAGCGCTTGACGTCAAACGTTTTAAGACCAAAACGTTACTCAGTCGCGACACTGCTGATCAATTTCAACAGGTCCAGGATGAAATTAATAAGCTAAAAAATACTATACAGTGATGATAGACAAATGTTTTGATAGAGTAACTGTCAATTTCAAAGACAGTCAACAATATCAATAAATTTCATAATTTAAATTACGAAACTGTCAAATATCTTATTTGTGATTGGCTAGGAGCTCTGATAAAGCTATAAAGTTTAATTTTGGGTGTTATAGATTATATAATATAATATAATATAATAGAATAGAATAGAAATAGTTTATTTATTTATTTTAGAATAGAATAGAAGTCGGTTATTTAAAGACATATAAACAACTATGATACATGATTTTTGCTTTTTGTTCTATTTGATTACATGTATGTGTTATATACGGCATTATTGTTAAGTAATGATCAATATAAATTGGTTAGTTTATATAATTAAAGTATCCAATTTCATGGAAATCTCATGAATGCTAAATAAAATGTAGTAATAGTCAGACTGTATAGTATTCTATTAACACAATTGATGCAATAATGCAAGCGTTAAAAATCTTGAGCCACCGCAGCAAGTGATTATTAGATTTTTGCGTGACTCAAAGCCAGGGTCCGACAAAAGGTTCAGCCTTCTGGAATTCTAGGCGCATTTCAACATTTTCTTCTCAATTTTTGTTGTTGATGTTTGACCAATAAATCATAAAAACATCAATTTTCTTCTGAATTTTTTTGTTGACGTTTGACCAATAAATCATAAAAACATCAATTTTCTTCTGAATTTTTTTGTTGACGTTTGACCAATAAATCATAAAAACATCAATTTTCTTCTGAATTTTTTTGTTGACGTTTGACCAATAAATCATAAAAACATCAATTTTCTTCTGAATTTTTTTGTTGACGTTTGACCAATAAATCATAAAAACATCAATTTTCTTCTGAATTTTTGTTGTTGACGTTTGACCAATAAATCATAAAAACATCAATTTTCTTCTGAATTTTTTTGTTGACGTTTGACCAATAAATCATAAAAACATCAATTTTCTTCTGAATTTTTTTGTTGACGTTTGACCAATAAATCATAAAAACATCAATTTTCTTCTGAATTTTTTTGTTGACGTTTGACCAATAAATCATAAAAACATCAATTTTCTTCTGAATTTTTTTGTTGACGTTTGACCAATAAATCATAAAAACATCAATTTTCTTCTGAATTTTTTTGTTGACGTTTGACCAATAAATCATAAAAACATCAATTTTCTTCTGAATTTTTTTGTTGACGTTTGACTAATAAATCATAAAAACATCAATTTTCTTCTGAATTTTTTTGTTGATGTTTGACCAATAAATCATAAAAACATCGATTTTCTTCTGAATTTGCTCTAACCTTCCAGAATCTAGGATTGCAAGATTCCCAATTTTGTCAGACCCTGCTCAAAGCACCTCAAGAGTGTATGCAGCCCTCTTATCCGATCTATATCGCATAATTCAGAAAATGAATATTCAAATACATATCGATTAGCATGCTTTGCTGTAACACAAGCTTAAAGAAGATACGGTGAATATTGGGTGTGCTAAGAGCTATGATACCAAGCTTGCCTGCATTTTTCTTTAATTGGTACTAAACCTTCTTAAAAAGTCAATATATCATCCGCGCAACAATGTACAGTGAAACCTGTATATAACAGCCAGCTATGAGAGGTAGATAAATTGACCACTATAGACAGGTGGCCTTTATATACAGGGCTATTTCAATAGAAACAATTATTTTAGATATTGCAAAAGTGACCATTATAGACAGGTGACAGTTATAACAGGTTTGACTGTAGTCAGAATACCAAGGAACTTGCAGTATGCCTGCAGAAGCATAAAGCTGAACATTCCTCCGCAATATCTTTTTTCGTAGTTGTATCTTCCCTGTAAGAATGAACATGTTATTCAGAAAAAGTAACAAAAGATGGACATTGTTGCAATATACAAACTATCCCATGCGTACATTTTAGATACTAGAACAAAAATGTAACAAAGACCGGTATGTTCCTTTATTCGATACTGAAAATGAAAAACACTGTACATGTTTCCTACATATGGAGGTGTTTGTTTGCTAATTTCTTGCAACCAACTCAGCCGTGTGAATGCATTTACCAATCACAAATTAAACAATGTATAGAGCATGTGAAGCAAAGGATATAACTCCTACACAGTGGTATCTAATCTTAGGTTGTTTATTATATAACTGATCCCCTAGCTAGCTAGGGTTACAATCTTGTTACCTCCTTGCGGCAGATCTCTTCAAATGTTCCTTGCATTTTGTTTTTTTGTGCCCAATGCATTAAGACTTCTTCGTCTGGACTGACGATGCCAACAACAAAACTCTATAGAGTGGTAAAAAAAAATTCACTACAGTAATTCATAAACAAACACACTACACTATATTCCAGTAGTACTGAGCCAGTACTTTTGATGGTTATACTGTAGGAACTTTCCTGAAACACCTAGAAAATTCTAGAACTCACATAACTCACACAACCATGCATGATCTAGCAGCTTCTAGCATTTATGTTAAACGCTATAAATACAGTAAAAGAGAACTATGAAAACTATGAGAACTTAATGTACAGTTTACTATCGACATCAACTTGCATATATTATTATCATTTATAAGAAGAAATAAATCAAATCAATTCAAGCTATGTTGCTATTTTTGTTTTTTCAAAATAAATCTACAGTTCTCATCAATACAATTATTATTGTATTGTTACACGGTTTTACTTGATACCGAAATTACACTGTTCGTTCATGACTTGTCATTACTTGTTGTATGTTCAATTGTTTACTAAATGATATACATATGTGCACTGGTAGCTCAGTGGCAGAGTGTCCGCACTCTGTACGGGAGTCCGGGGTTCGATTCCTCGTCATTGCACACATGTTTGTATTTCTCTGTAAATCTGTTCATTTCCCCAAATAAACAAGCACTTGTGCTTACGGGGTGACTATCAGTTATATTATCTGTAGTTAACTGAAAATGTAATATTATTATTATTATATATTTGATTATATGACATCAGTGCATAATCCTTACCCTTAACGAGTCTCCAATAACAAAAACATGTGTGACAAATTGTGATTTCATGTACTTCAATTCAATCTTTTCAGGAGCAACATATTCACCCTAAACAAATAGAAAATAGAAAGCATAAACAATCAATCCTGTAAAAAAAGTTTTCAGAGAACAATATCAGCTTTTTGAAGAAACAATGACAACTGATGAGACTCGAAAATATAATGCAATGGTGGTACTAGACTAAGCGACACAAATCTAAAACGGTAGGTTTCTTCAGGCAATATTCAACTCAACACAATCGTGTACATGGGGGTGTGCTAAATACCGGATTGTTCCTTGTTTCTGTTAAAAATCCAATTCCACAATAAAATTCGACTTGAACAAGGGACAGGAGGTTTCAAGGGTATTTTTATGAATTTAAAGTCGCCAAAGAGATGTCGTTTTAGTTATAGCGCTCAGCTCATCAGTCTGTGACTAGAAATTTATAATTACCGGTATAACCAATTCAAAACATGCATACCACCTTTGTGAAAAATTCTAGAAGTTATAAACTTTCATGAACAATTAATGAAATATTTCTTGTGGGTTCATAAACACTTCATGAACAGTTACAAAGAGTTTATGAACACTCTCTGCAAAAAACAGTCCAGGAGTTTATGAACAGTTCATGAAATTTGGGGCCATTTAACGTTCATGAACTGTTCATGAACTCCTGAACTGTTTTTCGGTTGTGCACTGTTCACCCCTGGGAAAAGTTGATGAAAAATGCGCCATTTTGTTGTTGTTGCTGCGCAAAATTGCTTGCTCATGAAATCTGTGTGATTGTGAAGTTTCTTGTGTGTCTGATGAATTGGTTAAGACATCAAACATCCATAATTAATTCTAGTTTTAAATTGTTAAAACACTCAAACCATAGATTGTTATCAAATTCAATACTGTCATTGTTATTGAAAATTTTGAAAATTACAAGTTCATTAGTATTACATTTTACCTGTGATAATTTGAAGATATGCTTTTTTCGATCTACAATTTGTAACACGCCAGACTAAAAGCAAGAAAGAGTACATACATATAAATGTTTGATATGATTTATTTCAAATTAAAGAATTTGTATTACAAGCACCACACACTAGAGATCATATTTAAGAAATCATGTACTCTCAAGGTACCTTTTAAAGGCTAATTTTAGGTCTGCTAGAATCAATCCAGCGGCAAGATGATAAGCCTTCAAGGGTGGTTTATATGACAAACATTTATCAAACATCATTTATATAACTAATTGCTAGTAAGGACAGGTAATTGCAAATAACGTCCTATAGCTAATATGTGACACATTATGGTATGTGACACATTTATTATTATTTTTTATTTTGGATTTATCATTTTTCCACGAACCGGGTAAGCTTACAGCTTTTTTTTCACCGGGGTAGTTGGTTAATTTGTTAGTATTTTGAAGATTGTGTGCGTTTAATAGCCGGATGCCCTTCCTGATGCCAACCTATACTGCTCCGGACAGGGATTGAACCTGAGACACGGCGGGCCATGGCCCAACGCCCTAGCCACCACACCAAGGCCGCACTGTAAGTAATTCCCAGTAAAGTTAACTCCCTATGTGGAATGGTGTCTAGAGATTTTACAGTCAAATAAGCTTAAAAGGGAAACAATGACTAGTGGGCTCTACGCGCTTAGAATCACATGCGTCTTTGTTGTTTGTTTGTTTTTGTGCCTGCAACCGTGTTGAAACTTGAAAATTGAAGTCATACTAGGCCATGAAATTGATCAGTGAAATTACGCTAAGCTTAATTTAAGTCAAGCTCGTAGCGTCCGCGGGTAAATGTTGCTCCTTTAATTGTGAGTATGCTCATGTGCACTTTTCAGGCATCATGTGGTCAAGGTTGTTTCCTGATCATTTGTATTGTCATCTTTGTATGCCGAGCAAGTATCAAAGTATCATCCGCAATTCGCAATCTTCAATTATTATGCCTTGCAACCTTTGCCCTAGTTTTCATACAAACACCTAGTTGACATCAATTTCTGAATCTCACCGGCAACCACCTCCCAATGTCCCCTGTGTGCAGCCATCCATCTTCATCAATTGTTTCTTTTGTCTTTTCAGGTTCTTTGTAATACCCAGAACACATGGCGGGACCTTTTACACAGATCTAAACATAAAAGAAGGATTTAAAGATTACTGATTTGTTGAAAGTTTGGATAGAAAGTATAACAAGTTTAGTGCCTAGGGAATTCTACACTTGACGGCATTTATTGAATAATGTAATACAACAACTGTGATGGTGCAATCATAAATCTCAATTTATATAAGGTTTAAGATTGATACAGTTTTTTTTACCAACTTTGGAATAAACAAATATAGACAAATTTCCTTGATTCTATGATTGGTTAATTCAATAGTGCAGCCTTAGAGTTTAGGACTTTGACCTTTGATTTATTGGTTAGGACTTTGACCTTTGACTTATTATTAGTTAGGACTTTGACCTTTGACTTATTGATTAGGACTTTGACTTTTACCTGCAGGGTCCAGGGTTCAATTCCTGGCAAAAGCATCATTGGTTGGCATCAGTAAAGACATCCCATTAAATTAAATTGATTAATGTTAATATAGATTATTTAGTACAAGCCAAAAGTTTACCTCTCCATAGTCGTCTTTTGCAAAATAACCAAGTTCTGGTACATCACATACTTTAATATGAAAACAAGGAGTAGGGCAACCGACATGACCTAATAGTACATAATAAATCAAAAGTAGAAACTTGGAAAAGAACTTCAATAAGACAATAATTATAAATAAATAAAGTACAGTCAAACCTGTTATAGCGGTCACCTCTATACAGCGGCCACCTGTCTATAGTGGTCACTCTTTCAATGTCTAAAATAGTATTTTCTATTGAATCAAACCTGTATATAAAGGCCACCTGTCTATAGTGGTCAATTTATCTACCTTTCTTGGCTGGCCGTTATATACAGGTTTTGCTGTATCACACTACCACAGACGATCATATTCCTCTATTATCACTTATTAACAAATAAATTATCGATGATTAGAAATAAAGTATACACTAGTAAGTAAAGATTGTGTTCAAGAATGGTTTAAACTTTAAAAACATCTTACGAAAAACACATTCTAAGCAACTGGCAAAGCAATGTTTGGAAACGAGTGCTTGAATGATACGTGTACTATTCAACTTGAGCATGAGAGAGATTTTGACCCTTTAACAACAGACTGTTTTTGCGCAGATAAATGATGATAAATCTTCATTAGTGATCTTCAAAAGTGGCACTATAGAATAGAGGTGTGGATCAGATAGGAATTCCCAAATATTGATCGCGATTGTCGAGTACAAACTATCTTAAATGCGAATCCAATCCAAACTTTGAGACTAAAATTAATCTGATTTGAAAATGTTTATCATAAATCAAGAAAATATCTGACATTATTTGTAGCCTTTTAAAAGGATTTTGAATGTTGTAATATGATTGTTATAGAAAGTGATAACCGTGTTAAATAATATTACCACTACAGTTTCTTAATTGTAAGAATGGCCATGGCATTGTTTGATTCAATCTTAGTGATAGAAGCTGTTACAAAAACATTAAAAACTTCAAACAAATTTAAAATTATTTGCAAAATCTGATTTTATTTAACAGAACTTATGTCTGATTTGGTCCGATCCAATTCGAATGCTGAACATCAATCCAAATCCGGTCTGAAAATCGAAAAACGATCACAACGACTTTACCTCAGAAATGACATTCAACAGATTTCAAGGAGCATTGTAGGCCAACATAATACCAAGCGTTATTAACTTAAATATTATACACATTAATCAAAGCCCCAACACAGGCTCTACTTTTACCCAAAACAGAATTGATTATGCACTCTGGATACATCCATTTATCAAAACATCAAATAAAATACTAAATGCCTCACCCGCCAGCAGGTCAAACGCATTCGTGACAGATGCAGCTCCACAAGACTCTGTTTGGCCATAGCCCTCTAAAACCTATCCAATTGGAAAAGAAAATCAGAAATATAGATAGATAGAAATATATTTCAATCATTAAAACAAAGCAAACTAGATTACAGCAAACTTTTAACATAGATATATGTGTAGCTACAATGATTGAGGTCACCCCTTAAGCAGTGCAGCTTGTTTATTGGGGGACTCATTATTTACAGTTATCATTTATTCAATTAAATAAGGATAATAATAATAATAACTATAACATGATAAGATGAAAATAATTAAAGAAAAATAAAGATTTAAAGAAAGAAGTATACACGTTTGGATTAGGTGAGTTGTTGTTAGACTGGCTGAAGAAAAAGATTTCGTTCTCATAGTTGAGTTTCAGGAATTGTTGATAAGTTGCAAAAATAACAATCTGGAATTACACAAATAGTATTGTAACTATCAATAAAGTGTGTTTTTAAACGATGTTTGAAGTTTGCAGAGGAACAATCAATGTCTAAGAACTTTTTATTTCTATTCCAAAGAGATGGCATTCTATAATTAGGCAGGTTCTGAGAAAAGCTGGTTGTGACAAAGGGAATGTGGAAAACGTTATGCTTTCTTTTATCCTTTTTGATAAATGTATAATTAGAGTATATTATTTCAGGGGTATTGTTGAGAATTATTTTATGTAATAAAGTAAACTTTTTATTAAAAGAGGTCTTCTGATTTTAAAATATTGGTAGATTTTAGGACTGGAGATGTGTGAGTTATTGGCTTAGCATTTACAATTATTCTAGCACATTTTTTTTTGAAGTTTACATAATATTTTAAAGTTTGGTGCATTTACCCAAATGGGAATGCAGTATTCAATATGGGGTTCAATTATTGCTGAGTAAATTTGTGCTTTGTGTTTGGTTGTTAAAAGTTTTTCAATTGTATTAATGTGTAGCAAAGTCTGCGGATTTTTTTACAAACAAATTCTACGTGTTGTTTGAAATTCAAATGATCATCTATTAAAACACCAAGAAATTTGACATATTTTTTGCTACAATTTGTTCCACAACGTTCAATAATTCTGTTATTTATTTTTATATTTAGATCTGTTTTCAAAGGATTGTGAAAAATCATATAATTTGTTTTTAACTCATTCAGGCTCAGCTGGTTGTCATAAACCACTTTGTGACAACAATGAGTTCCTCATTGACATCGTTCTCAAATATATAAAAGGTTGCTCAACTGATACAAATAGAAAAACACTCGCGGACCAATTACAAACATTTATTGTTCTAATGGGTAAAAAAATCATAAGTTCAAAATTTGAGTTCAAAAATATTGGGATTTGGCCGCTAAATGCCCCTTTAAATTAATACACAAAGTCAATCGGGAAAACCCTCAGAAATTTAAAAAATATATAATTAAATATCGGCAAAGTATTCTTGAATAAGTGTTGATGTCTACGAAGGTAACAATCTCAGAAATATTACTGTGGCATTTTAAAAGTCTATTGGGTGAGAACCTGCCTCCTGCAAAAAATTGTTTATGAGAATTATTGTGAAATTGTACTGGATAAAGTAAACAAATATATTATAAACCC
Organism: Haliclystus octoradiatus; assembly: GCA_916610825.1. Lineage (NCBI taxonomy): Eukaryota > Metazoa > Cnidaria > Staurozoa > Stauromedusae > Haliclystidae > Haliclystus > Haliclystus octoradiatus. The sequence goes on from OU744448.1 coordinate 30,640,071, forward strand.
TGATGCACAGGCAGCGTTCGACACAAAAAGTTTCTCCTTCCAGAAAAAGATATACTCCTTCCAGAAACATTAAACAATCAAAAACCTTCTGAAACCTTTAACCTGAAGGAGTCCTCGAAATATTATTACTTAAGTTGAGGAGAACAGAAATAAATTTTTTTCAGAATTTTTGCCAGCTTTCGGGAAATGTAGTTGCCAGGTTGCCGGGTTTTGTCCAACTCTGTGCCCAGGAAGATTTATCAGAAGGTAATATTCAGAATGGCTTTAAAAAGGTCATTTACTTACAGGGCAACCAAAAGCACATTTGGCGAACGTAACAACATCAGCAGAAAGAGGTGCTGAAGCAGTAATAACAAATCTAACTTTACCACCCATAAGATTCTAGAATAAAAGAGAACACACAGTGATTAATATAAATGTCCAAAGTAGTTCACATTATGGCTGCAGCATATGCCTACTGCCCCTTGGTAAAAAATTGTTCATGAGACGATGACATTCACAAACAGTTTACAATCACCTTCCAAAAATTGAACATGAACAATTCAAGAACTAGATCATGAATGTGAAACTCTCTGCGAAAAACAGTCAGGAGTTTATAAACAGTTCATGAACATTAAATGGATCCGATCTTCATACTGTTCATGTACAGCTCATGACCATTGATGGATACTTCATGAACAGTTCATGAAAATTTGGGGCCAATTAACGTCCATGAAAATTAACGTCCATGAACTGTTCATCGGCTCCTCAACTGTTTTTCACAGAGGATGGTCTGCTTCTCATGGACTGTTTAATTAACTGTTTATAAAAATTGTGTAATTTAATGTTCATGAACTATTTCCCAAGGGTGATTACAGTTAGGATTGCCGGAGCAACTTTAGAATTGGTTGGTAACGACATTGCGAAGGCATTTGGTCATAACAAACGTTTCAACATTTAATGACCTCTACTCAAAAAATCCCTAAAAACAGGGTATCAGGGTATCAGTTTAACCTTTGGCATAGTTACCAAATGCTTTGAAAGCAGGGGTTTGGGATAGAAATCAAACACACATGATATTTGGCTGGATATATCTAAATCTTTGGGACACCTTTTTGCATAATAACAATAACCTTTCTTCAAAAATACATGAGATACAAGGGTTTTTAGTAGTTGAGTTTACGTTTTTCTGTTAAAAATGTGTCAATGGGTCCGTCAGGTGACAGTCTGTGCTTTCATATTTTTGTACACCTCAACTCTTTTGTGACACATGTTTGTCAGTCGTTTGGAGCTTTTTGACAAAAAAACTCAACTACTTCAACTACTAAAAACCCTTAACCCGTATTTCAAGCAAAAATGTGTCTCAAAATTACATTAGGTAGACATGCCTGACTTTGGCGATGGAACATTTAAATTTTGAGTGAATGGAGATACAATTTTTTATAATTCTGACGTCATCTTTTTTCTATAGCAAGTAGCCTGCACTTGTCGTTTTGAGTTCTGAGTTATTCCTCCTCTTTAACATCAGCTATCTGGATCTATATTAAATCTTTTTGATGTCTGTAAGATTCTTACGGGGTCGGCATGGAGGAGACAGAAAACATGCAAGTCAATTTCACGCTCATATATCTAATCCTTCTTTAGTGACAGTCAACAAGCAAGAGGGCGAAACTAGAGCCATCTATTTACAAGAGTTGGGACACTCCTTCATGTGCCGCTATCGTCTCCAATTGGACAGATGCCAGTCACGTGATTATTGGACGCCATCTTTGTTCTTTCGGAAACAGGTTCTCAATCATTTCAAGTGAAACGCGCGAAAAAATACAATACAATATGGCTGAAAAAAACACACAACATTCTCCTGCACATGTGCACAGTTAAAAACGTGCTCGGGTCCAGGCAAAAAGATACAAAAATGGCATAAGTGTCCCAACTCTTGTAAATAGATGGCTCTGGGCGAAACAACAGGCATTCAAAATACATCTAACAGTTACTAATCACATGACAATACGAAGCACCAATCACAACACATTATTAATTATCACATGGCATCACATGCACTCAAACAATACAATCACGTGAACAACATGCACAATGCACAATACCAACAATACTACATGACATCACATATTCAAAACATCGTCACTACAACATTTCACACAGATATACAACCGAGACCAGGAAGACGTGTTACCCTAAACAATATCATAAGTAAATCCTACAATGTCATGTGTGCTTAAACATTGCATTAGATCAACAATTTGATAATTAATATACAACATAGATACATACTTGAATTTTCCTAAAAACAAGCTTATCCCAGATTGTATCACGACGATAGATTCCTCTGCAATAAAAAATATTTGCATCTCTAAATTTGAAGAAATGAAAAATCAATGACCAATTAAATTAGAAAACAAATCATTGTTGTAGAGAAATTGATGAGAGATAATTGATGTTCCAGACAAAGGTTATGTTACATGATTATTAAAATGATTAAATCACACTTGTTCGTTGGCCATCAGACCCACTCGTACAGAGCTTATATAATCAGTATTGTCATCAACATGAATTATTAAGGACTTGATAAGCTACCGAAAGCTTTCTTCACAACAAATTTCAATTTTACAACAATATATTTTACAGGAATTTGAAGAACGTTCTTATTCAACTAAATTAGAATTTATTCCATGTTGTAAGTGCTTTACAAGGAGACGTTTGAAAGTTGGTCTATTTGGTACCATTACATTAGACGGTAGAATGTTCCACTTGTCAGCATCAGCATTTTGAAAATGAGTGGCATTGAGATGCCATTGTGGTAGTTGCATCTTGGTTCGGGGATTGTGGTCGTTGAAACAAAGCGGAAAGCATTAAGGAGGAGATCAGTTAAATTTAATTTTACTGGTGAAGATTAGTTGATTTGATGCTATTCTGTCTCTGATAGTAAGCCATACAAGCTGACTTTGCACATTAGAGACAGGATTGTCAAGTGTAATGATTGCAGTGGAGTTCCCACAGACTTTGTTCCTCTGTTCTGGTCAACCCCTAAGAAAACAGTTCACGAGCTCAAAAGATTTGAGCTATTTCAAGTTCATGAACTGTTCACAATGCTCATGTAGAGACATCAGTAAATTTAGAAAACTTGCGCAGAACCTGTTGCTCACAAATGGAATGATCTGCCGTTTGCAATAAAGGAAGTCTCAAAAAGGACCGGTTTTAAATATCTCCTCAAGAACCATATGATGGAACGATAAAACTTTATTTACCGGTACCTCTTATATTTTGTTAATGTTTTATTTCCTGCTTATGTTTATGCATGTTATAATGTATAGCCTAATCATTCCTTTGAAAAAAAGTTTGATGTAAACTTTTTGTAAGGTTTTCTGGATAAATGATGATGATGATGATGATGATGATGATGATGATGATGATGATGATGATGTTGAACTAACTTACTTTCTCAGAAGGTCTGTCTTTGATGCAAGTGCTTTTCGGAAGAGAAATGATTTGATTCTACTTTCAGACACAGCTGCCATAATCTATAAAATAAGATACAGGCAAACCTGCCATAATGGCCATTTTGCTGTCACCTGTCTATAGCGGCCATTTCAGTAATATACAAAAGCATGATTCTATTGAAGTAACCCTGCATGTAAAGGTCAATTTGAAAGTAGATCTTATAGGTGGCTGTTACATACAGGTATTACCAAACTTTACAGTATTAACAATTGAAAAGTAACCAATTTTTCAAGTGCAACACCAAGTTATGGTCAAAGCTCAGCACAAGCATTTGGTACAGCCTCTCACTAACTAGTCTGCGTTACAGACCGCGATTCATTCACAAAAGAATAGGGTCTGTGTGATTTGTGATTTGCACAGTTCTCTGTACAGCCACTCTACGAAAACGTAGAGCGGAAGTTTCTGATCGATGCATGGCAAATCTATTGCTCTTAGATAATAAATTCATCACCTCTGTTCGATCAATTAATTGTAATAGCTACAAAACCTAAAATAGAACTTATTGCAATCATGTCAACTGAAGTAAACAGAGTAATGTGAGAATCCCGTTGAGAATCACCTTAATCTTGCATAATTATGTGACATCAATCTTATTCTGATACGAGGCCCGGACAGAGAAACCGAGCAATTCACACGGACCCTATTCTTTCGTGAATGAATCGCGGTATGTAACGCAGGCTAGTCACTAACTGAATCCCTGCTGAAAACTTGCTGAAAATATGCTGGAATAATCTTTGGTACTGAAACCATACTGAAATTCACCAGACATCTAAATCTAGATTCTTCTCATTCTACTGAAAAACTGTTAAAAAGCACCTGAACATTTAAAAGCTATAAAAAGTACCGACATTAAAAATCCTCTTTTTATTAACTTTTTATGATTTTCAGAAAATTTTTATTCAAGTTCTGCCTCTGAAAAGTATATCAATTCAGTAGTCTATTCAGTATGTTTTCAGAAGGTTTATCTAAATTCTATACGTTAACTGTATTGACTTTTAATTTCAATGTATTTTAATCCATCAGGAACATAAGTTTCATTCACATCTTTCTGCCAGAATGGTCAATACAGCTTTAGAATTAACCGCTGTTTGATCAATCAAATTGTTCAATTTCCATATTGACATGTTGGCTGATAACTAATTTGACACATACTTCAACTGCCATAAGAGCTACAATCAACAGAGATCAACAGGAAATCTGACCATCCCAAGGATGCTTTCATTCATCATTATTATCTTATGAATAAAAATTATGTTTATTTTAACAACCTAATCGTACTTACCTTATCATAAAGAGAATTAAGTAATCTCGGTACAGTTGGGAACATAGTTGGCCTGAAAATTAAAATTAAAATCCCTTACAATAACAAAACACACAAGAAGATGAATACTGTGTGTATACTGACATACTGTTCATGAATTCACGAACTTCGCAGGGGAATATATCTATTAATAAACTCCTCCAATTGATGAGTTTTGAGGAAGGTGCTTGGTTGTCGGGATTTGTAACTATTTCTTCTAGGTTTATTGCTTCTTCTTCTTTGTATTCATAAGTGTTGACTTGCTTTGGTGCTTCGATTAAAACTTGTTTGATGTATGGTGCTATTCAGCTGGTGAAGTTGTCACCCTTCAACAATCTATACTCGCACTTGCCAACCAAGCACCCGTTCACATCTGGTTCACATTGGTTATGAATGGAAATTAATTACGTAAAACAAATAAAATAGATTTGCCAAAATATTGAAATCTTTGAACCTATCAATTAAACAAATTTTCAGAGACGGCGAGAAGGAAATCTAAAAACAGCACCAATGATTTAATAAACAACCAACATGCCGATAACTGCTAGCTTGATAATAATCAAATTCAGATAAAACTGAATTGCGTAAACATACTTACTGTAATGTTTGAATATCATTCACAAGCTTAGTAATATCGCCACGGAAGTATCCAATTCGTCCGCCACACCAAGTCACAAATAACTTCACAACACAAAAGAACAAATCATTAATTAATTATTACAACTTAACTTCCACAACAGGTACAAATTCTCTACTGTTAAAATTATTCATGAAAATTTAATGGCCCAATTTGTATTGACTTTTTCATTAACAGTCCATGAACAATTCATGAAAATTGGGCCATTTAATGAACTGTTTTCACAGAAGTAGAATGCGTGATTCAACAAGGAATCAAAAAATGAGTGCATATTTTATGAAATAAATATTTTGGACACGTTTTCCTCCTACCTCCATCATCCGTTCGTATGCATGACTCAAAGGTAGAAAACTGATAAGGCAATCTGTTTGTTCAATGGGAACACCAAGAGCCTATATAAATAACAAACCAGATCAAATAGTTATATCATACGTATGATGATACATAGTTGAGACAAAAGCCTCTCCCGTTACTCAGAGTTTTACAAATTTATTTGCGATTTACACACGGTGATACTAAAAAATTAAAAACACACAATTTTTCCTATCAAAACACATTTGAATATTGCAATAAGCTATATCGTCCTATTGTTTATCTATAAAAGGTTATTGTCAATTGTGAATTGTCTATATATGTTACAGGCTTTAAGTAGACTTCTTATACCCCCTGCGAAAAACAGTTCATGAGTTCATGAGCAGTTCATGAACAGTTCATGAACGTTAAAAGGCTCCAATTTTCCTGAACTGCTTATGAAAATTTTGGCCATTTAACGTTCATGAACTGTTCATGAACTCCTGAACTGTTTTCACAGGGGATATTTTGCGGAATTTAAAATTTCTTAAATAGAATTCACTCTTGTGGGGGCATTTTGATATGAGCTCTGATCTTTTATTAAGAAGGATAGGTGATGTAATATTTTATAATTTTTCAGTCAGTGCTCAAATCTCTTGATTGAAAAAATAAAAGGTGACCAACAAAACGATGGAAAAATGGACACACACACACACATACGTACAGCCTTTAACATTTATAGGTAGGCCTATAGAATAGATAGATTGATTGTTAACATAGTATCTCACTATGAATCTTGGATATTTCTGAATCACCATTGAAAACCTACTGAAATCATACTGAAACGGGATTGGGTACTGAAACCATACTGAAATTCATCAGACATTTAAATCTAGATTTTTATCATTCTAGTGAAAAACTACTAAAACGCACCTTCAAATTTGAAAGCTACTGTGATCAATAGAGCCCAATTCAAGGGCCATTTACACTGCAGCAAAACAGACACGGTACTCGTCAATTCAATTAACACCCGAGGTGTTAACAAGAATGCGGCCCGTGCTGTTTTTTTCAGGGTTTACACAGCTTATTAAAAACTGTTTTCAAGATCGCCTGTGCCTATTTTTAAGCGGGCCGAGATTGAAAACTTACAAACTGAATTATAGGTTTCTCATTATTTAATGATTTTATCGGTGAAATTCGATAAATTGAGATTCAATCAAGGTAAATAACTTGTCAGGATTCTGTTGAACTGAAAATCACTATGTTTTTCATCAATTATAATATTTATATTTTTGTAACATTCTTATCTCAATTAAGCAAAATTCATATACATTTGAGTTAGTCTTCCACCTCCTGGACATGCTACCACGCTAGAGCAGTATTTATGTAACAAAATACACATCTAAATTTACGCTCCGCACTCGTAGTTACAATTTGCATAATTAAACCTTATACTACAGAAACTTCATTAATTTTCTACAGAAATACGAAACAAAATATGCTTAATATGCTTATCTAACTTACTAATCTTTAGTCTGTTACTGATTTTATTAGAAAACCTCAGAATTCCACTGTAAAGAGACGCAACTTCTGCGATGACGTCATAATTACTGCAAAAAGGCACGGTGCCCACTTTCTGAGCGGGCCGAGACTGCCTCGAGAAATGATCTCGGCCCGATCAAAATAGTAGGCACGGTGCCGCTTTTCATTGTCTGAAAAAGCCGTTTAGACAGTGTTTTAGCTTGGCCCGTGCCCAAAACCACTTGACACCTTCACACCTTTGATGTGTTAATTGACGAGTACCGTGCCTATTTTGCTGCAGTGTAAATGGCCCTTCAGTAGACTATCCAGTGTGTTTTCAGTAGGTTTCAGATTTTCAAAATTTGTAGTGACACTGATGATAACAATAGAACTTACTTCCATTCCTGTTATTGTTGATGAAACACTTGCTACATGACAACGATGGGATAGAACTACTCCTTTGGGATTTCCTATAAAATGAAAAAAAAATATTTCAGAATTAATCATGGTACTACACAACATGGTTGAAACTACTGACACCAAAACCATGAAAATGAAAAAAGTGTAAAATTTCATGGCGTTTTCATGTCATTTTCACATTTTAAGATTGTGAATCTGGATGTTTTCAAGGTTTTGAAACATTTGTATGGCTTTAAAAATGTGTGGTTTTCAATTTTCTGTTTTTTTTTTTACATTTTCATAGTGTTTTCACAACACTTTCATGGCAATTTCATGATTTTGGAATTGTTAATGTTAGTTGTTAACATCAGTACAAATATGGCTAGTCAGGAACAAGCTGTGATAGACAGCATCATCTCAATGATCGCTAATGAACAAAATTAATAAATGGATATTGCTTGGACATCATTAATATATACAGTATTGTAATTATTTTTAGCCTAATTTAAGATTGAAACTATAGTCCGACTAGCATGCCTCCAGAAGAAATGAAAAAAATCAAGTAATCTGCCTCAGAGCTATCTATTTACAAGAGTTGGGGCAGTTGCGAGTTGCCCTCGGCTCCAATTGGACAGATGGCAGTGACATGATTTTATGGACGCCATTTTTGTTTCGCAAAGTTCTCAAAAGCGATATCATGAACTCAAAAACTTTTTGTTCAAAAGCAAAATCTTGTTTTCAATGGAACGAAAATGGCATTGATTGAGCCCCAAAAGTTGTGTGTCCTAATTCTTATAAATATATAGCTCTGATGAATGACTCAATATTAGAATTGATATTAATGAAATGTTAACCTGTAGTTCCACTTGTGTAGCAAATGCTGGCAGTGTCTTCTGGTTCAGGTGGCTAGAAAAAAGGATACCATAATCACATTTCAGGTACTGTGTTACCAAGGTTCTTCCTTCCCAATCCAAATCCAATCCGACCCTTGTTACTCTAGTAATACCAAAAACAGCAGTTTCTATCGGCATTGAATTAACTCTGGCATTTTGTTAGTATTTTGAAGTGTGTGTGCGTTTAATAGCCGAATGCCTTTCTGACGCCAACCAAATAGTGCTCCGGTCAGGGATTGAACCAAAGACACTGTGGGCCGAGGTCCAATGCCTAACAACTGCACTACGGCCACACTTAGCAAATGGAGGATAGTATGATGAATTTTAGGTTGGCGTTTATCTTGAACTGAACAGCCTATAATTGTCTTTCATTCTGTGTTTTTATTTTGCATGTTGCACAACCAATATCTCATTTACAACATGTTTCAATAAAAATAAACACTTTGAGCTAAATATCGTTTTCTAAATCGTTGCCATAATTGAGGAATTTATTGGACTAGGTTTAGATAAAGATATATTTTCTGTATTTTATCACAGTATGACAGAACAAAGTTGAAAAAAAACGGTTTTTCCTTGTTTTTGGAGCCATGTTTTACCCTAGGATTTTGTGAAAAAAGCCTGCATGCAGACAGACTTTTTCTTCGTATAGACCATCTGCGTATTAGCGCCAAAGTTAGCGTACTGATTGCTCTTTTCATAACCACTTTTTTGGTAGTATGTTGTGATTGGCTAATAAAAGATATAAACAATTGGAAAGTATCTTGAAACAAAGGAAATTGAGTAATAACAGGAAACGACTTAGTACGTCATACTTGGCGCCAATACACAGACTGACTATACAAAGGAAAAGTCTGTCTGTATGCAGGCTATTCCAACAAATACCTTTGTGATATTTTAGAAATGTGGTTTTTGTGTTTGTCATACGATTAAATGGCATTGAATCGTGATTGATGTCATGTAATTAGGAACAGTAGTATAAATAATGTGTGCTGTATATCGGCATCACTCTCGCATTTATTGAATGCTGTTGTGACAATAGATTAATTTATATGCAAAGTTAAAATGCCTCCATGACAACTCTATAATGATGTTAGGGTGTATGAAAATGTTATAATAGTTGACATATAGTAGGACAATTATTCTACAAAGTCTAATTATTCTATTTCTTACCGCTATTGGCTGAAGGTTTTGATGTCCACTTTTCTAAAAACGAATGAACAAAGAGAGAAATTAAATTAATACCAGTCGGCTCTCGTAAAAAAAAATGTTGATGATGATAAAATTAATTTTAATAACCACAATATGATATTTCAGTCAGAACATTCGTTTAGATGTCTATCTGTTGCCATTCTCATGTCAAATAAATGTTTACAAAATTACTTTGGTTCTTAAAAGCTTTTTTAAAAAAATTATTCATAACAATAGATAGAATTTGATAAAAATACACTTGATTTAAGTTATTTTTGAAAAAGCCTATAAAACCACCAAATGTTTTAAACATTTACAACTAGATGCCCAATCGTTGTCAAAAATAAATAAGTTTTAAGAATTAAATTATAAACACATTTTCTTTCAATATACAATACATGTAACCTTTTAATATCATTACTGTTAATATCATAACTCGATTAGTAAATAATTTTAGAACAAGTTTCTATTAAACTCTTGAAACCATTTCACTCCGATTCATATCACGGCTTGCTTATTATCACAATTTCTCCCCTGTGAAAAACAGTTCAGGAGTTCATGAACAGTTCATGAACAGTTCATGAATGTTAAATGGTTCCAATTTTCCTGAACTGTTCATGAACAGTTCATGAACCCTCACAGACAGTTCATGAACAGTTCATGAAAATTTGGGGCCATTTAACGATCATGAACTGTTCATGAACTGTTCATGGACTCCTGAACTGTTTTCGCAGGGGTTGACTGCACCAAGCCAGTGATATTAACAACGTTATACAGTACCATAAATTCCTGAAAATTGAATAATTCCACGCCAGCATCTTTTGCTTTGGTCTTGGCGTTATCATCTGGTTCAGTAAACAATACCATCCATTTCAAATGACCAAGACTAGCACCGTGATCCAAAAGCTTTTCTACTTTGTTAGCATCACAAAAGATCAGCTGCATCTCAGCTAAATAGTAAAGAAAACGAAAGAAAAAGTCCAACCTCAATTTACAGTACACAGATACAATGGGTAGATGCTTTGGTTAAACATCAACAAAAAAATTCAGAAGAAAATGTTGAAATGCCCCTACGTCCGACGTCCGTTAGGAACCGTTATTGGTTATGATTAATAGAACGTGATAGACAGTGGCACAGTGGCTACGGCAGAGAATATATAAATCTAGCGCTCTAGTTCGAATCCTCTTCAAAGAAATATTTATTTTAGTTTATTAATTTAATTCCGTTTCTCTACAAAGATAGATTCCAGAGGGTAAGTTTCCAGAGGGCTGAACCTTTTGTCAGACCCTGCTTCTACACTTACTTTGTCCCATAATGTGAGTAATTCCTTCTTTTCCAAGAGTTTCATATAAAGGCACAGATACAAATGAATACGGAATAAATCCATGCTCAGCTATTGTCCACTGAAATAAATATAAAACCAAGTTGAAGCAACGTTTTTATTATAGAAATGTAAATTATGTGTATGAATCTGGCGTGGGATGATACACGATTATGATGACTGATGTCATGACAGCATTTAGTCTAATGATTCTTAACTGTCATGGTACCGGTAACACGAATTGAAAATCGGAATTATTTAAAATAAAAGGCAATTCAAAATAAAAGAAACATATTTTTAGGATTTAATTTAATAGTAGGAATTGTAAAGGAAAATTGAAATTATAATAATGCTTTCTTTAAAAAATATATTGGAGTGCGACCAATCGCATGCAATTGAGTATTCATTTATCAATATTCACTCACCAATGGCAAATATGTTTGTGCATGTAGAAGTGTGTGTATGTGCAATAACATGCCTTATGATACATGTCGCTGATTTCGTTGCTACATTATCATATAAATAACGAGAAATTCGTATCACATGATCACACGAATCACATGTAAAATATACTATAGTTTACCCTTCATCCATTAAAACTGAAATTAGAAATCAATATGAAAATTTGACTTGAGAATATTCGAAATTTATTTGGAAATATTCGAAATAGACCTGTGAATCCTCGAAATTTTCCCTGCGAAAACAGTTCAGGAGTTCATGAACAGTTCATGAACAGTTCATGAACGTTAAATGGCCCCAAATTTTCATAAACTAATCATGAACTGTTCATGAACTGTTCATGAACTGTCTGTCAGGGTTCATGAACTGTTCATGAACAGTTCAGGAAAATTGAAGCCATTTAACGTTCATGAGCTGTTCATGAACTCCTGAACTGTTTTTCGCAGGGGTTATTTATAAATTTTCGAAGTAGACACGAAAATCTTTGAAATTATCCACATGCTCAATATAAAGAGTAACTAACCTCTGGCTTATTGCCAGCACACATTCCTATCAATGATTTTGGCTTTAACCCTAGATTGATGATTGCAGAACCAACGCCAATTGATCTTTCTTTGACCTAAATGAAACATATAGAGAAAAAAAAATTGTTGTTCACTCAACCTTGCTAAATTGGTTGACATAGGCCTACTATTATTTTGAAAGTGGTCAAACGAGAGCATCAAATCTTACATCGTTATATGTTATCCATTTATAAGGTACATCATCAGACTCACGCCATCCCAAGAATTCATTCTTACCTAGAAAAAGAAAAATGTAATTACCGTCAAACATGTTATAACGGTCACCTCTACACAGTAGGTATCTGTCTATAATGGTCACTCTTGTAATGACTAAGATGATATTTTCTATCGAATCAACCCTGTATATAAAGGTCACCTGCATGTAGTGTTCAATTCATCTATCTTGCATAGCTTTCTGTTACGATTGCGAATAACATCTCAGGAGTTCATGAACAGTTCATGAACATTAAATGGCACTGGTTTTTATGGACTGTTTTTCGCAGGGGTATACATGGTCGGCATTGCTTCATAGTCAATATCTATTTGATATAACTTTTAATACAGATTATAGTGCTATATAGTGATATAAAGAAATGAACGGTTATATGATCAGGTCATCCAACAGTAAGCATTGAATGCTATTTATTTGGGAGATCTTATATTGACAGTACAGTTTGAAAAAGATAAAATAACTAATTTGAGGCTTTTAGAAATTAGAGAAAAAGGAATATAGGTATGTTAATAAGTAATAAAGTTAAACATAAAAATATTGAAATATCAAAGCAAATGTAATCCAGCTAGTAAAAACTATAATTGAAAAGAAAAATTAAAATCATATCAAAAATAATCAATAACAACAACAACAGATAGGACTAGATACAAAAATAGAAAAAGCCTAGAATATTCTCTCACCAAATTTCTCGTATGCCATTTGAAAGATATTGTAAAGCGTTTTTATCTTTTCATCACATGTTAAAGGAAGACTGGTATCAAGTGGACATGCCCTGATTCTTTCATCACCCTCGTAAGAAAAAATTCAAAACAAATTAAGCACCAGCCAAATGACATTATTATTTTGCCAACATTGATACAATTTTATCCTGCGGATGTTGTCGTTATTTTGCCAACATCTTTGTGGTGACCAAATTACTTTTTTTGACTAAATTTATATATTCTTGATACATAATTAACTGCAGTGCAATCTTCTTTTTCTGTAGTTATGATAAGAAGTACTAAAAAAAATCAATTTCAGTACTTTTTCAGTAATTTTTAAAAGGCCTGAAAAAGTGAAAATGTTACTTTCAGTACTTTTGCAGTATGTCCCAAAATTTGAAATTTGAGATTTGAATTGTTCAGTACATTTTCAATATTTTTTCAGTACTTCTTCCAAAAAGTACTAAGAATAAATCAGCATTATTTCAGTACATTTTCAGTAGCCTTGTCTTTTTCAGTAGCCTACTTTTTTTAGCATATTTTCCGTATATTTCAGTACTTTAAAATCTCATAGTGTGTTATTAATCTTAAAATGTTCAGGTGGGCGGGTGTTTGTACTGGATACCGGTGTGAGTCCATATGATTTTACCCAGACATTGGAAGCATGAGCTACATAAATTTAATTTAGGTCCTTGCAAGACTAAAACGTCATCATTTCAAATTCAAAATCCAAACTTACATAAAACGAATACAAACTTGCACGTGTGTGTGAATATTATTCACGCTGGCTTCATAAATAATGCTTTATATATGCGATGGAATCTATTCACAAAGTTCAATATTTGTGCAAAACTTATAATTAATAGAAAGCTTACCGGTAGTAGAGTTGATTGATTTTGCAAATCAAGCGTTGCCGTTCCAACCATTTTGGTATCGTTAATAGTACTCGTTAACGCTTTATAAACAAGATATGTACTCCCACTTAATGCCAATGCTGTAAATATTGTTTTGAGGCGGTTGTCTCTTAAGTTTGCGTTGAACCATTCGTTCCACTGTAGACCTATTCTCTTGTTGTTCATCACGGTTCAATGGTGTAATGGTTTTCTTTAAAATAAATGACAATGCATAAAGACAATTGAACAGGGCGATAGCAATAGATTGTGTAGTAAACGATTTTAATCAAACAATAATCGAGATCCAAACATTAAATAAAAAATATATACTAACTTCGTTTTGTTACATTTGCGGTTTAACTTTCTCAGCCCTGAAGGTTCTTTCGAGCCGCGCTGATTTGTTTGTATTCAGGACTAGTGATTGTCCTCCTTCTGAGATCTTTCCTCGACTATGATACTTACGGGTTACCATTGTATGGTAATAGAGTAGTGATACTGGGGTCAAAGTATGAACAATTATAGGTCGCCTACCAAGGCTGAGCCGCTGAGATGTAGCCTACTCCGAAAACCGATGCATTTGGGACCATTTGATTTTGAAATTTGAAGTACTCATGGCCCAGTGAAACTTCTGAACTCTGCAGCTATATCACTCTACAGTGTTCAAAGGTGTGGGATTATATCTATGTCGTATCATAAAGGGAAGCAGTTTTGCTAGCAGTTGCTGCTAACATATATTCATGGCGATAGCTTCACGGCAAGTTTCTTATATTTATTTTCAACACCGAGGATACATGATATCGAGGCAGCAATGTTTATCAAAATGTCCATTCCACATGGAGGAAAAATTTGTTGATTACTACGAAAAACTTGGAGTAGATCCTAGTTCTACTTATGATGATATCAAAAAAAGTTATCATAAACTATTGAAACAGGTGAAAGAAGTATTTATGTAACAATTTTACTTTAATTCCTCTCCGTTCGACTGATTTTGTTTAATTTTTTTCATGTTTCTTTTTACAAGATTCACCCTGATAAAAAATCAAATGCAAAATGTCATGAAGGAAAAAACAAAGATTTTGTTGATGTATACAAAGCATGGTCAATTCTAAATGATAACGAAAAGCGTGCCCAATATGATCAAAAATTCAGAGGTAGGAAACTGATGATAGAGGTAAATATATATTGATAATATTGTGTTGTTAATCTAGATTCCAACGAGACAAATTCTAAAGCTTTCTGAGCCCTGACCCTTAATTTTCATATCTACAATATACTTGTCCAATGACTAAGTAAGTAATGTAGACGGTGTCGCCCTACCGAAGGCACCCGTACCACCCCTCTATTTCTAGATGAATGGATTTTTTCGCTGAGAGCAATGATTTTAAACGCATCAATTTCAACAGATTTCATGGCAGATAGGTCTCGATTGTCAATGCGCAACGATGCGCCGCAGCTACTCACAATGCAATTCCCTCTGGGCCATTCCATCCGATATCCTCAGATGGTACTCATTTGATGTTCAGATAAAGTCAAGGCTGAGTTGACCTTAGAGGAATTTGAACCACAGTCGATCAGATATGACCCGATCTGAAGTTCGGTTGCTCTGCCATCTGAGCTAATTCTCCATCCAATGACTATGTATGACATATTTAAAATATTTATTTTATTAATTTAAAACATGATACAATACAAATTTACCTTCTATAATGTATGCTCACCTCACTAGCTTTTCTATCACTATGATTTTGGATTCATGAGTTCCAACTTTATTTTTTGCAATATTAAAGCTGTGATGTGTGATCTTGTATCTTTGAAGGGCAGACGAGAAAATTTCAGGTCATTGAGATTCTTGCAACTATGGCCCTTGAAATTTCCCTCTTATCCAATCGATTTTTTTTTTCAAAATATAGTCTTGCATGCCCTATAATATATTTCCCCGCTTAGCTCCCCTCTCTCGGCTGTCCTGTCTGTTATTATCAAATTCCTGTCTTTCCTAGTGTATGTGTGTCATTGTTATTATTTTATTTCATGTAGAAAATAAACTGAGCTCACAAGATATGATTTATGACACTATCCCCAAGAACGAACTTATTCCAGTTCAAGGTACAGTCAAACATGTCATATCACCTCTATACAGCAATCACCTGTCCACAGTGGCCACTCTCACAATACGTAAACAATTTTTTTGTTAACTGAATCAACCCTGTATATAAATGGCACCTTTCTAGGAAGTTAAAAACAATGTTAAAAACAAAAAGCAACATGGTTCGATAAAATGGGGGGGGGGGATTCCGGGATTGAGAGTTCTGGAAGGCTATCCCAAATTCAGAATAAGGGGTGGGAAATTTTGTAATTTGTATTATTTTTTATGAATGATATGTAAAAGGATACAATTTTATCATTAATTTTTATGAGAATAACGTACGAAAAAACTAAATAAAAAACTGTGAAAAATTTTACTTGATGTAATCACGCTGAAAACTTTGGAAGCAATTATTTGAATCTAGGAATCAAAATACATTACCCTGACCCTGGAAAGCAAGTTTCTTTCCCTTTAGTCAGTAATGATGATGGCATATTTCTACAATCGTATACCACGACACTACCAGTTCATCAGTTGTTGAATTGTCAATTGTCAAACAGATCAATTTTCCTAAACATGTTCAATGTTCATGAACTTTTCATCGTAATTTATAAACATAAAGTGTTCAAAAATATTTCATGAATAAGCATTGTGGCGATTTAACGTTCATGAACAATTCATGAGATAAGCCGTCCATGAACTGTTTTTCAAAGGAATTTTACTACAGTCAAACCTGTTATAACGGTCACATCTATACAGCGGCCACCTGTCTTTAATGATCACTCTTGCAATGTCTGAAATAGTATTTTCTATTGAATCAAACCTGTATATCAAGTCCACCTGTCTATAATGGTCAATTTATTTACCTCTCCTAGCTGGCTGTTATATACAGGTTTCGCTGTATATGTTTTGTTTTCATGATACTTATTAGGAGAGAACCAATATGAATATCCGTGTCGTTGTGGTGGCAATTTTATATTTGAAGAAGAGGATTTTCAAGAAGAGGTTGATCTCACTGAATGCGATTCTTGTTCACTACTTTTGAGACTTGATTGTAATATCTGAGAATAATACAGTCTGTTACATATTTTATTTATAAATAGCTTTAATTTCAAGCTGGTTGACTTGTAAAATATGAATAATTAATTAATAAGTTTACAGTTATGAAAACTTCAAAGATATATTAGAATTATGACAAATTTATTGGACTGACATGTCAGAACCACTCAGTCTCATGGAGCGGAGCACGGGATAGAGGCTTTTGTCTAGATAACATCTAGGCCCATATGATTGTCTTCTCTTTAGCAGGTGTTGATACAGAGGGATGCGAGCGTAGCAATGCAAATTTATCTTTTCCCATAATACACCCAAATATCAGGATGACGACATTGTTCATAATTGTTAATCACTAGGCCTGTTGTTTCTCATATTTTACAATTGACCTATTTGGTTGTCAAGGAAAAAAATTCCGACATAGTCTCATTTTGATTGGTGATCCTATTTCTATTGTTCATACAAGTTGCTGATTGGTGAATTGGCCTGAGAAATAGCGATCGACCTAGTCATCCTAGATGCAAAAGGGCATTATGAATAGCAACACATGCGTATTATGAGTAAACAGAAACTTATGAACACTTCATCATCATCATCAACAATGCGATCAACAAGCTATAGATGATGAAATTCATTTACTTTTTTTTTTTTTTGGATTTATCATTTATCCACAAACCGGGTAAGCTTGCAGCTTTTTTTCACCGGGGTGGTTGGTTAATTTGTTAGTATTTTGAAGCTTGTGTGCGTTTAATAGCCGGATGCCCTTCCTGACGCCAACCTATAGTTCTCCGGCCAGGGATTGAACCCGAGACCCTGCGGGCCGTGGTGGTCCAACACCCTAGCCATTACACCAAGGCCGCACTTTTATTTTGTAATTCAAATAAAGAACTTTGTTCTAATTTTTATAATAAACTTTATAGTTTACATCACTCTTTCGATACATTACCGACTGAGGATAAGTTAATTTTTTATTCTCACAGTCCGCAAACGATAATGTTGACAAAATCCTCGTAATATTTCTGGCATAGTCTATGAAAGACAGGATTGACGAGTGAGGAATATTTAATAAAATACTAATATGTAAATTCAAGTCTAATTGTCAGACATCCTGTATATTTTGGATATACGATAATAAAGTCAAAACAAACATCATCATCATCATCATCATTTATTCAGAAACCTGATAAGTTTACAATAACTTTTTTTCACAGGACTTTGGAAACATAAATAATGAAAATAAACTAAACATTTGGAACGACCTGGACTTGAACCAGCATGATCTGCACACAAGCCAGAAACACGCCCAATGGGCTATGCCAACAGCAGTTCATGAAACAGCAACGGATTTAAACTTGACTGGCTGGTTATCACATGATCAGATCCTAACCCTCCTAACCCTGGGACGAGTAAAACATGTGATCGAGTGAATGAAATAGTTTTGTCTTTGTTTCAAATCTACATGGTGCTCAGTCTTAACAAACATTGAGCACTCTCACATACATGTGTTTACCTCATTATATTATTATATCATGTTTTTAATAGGTAAATAATTATCTAATTATAGGAAAATCGTAACGTAACAAAAAATCCCACAATAAAAACCAGATGTATATTATCTTATCATTTCGTCTTATTTTCAATACAATCTATTCCCTAAAGATAAAATATAAATACGATGAGTTAAATATGTTTATTATACCTGACAATTACTTTATAAAAGATACATTTGTGATATGTTTTCATTTTAAATCTTCTGGACAATCAGGTTGAGCAGTCGGGTGTGCAGCTTTAAATTCAGGTAATTCATTTAATGAAGTATTAATTCTTGAAATAATTGGGAATGCACTCATGTCTACACCAAATCTGTAACAAAACAAAAATATAAAGCAAATGAAATCATTACCTAATATAAATAAGTAAAAATATGTTAGAATGTATTAATTAGTACAGTATGATCATAATCAATAAAAATGTCATTTTTCTATTGACTATGAATGGCCTATAATTGAATGGTTTATGTTAATGTAGGCTAAATTGTGTATGTACATCAAAAACAACAGAGGTCCAAGTACGGATCCCTGCGCGACGTCACTCAAACAAGAAGAGGATTTTGATAGCTTGTTGCCCACACGAATCTGCATTGATCGATCACATTAATATTCTTTTATCCATTCAAGTAAAGCTCCTCGGATACCTTGGGCCTTAAGCTTCAAAAGCAGTTTACTATAAGATATATATACATAACGTCCATTTATTTTCTATGCTCGAGGGCAATTGACCAATCATTCAGTGTTTTCTAGGAGCTAGATTTTTCCTTAAGAAAACCATGCTGCTCTGGGGAAATAAGACCGTTTGATAATAAAAATTCAAGCATTGTTGTTTTAGTGACGGACTCCATCAGACGACAAAAGACGCTGGTGGTAAGTGAAATTGGTAGAATTAGCTTGACGGTATCTCAGCTGGGCATTTCTTAATAGCACTTTTCCATAAACTTGCGATACTCCCAGACATAAATGATAAATTGAAAATATAATATAACGGCTGAGCAATAGTATCAGTAGCCTGCGTACCAGCCCCTAGTTTTTTTCTGAAACCATAGGGTCTGTGAACTAATGTGTGATTTTCAGCCCAACAAGTAATAAACCCCGGGGCTGGTACGCAGGCTATAGTATCAGCTGTATGTTTACGAAAGAAAGCAGGAACATCGTCTGGAGTACCTGATAACTTACTGGGCAATTTCTTAATAGCTTGAAGCACATCACTGATAAATTTAACATTGTTCAGAACGTTTGTTTCATGGTTTGGAAAGCTAGGTACATCATTGGCCACATAATACTGATTTGAACTATATTTCATTCTCCAAACAAACTCGCATAATCCTATCCCCCTTCAATGTCCCACGTAGCTTAATATTTTACCTTACTTAATATTCCACCTCGTTAATATCCCTCCTCGCTAAATTTCCCATCTCGATTTTCGGCCCAGTTCTGAATACAGTTATTAATCAATTCAGAAAAACCTAAAATAATTATTTCAAATGCTCATTGTTGTGCCTGCAATTATTTTATTGTTCTCCAAATCTGCCTGGCGGTCTCAACAATTCCCATCTTATGGAGATCTACGTATCCCTACCCTACTGGTGTGCACAGAGCAATCTATTTACAAGAGTTGGGACACTCTTTCATGTGTCGCTCTAGGCTCCCATTGGACAGATGCCTATTTATTCCGTCAAACATAGGCTCGCGAAATTTGAACAAAGCCCGCAAAAATAATATAAATAAATTCGAAAAACATTTTGTTCAAAAGCAAAACCTTGTTCTCAGTGTAACAACAATGGCGATTTTTGAGCCTCAAAATTAGCGTGTCCCAATTCCTAGAAATAGATGGATCTGGATGTGCAAGGATCTACAGAATAATTATTACAAATGCTGAAAATAGTGCATGCAATAAATTTATTGTTCACTGGCATTTTTCAGATAAAGGATTCAACATTTAACTAACCTGTTAGCATTATATACTTGTGGAACGAGACATAAATCCACCATTGTCACCTGAAATAGACATTTACCATGGCGTCAAAAAGAAAAATATTTAAGATTATATCAAGATCACATGAACATTATACAAGGATTGATGAGAGCATGGTGGTCAAATCTTTTGTAGCCATTTTGATATTTTTTATCTTGAATATTTTTAGTATGAAAATGATGCAGAAATCTTTGGTATGATCATATAGTCAATGCGGAAAGAAAAAACATTAAAAATGTGACACCGGAACTAGTGCCAGGCTCTTTTTGTTCAAATAAAATGGGTCTTCTTAAAAAGGTCGGGTGTAAAATTTCTTTGCAGAAATCTTAATTATTGATGCTGATAATTGTACGTTGACATATTTGCTTGGAATCTACCATGTGCTTTTTTATTGGTGAAGAAAAAAAAAGTAGTGGTATTTTGAAGTTTCAAAAAGCAGTCACGCTCCAGCTGTTTTTGAAAGTTTCTAAACATCTGATTGAATAACTTTTTTGTATCGTCTCAAATCAAAAAAAGCACACGGTAGAATCCAAGCAAATATGTTAAGGTACAATTATCAGCAAAAATAATTAAGATTTTTGCAAAGCAATTTTACATCCGACCTTTTTAAGAAGACCGTTGCATTTGAACAAAAAGAGCCTGGCACTAGTTTCAGTGTCACATTTTTAATGTTTTTTTTTCCAGATTGACTTATATGATTATATCAAAGAATTCTGCATCATTTTCATACCAAAAATATTCAAGATAAAAAATTTCAAAATGGCTACAAAAGATTTGACTACCATGCTATTGATGAGGAAATAAAAGGTAAAGTGAAATAAGTGTTGACATTAAACAAAACCATTGCTGATATATCATTCGTTTTATGAGCCAAATGAGTAATGAGACTTTCTTATCAAAGCTTACGGACCAGTCACAAACACCTTGGTAAATCAAACACTAGTTTACAGACCCTCTCTTTCCTCGTGAAAATCTTGAGGCTCCTACGTGGGCAAGCACATGGCTAGTCATGGTCACACTTTTTAACCTTCAGTTTTATTAGGCCCTCACTGGAGCGCCGTGCAGAAATGAGGGTAGTGATGGAATGAGGCTATATCGACACTAGCACGTAATTTATTGACAATTTCAAAGGTAACACCGTTATTTGTCATTGTTACTTCATATTAACGTCCCTTTTCTGCAAAAGTAGCTTATATATTACAGAAGTCACATTCCCCTAGTAACAATGACATATTAACTAGCTAGCGGTATATCTACAAAGTAAGTTTACAAAGCCTGATAGTTTGATCATTTCACAATTCACTAACATTATCTCCAAAAGCGTATTTTCCAGCTGTTACTTCAAGAGACTTTTCCAGAACTAGAGAAAATATAACAACACTGTATAACATCAACTAAAACTACTATAATAATGCATATATTGTGTAGATACATAATCCATTAATCCTCTCTATACATGACACACTACCAACACCAAAACCATAAAAATGCCATGAAAGTGTTGCGAAAACACAATAGAAATGTAAAAAAGTGAAAACCACAATATTTTTAAGCCATGAAAAAGTTTGAAAACCATGAAACATCCATACCCTATTCACAATATTAAAATGTGAAAATGCCATGAAAACGCAATGAAATTTCATAAAATTTTTTCATGGCTTGGGTATCAGTAGTGACAATAGGACTGTAAGAGTTAATATTGATAGATTACGTTGTGAATGCAGGTTGTTTATGTGATGTGATATAGTATGTGCAGGTCATTTGTTATAATATGAATTTTAGAGGATTGTTTGGATACTGTTTTTATATTGTACTGTAAGTCAGTGTTGATGACGTAAATGATTTGTTATATGTAGTTAAAATGTAAGCGCTGCAGGAAGAGCGAGTCGCTTGAAGTCTGCCTTAAGAGAATGACAGAATAGAGTCTAATGCTAGAAGAAAAATATTCGCTTCGTTTTCCGTCTTTCTCCCGCCGACCCAAAGTCTAACAGACACCTACATTGAAACTTGAAAAAGCTTTGAAAAAGTTTCTTTGTCCGCAGTTCATATATAGACACCAATAAACTACAGTCAAACTCGTCACTTGATTATCATTTTATTCCGTATATTTCATGTATTTAAATAATACTGATTCCCACGGATTAGGACGGATTGGAAGATAAGATAATTCACAAACCTTGAAATCCAAATGTGATTACGCTTTTACCAAATTCTGCTTTCTTTTCATCTCCAATCATTTTTAAAATCCTCAAATTCTAAAAAAGGAAGCAAATGTAAAATAAGACAAAGAAAACATACAGCAAATGTTTGTATCATCACAACTCAAAATAAATGCAGCTCACAATTTCATTAACTACCACAACGTAGCAAAAACGCTGCAGTTTCACATGAAGCGAAACCTTTTTGTTACTCGAAGTTGCAGTTTGATACCCAGTACCCACATAAGTAAAATATACACTTTTTTTATATGAAAATGCAACACAACATGAAAAGCCTATAAAACAGTTGTATACAGTTGTAAATATGTAAAATTTATGTGCAATTTGAATAGTACAATTTATTGTACAAAGATTTTGTTCGAAATTTCACAACCAGAGTCCGAAAAAAGCTGGGATCCTAGGATCCTAGATCGCGTAAGGCTAGAGCAAATTGAGAAGAAAAAGGTTGAAAATGTTCTAGGGTTGATCCTTCTGTCAGCCTCTCATCTCAAGATAATTATACACCATGAAAATATATAAAATACAGCAGTTTTTCTTGATTAGCTGACTGGATGATTAATTGTGGTTGGTTCAGCCTATAAATAAAAAAAAAACATAAATCCTACTTAAACATTTGTTATTGTTTACCTCTGTTGTTTAAATTAACCAAGTGACACAAGTCAGCAAGTGACCCATTTGTATTATATACAGCGAAACCTGTATATAACGGCCAGCTAATAGAGGTAGATAAATTGACCACTATAGACAGGTGGCCTTTATATACAGGTTTGATTCAATAGAAAATACTATTTTAGAGATTGTAAGAGTGACCACTATAGACAGGTGGCAGCCATATAGAAGTGACCGTTATAACAGGTTTGACTGCATAGATATATGTCTGTACATACTTACTGTACTTACCTGAATTGGTTGAATATCAGATGCGATAATATTAGTCAAACGACGAACAGTAGCTCTGTCACCTGGCGTTGAAGGTAGAAGTGGATTTTTTTGTGGGTTCATCTCATCCAAGTATTCCATTATACTGACCTAGAAAAAAATAAAGGAAGACGTTCACTCGTCATGTGTGAATGAGCTATATCTTTAAATCACAATACAGTGAAACCTGTATATAGCGGCCAGCTACTAGAGGTAGATAAATTGACCATTATAGACAGGTGGCCTTTATATACAGGTTTGATTCAATAGAAAATACTATTTTAGACATTGCAAGAGTGACCACTATAGACAGGTGGCCGCTGTATAGAGGTGACCGTTATAACAGGTTTGACTGTACAGGTTAATATATTAATTACAAATTGAATTGTAATGGTCTTCATTAATATACTTACTAGGAGAGTTGATTGGGAATGTAACACCTTTCTATAATATTTCTACTTAAAATATCAAGGTTTCAGAATGGTTAGTAATTGCAACTTCTCATTCTCGTATTCTGAGAAAACTATCACATCACAATAGTAGATAATCATAGTTGAATTTCATGTTGAATGTCATCATCAATTTGTCAAAACCTCTTCTGATACAAAATTTTCGTGGCACAATATTCCAATCAGGTCTTATCATCATAAGAAGGCTCTTTGCAAAGTCGCATGGTTCTTCGGGAATGAGAATCAATCTCAAAAGAGACGAAAATCCTTTGAAAAATGCCAAACCAATGTTTTAGGTGAATTTTCTTTGTTTGAAGCTGATAGAAAACGAGGAAATCAGCTTTTCAGGGAAGCTCTCCCGTGCCTGATTATTTCACAATGTGCACAATTGCATTATTTATCTAATGGACGCAAGCTATCGTACACATGTTTCTTCTTTCAAATGGACAAAATTCAAATAAACTTTTCAAGATTACTAACCAGGCGATTAATGTCATAGTAAATTTAGCAAAATGCACAAAGAAATAAGGAACAAATTTGGATATTTGTAATAAATGAGCAGCAAGGAACATTTTACTATAGTTTTATAGTTGACTTTAGATAGCGAATATGAAGTATTATGCTGATCAAAATATCCAGTTAGGTCAAAACGAGAAATGAGCATTCCTCAGTCAACATCTTGCTTACTTGTATAATAATTGGAACTTTCAAAGTCATGACGATCATTGAGGTCAATAACTTACTGATTGCGGAATTTGTTCAGATGATCAGTTTGTTTAGATTGATTAAAGGGGCAAAATTGACCGGCGACCGCTGCGAGCACAAGTTGAATTTATGCTTCACGTAATTCAACCGTCTCGCTTTGAAACAATTGTTATACGCAGGCTCAATTTGTAATAAAATTCATGCCAATATAGTACATTGTGTTATAACAATAAGCATGCACGTGATCCCAAGTGTGTAGCGCCTGCCGGTCATTTTTGCTCCTTTAAACACAAATACTTACACTTGTAGACATGAGAATTCAAATTTCAAAAATAGTCTGATTTCGAGGATGTCTAGATGTTTGTAATGGATTTCAATGGGAAAAGGCAATACAGTCAAACCTGTTATAACGGCCACCTCTATACAGCGATCATCCGTCTAAGTGGTCACTCTTGCAATGTTTAAAATAGAATTTTCTATTGAATCAAACATGTATATAAAAGCCACCTGTCTATAATGGTCAATTTATCTACCTCTAGTAGCTGGCTGTTATATACAGGTTTCACTGTATCTAGAGTTCACAAGTGTGGAAATAGTTTGAAATTGGCTAAAAGTCTTAAAAAGTCTCAGTCTGCATTTGACATGTTTCATAAAGAGTGTACATAACTGTTCAGTTGATTTTTGCATTAGTAATCTGAGACCGTTTAATCATCCGGAGCTTAGTACTAATCCTACGCTCTTTGCTAGTCATTAACTTACTGATTGCCATAATGTTAAACCATCGATCATAAGGGACGGCACACAGCCTTGAGGATTTATCTTCTTGTATTCATCTGATCTCTGAAAGGAAAAAAAATAGTAAACTGTAGAACATATTCAGCATATATTTTTTATCAATAATATTGAATTTTTTATTTCCGAAAACCACTATTTCCTATAGATTCAAATACAACAAAAATAAAATAATGGTTTCTACATCAAATTTAGTTAGTCAATTCATCAACCATAACTCATAGGTAATTATGATATTCAAATTGAAATATTTTGTAGAATTAATAATCAACACGGCCTGGAACTGTCTTTGTAAACTGTGATTGTTGCGACGGAACTCGTCACAACTCGTCAATTTGCTTATTTTGATTGTAGTAAATAAAATATACGCAGTAACACTTTAAAATTAAAACCATTGACAATCCCAAAGTTAGAAGTAGTAAAAATCAATTTTCCCA
This sequence comes from Haliclystus octoradiatus, assembly GCA_916610825.1. NCBI lineage: Eukaryota > Metazoa > Cnidaria > Staurozoa > Stauromedusae > Haliclystidae > Haliclystus > Haliclystus octoradiatus. The sequence continues at coordinate 30,666,152 of OU744448.1, forward strand.
TTGGGTTTGGATAGCCTGGCGGAGCAATCTACCAGATGTACGTATAACTTCAGGAATTTGCACATGAGTCAAACATGTTACCCCAGACATGTAATCGTATTGGGCTTAACAAAGGCATTATCCAAATATTTTCATTTTTATATCTATTTTTAGTTTTGAAAAAGACTCTCGAGCAGCAGGATGGAAATGCTGACATAAAATATCCAACTGTTATTTCATTTCAAATGAAATTAAAAGAAATAATTGATTACCATCCAAAATTGGAGAAACAGTATGGTCCACACAAGTATTTCCACGTCGCTATGGCAACGGGTCTTACGTCTTCCTGGTAACAGCCTGTCTTTTTTGACTTCGACAAATCAATGACGAAAGAGTTACTTATCTCTATAATTAAAGAAGTTGAAAAGTAGTTGCCATTAACTCTGATTTAGGGCCAACAAAGCAAGGTCTATTAAAAAAACTGTCACTAAATTCCAGGAAGACTTGGTTTCAGTATTCAACTGACGAGGACAGGTTAGTTATGTGTTTGCAGACATACTGCATATGATGAAACTGCTTCAAAATCATCTCTAGGATGAAGGTCTAATAATGATTGACGAAGAGCTAAAATTGACATCAGAAATACTGTGACAAATAATTGATGAAGACTGCAATGAACTGAACTAATCCCCTCATTCACAGCCAGCATGAAAATATAACTGCATATTATTGAAATCTTTTCTTTATGATCGTTCATAGAATCAAGCCAAGACATCTTACTCTCAAAGGGAGTGACATAGTCAACATGTCCGTCCTGCTGCTGAATAATGGCAACTTGTGAGATATTACCATTTATATATTAAAAAACCAAAAAACTACTTTGAAGAAATCCTGGTAGTAATTACAAAGAGTTACTGAACAATGGTCACTTTAAATCCTTCAATGTTAAGTTGCTGCATCCTAAATCAAGTTTTAAAAGCTTGCAATTATCTATAGCAAAACTTTAGAACGAACTGAATGATGCCAACAACACACTAATTGCTGCAAGGAGAAAAAAAGCAACTTGTGAACCTGGAAAAGACAAGAGAACGCTTAACAGAAAACGTAAAGCATATGGTTGATGAGTTGGAATCTGTATGTGATTGCAACAAGTTTGCAATAGTCGAAAAGGTTACACCTGATAAGATAAGTAGAAAGCAAGATAAGTGCTGTATATCCCAGAAAAAGTATGAAGATTTGAAAGGTAGGATAATGTGATTTATAATATGCTTGATACATAATTAGTAGGTCTACCATAAGTTTCAATAATTTTAAGCCTTCAAATACAGTTTAGTTTCTTCAAATATTGAGTAGGACGTTAATTTAACCTACGGTACTCAATATTCATGCTCTGCTCTGTTTGTTTATATCATCAAGAAGTGAAGGAATTCAAGTGTTTTGTTTATATTCTTTTTTTCTTAAATAGACATTGTAAGTTATGATATCAAAAATCTGTAGGTTATAAATATTTGTGTTATAATGATTTGCACTGTTATTATTATGATTATTGTTAGTTCAATTATGATTCTGTCAGTTTTATTAAGATCATTGATTTCATGCGTTCATTTCTTTACAGGTAAACATCATCCAGCATTACGTAAAGTAAGAGAAGCTGGAAATGATACAAACGATAAATGCGAAAGCCCTGAGGCAGATTTTCAGGACTATTGTCCAAATGTGATTGGCATAATAAATCTAATGGATTCTGAACGCTTCTTCCAGGTATATTAAAGTTGCACATCTTCGGTATAAAGGAGCCAATCGACATCATACCTGTATATATTGCAAATGCAACAAAGTTGATTGGCATAGATGCGAAATTGATGAAAATTTCACATGTAAAAAGTGCTGTTTGTTTTCATAGACACACTTTGCACTGCTATTTGAGAGTCACTGGTCATCTGTTCAGTAGAGCATTGAATCAAGTAAGCGAAAAATGACGAGAAATAGTCTATAAAAATCGTGAAAATGAAAGGATATCTGGCTTCAATCTCAAGGGAAACGACAGATGAGGGACAACATTGTTTAAACTAACTGGCAAAATGAGAAAATGCATGCTAGAGAAATATTTTGATGAGGAAGTTTAGAAAAGTTCTGATTGAAAGTTGAAAAGAACAATAAGATAAAATCCTTGATACTTTCTCCGCTTGGAATTATTTATTGACCGCATCGTGTTTAGATGGTAATAAAATTAAGACAAAAATAACACTATTTATAAAGTTATTTCAAGAAAATTTATTTGTTGGGGATTGCCAACCTTTTCCCATTTGCTAACCCAACTTCATTTCCTATATAACAATATTGACTGCTTACATAACTTTCAGCAACATTATGTTGAATACCTTAACCATCAGATGAACACTGCAAATAACAATGTTACTACACCACAAAATGCATGGAATCAAGCTGTAAGAGTTAGTAACAGACGGTTCTTTATATTAAAAATAAAACATAAATAGTCAAGCTTATATTATTCAATTAACTTTGTTTGATTGTCACATGCCTTTGTGATTATTTGACTAGACATCATTGGCTTATAGAAGGTATTGTTATGATTAGTAAATCTATGCCGCATTGCCCTTGAGTAAGCATCTAGTCATATTTGCTTTTGCTTATGATCAATTGTCCAAGTGATATGTTTAACCAGTTGCACTGCAAAAGCCGAAAAACTTGATGGCCTACCCAACCTCACAAATTGCCCATTGTCGACAAATAAATTACATTGTAATATTAAATTGTAATATATAATGGTTAACAAGTACAACTTCTTTTGTAGTGGTCATATTTTGATTTTATTCTCAGAGTTGAAAAGTCTTATATATGTTATATATTATATTGGAGAAGTTACATATTTTTATGTTTAGAATACAATGGAGCTGATTACCAATGCAGATTATTTGCAAGGCTTCCCACCGTTTGGAGAACCATTGCCTGATTGCTCGGTAAGTTGCATACAATATAATTCTGATAAAATCTTTTTTATCATTATTGTAAGATGTCAAACATTTGATGAATTTGTGTTGTTATTTTTGCAGCTTGATGTTGATTATTATGCCATTTCACTAAACGTGAATCATGATTCTCTAAATGAGTTGAGAGCCCTATTACTTGGTGAATGTGGCCAGTTAGTCACATTGGCCTGCTCAAAAGGAACCAGAAAGGTTACAGAAACAGAGGATTGGCAAAGCATTGTTGTGGCCTGGCATCCCATCATGATTGAAGTGTTGAAAAATCCTAATGTAAAACATGAAATTGTCAAGTCTTTAGAGACCGTTGGCATCATGGTTTATCCGAGTGACTACCACAGCAAACATTTGGTGAGAAATACAAAAACTGTTCCTACCAATTTATTACCAGATGTCCTTTGTGATGCTGGCATCACTAAAATAAGGATAAGCCAATACGGACAAAAGATCCCTTACAGCTATGTGATATTTGATGAATTTGAAAATTTAATTCTGGAAGGCAGTGAGAATCTTGGTGATTTTCCTCCTAATGAATATGATATATCATTTAACAATAGAACATCAAGAATTTATGCATTAATATCAGAGACATAGCCAAAAAAGTAGGAAACCAAGAAGCGTTTCGCTGCTTGAATCCTTTGGACCAAAGAATTGGTGAAAACCACTGCATTGGTGGCACATTACGCCTTGATACTAACCACTTGTGGGGTGCAGGGGCGATATCTCGAGTAAAGGTTTACAATCTGCTACACCATTTCATTAAACAACTGAATCAGTCGGAACTTGAAATTCCTAAGAGTGCCCGGTATGGGTTTGAACGCTTAGACATGTACAAGGAAATGCTCCAATGCATGCTTCAGCGACCTCTTGCTTGTGGTGGCGTAAGAGTGGAGAGCAGAATGCAAGTTGTGCTACCAAGCACAGGGGTTGAACTTGTTGAAAATGTGAGGCCATGGGTTATAGAAAATTTAATGGGCTATAGAATAGTGAAAAATGCAATATCAGTGGATAGCTATCTAACTGAACTTCCACTCATAGTGGCAAAGGCAGAGGGTGAATTGCAAGCACTTGGTATGAAGCGGCGTCATGTCGACTCGTTATACACCCAAGAAATGAAGTATGTGTTAGGGGATTTGAAGATGGCTTTTGGTGAGTGTACTTATAAGGGAATAAGGAGCCCTGATCCACTTCCTCATGATGTATGGTGGAAACTACCGCTCAGAAATATTGTTATAGACATTCCTGCTGCAGCCAATACCATTCAGCTCAGGAGAAAAAGAATTCCTCGTACCCAATCTTCTGATAAATTTCTTATTGCGTTATGCAAGATACATAAACGTCTCAATGGAAAGAGATGTATTATCTGGAAAACTGTTCTTAGCTTGTATGATATTGAATATCCACATCATTATGCCACAAAAGGTCAGCTGCAAAATCTTTTCAAAGACTTGATGGAAAAAGAAAAATAGAAGCAGGGTATATGTCTATCAAAGCAACATCAAAATTTGAAACTTGAAGCAATCATAACAGTTATATTAAATCACAATATAGTTTTAATCTAGCATAAGCACAGTTGTATTTGTTATACTTTAATGATTCAACGATGAATGGTAAATTGAAAAGGAAGATATGAATACAAAATCAATGATTTATAGTAAATAGTGCGCATGCTCATATTTCATATTTCATGCTTCATATTTCCTCACACTCATACTCAGAAAAAATCAATTCTTATGTCAGAACCTTTGAATACCAAGAAAGTTATGTTTAATAAAATGTTACTTTTTCTATGCTAGGTTCTGAGTACTATGATTTGCATAAATCTAATGGATTCTGGAAGTGTCTTCCAGGTTTACTAAAGTTACATATTAATGGCTATAGTATCAAACAATATTTAGCAATTGGTTATAAATCTATGTTAATAACTCTTTGGTATAAAAGATCTAAAAACATCACACATGCAACTATTGCAAATGCAACAAAGCCCATCGGCATAGATGCGACATTGATGAAAATTTCATATGTAAAAAGTGCTGGACGGAAGACACCTTTGGTGATCTTACTCTTCAAGAGCTTGGTTTGAAAGAGCCAGGCTACAATGCAGGCCATTGATTACCTCAGATGGTGTACACATCACTATTTGATTTTGTTCTTAGAGGCACTTTGCATTGCTATTTGAGAGTCACTGATCATCTGTTCAGTAGAGCCTTGAATCAAGTAAGCAAAAAATGACAAGAAATAGTTTATAAACTATGTGAAGATGAAAGGATATCTGGCTTCAATCTCAAGGGAAACGACAGATGAGGGACAACATTGTTTAAACTAACTGGCAAAATGAGAAAATGCATGCTAGAGAAATATTTTGATGAGGAAGTTTAGAAAAGTTCTGATTGAAAGTTGAAAAGAACAATAAGATAAAATCCTTGATACTTTCTCCGCTTGGAATGATTTATGGATCGCATCGTGTTTAGATGGTAATAAAATTAAGACAAAAATAACACTATTTATAAAGTTATTTCAAGAAAATTTATTTGTTGGGGATTGCCAACCTTTTCCCATTTGCTAACCCAACTTCATTTCCTATATAACAATATTGACTGCTTACATAACTTTCAGCAACATTATGTTGAAAACCTCAACCATCAGATGAACACTGCAAATAACAATGTTACTACACCACAAAATGCATGGAATCAAGCTGTAAGAGTTAGTAACAGACGGTTCTTTATATTAAAAATAAAACATAAATAGTCAAGCTTATATTATTCAATTAACTTTGTTTGATTGTCACATGCCTTTGTGATTATTTGACTAGACATCATTGGCTTATAGAAGGTATTGTTATGATTAGTAAATCTATGCCGCATTGCCCTTGAGTAAGCATCTAGTCATATTTGCTTTTGCTTATGATCAATTGTCCAAGTGATATGTTTAACCAGTTGCACTGCAAAAGCCGAAAAACTTGATGGCCTACCCAACCTCACAAATTGTCCATTGTCGACAAATAAATTACATTGTAATATTAAATTGTAATATTTTATGGTTAACAAGTACAACTTCCTTTGTAGTGGTCATATTTTGATTTTATTCTCAGAGTTGAAAAGTCTTATATATGTTATATATTATATTGGAGAAGTTACATATTTTTTATGTTTAGAATACAATGGAGCTTGAGAGCCCTATTACTTGGTGAATGTGGCCAGTCAGTCACATTGGCCTGCTCAAAAGGAACCAGAAATGTTACAGAAACAGAAGATTGGCAAAGCATTGTTGTGGCCTGGCATCCCATCATGATTGAAGTGTTGAAAACTCCTAATGTAAAACATGAAATTGTCAAGTCTTTAGAGACCGTTGGCATCATGGTTTATCCGAGTGACTACCACAGCAAACATTTGGTGAGAAATACAAAAACTGTTCCTACCAATTTATTACCAGATGTCCTTTGTGATGCTGGCATCACTAAAATAAGGATAAGCCAATACGGACAAAAGATCCCTTACAGCTATGTGATATTTGATGAATTTGAAAATTTAATTCTGGAGGGCAGTGAGAATCTTGGTGATTTTCCTCCTAATGAATATGATATATCATTTAACAATAGAACACCAAGAATTTATGCATTTAATATCAGAGACATAGCCAAAAAAGTAGGAAACCAAGAAGTGTTTCGCTGCTTGAATCCTTTGGACCAAAGAATTGGTGAAAACCACTGCATTGGTGGCACATTACGCCTTGATACTTACCACTTGTGGGGTGCAGGGGCGATATCTCGAGTAAAGGTTTACAATTTGCTACACCATTTCATTAAACAACTGAATCAGTCGGAACTTGAAATTCCTAAGAGTGCCCGGTATGGGTTTGAACGCTTAGACATGTACAAGGAAATGCTCCAATGCATGCTTCAGCGACCTATTGCTTGTGGTGGCGTAGGAGTGGAGAGCAGAATGCAAGTTGTGCTACCAAGCACAGGGGTTGAACTTGTTGAAAATGTGAGGCCATGGGATATAGAAAATTTAATGGGCTATAGAATAGTGAAACATGCAATATCAGTGGATAGCTATCTAACTGAACTTCCACTCACAGTGGCAAAGGCAGAGGGTGAATTGCAAGAACTTGGTATGAAGCGGCGTCATGTCGACTCGTTATACACCCAAGAAATGAATTATGTGTTAGGGGATTTGAAGATGGCTTTTGGTGAGTGTAATTATAAGGGAATAAGGAGCCCTGATCCACTTCCTCATGATGTATGGTGGAAACTACCGCTCAGAAATATTGTTATAGACATTCCTGCTGCAGCCAATACCATTCAGCTCAGGAGAAAAAGAATACCTCGAACCCAAGCTTCTGATAAATTTCTTATTGCGTTATGCAAGATACATAAACGTCTCAATGGAAAGAGATGTATTATCTGGAAAACTGTTCTTAGCTTGTATGATATTGAATATCCACATCATTATGCCACAAAAGGTCAGCTGCAAAGTCTTTTCAAAGACTTGATGGAAAAAGAAAAATAGAAGCAGGGTATATGTCTATCAAAGCAACATCAAAATTTGAAACTTGAAGCAATCATAACAGTTATATTAAATCACAATATAGTTTTAATCTAGCATAAGCACAGTTGTATTTGTTATACTTTAACGATTCAACGATGAATGGTAAATTGAAAAGGAAGATATGAATACAAAATCAATGATTTATAGTAAATAGTGCGCATGCTCATATTTCATATTTCATGCTTCATATTTCCTCACACTCATACTCAGAAAAAATCAATTCTTATGTCAGAACCTTTAAATACCAAGAAAGTTATGTTTAATAAAATCTTACTTTTTCTATGCTAGGTTCTGAGTACTATGATTTGCATAAATCTAATGGATTCTGGAAGTGTCTTCCAGGTTTACTAAAGTTACACATTAATGGCTATAGTATCAAACAATATTTAGCAATGGGTTATAAATCTATGTTAATAACTCTTTGGTATAAAAGATCTAAAAACATCACACATGCAACTATTGCAAATGCAACAAAGCCCATTGGCATAGATGCGACATTGATGAAAATTTCATATGTAAAAAGTGCTGGACGGAAGACACCTTTGGTGATCTTACTCTTCAAGAGCTTGGTTTGAAAGAGCCAGGCTACAATGCAGACCATTGATTACCTCAGATGGTGTACACATCACTATTTGATTTTGTTCTTAGAGGCACTTTGCATTGCTATTTGAGAGTCACTGATCATCTGTTCAGTAGAGCATTGAATCAAGTAAGCAAAAAATGACAAGAAATAGTTTATAAACTATGTGAAGATGAAAGGATATCTGGCTTCAATCTCAAGGGAAACGACAGATGAGGGACAACATTGTTTAAACTAACTGGCAAAATGAGAAAATGCATGCTAGAGAAATATTTTGATGAGGAAGTTTAGAAAAGTTCTGATTGAAAGTTGAAAAGAACAATAAGATAAAATCCTTGATACTTTCTACTTTGGAATGATTTATGGACCGCATCGTGTTTAGATGGTAATAAAATTAAGACAAAAATAACACTATTTATAAAGTTATTTCAAGAAAATTTATTTGTTGGGGATTGCCAACCTTTTCCCATTTGCTAACCCAACTTCATTTCCTATATAACAATATTGACTGCTTACATAACTTTCAGCAACATTATGTTGAATACCTCAACCATCAGATGAACACTGCAAATAACAATGTTACTACACCACAAAATGCATGGAATCAAGCTGTAAGAGTTAGTAACAGACGGTTCTTTATATTAAAAATAAAACATAAATAGTCAAGCTTATATTATTCAATTAACTTTGTTTGATTGTCACATGCCTTTGTGATTATTTGACTAGACATCATTGGCTTATAGAAGGTATTGTTATGATTAGTAAATCTATGCCGCATTGCCCTTGAGTAAGCATCTAGTCATATTTGCTTTTGCTTATGATCAATTGTCCAAGTGATATGTTTAACCAGTTGCACTGCAAAAGCCGAAAAACTTGATGGCCTACCCAACCTCACAAATTGCCCATTGTCAACAAATAATTTACATTGTAATATTAAATTGTAATATTTTATGGTTAACAAGTACAACTTCCTTTGTAGTGGTCATATTTTGATTTTATTCTCAGAGTTGAAAAGTCTTATATATGTTGTATATTATATTGGAGAAGTTACATATTTTTATGTTTAGAATACAATGGAGCTGATTACCAATGCAGATTATTTGCAAGGCTTCCCACCGTTTGGAGAACCATTGCCTGATTGCTCGGTAAGTTGCATACAATATAATTCTGATAAAATCTTTTTTATCATTATTGTAAGATGTCAAACATTTGATGAATTTGTGTTGTTATTTTTGCAGCTTGATGTTGATTATTATGCCATTTCACTAAACGTGAATCATGATTATCTAAATGAGTTGAGAGCCCTATTACTTGGTGAATGTGGCCAGTCAGTCACATTGGCCTGCTCAAAAGGAACCAGAAAGGTTACAGAAACAGAAGATTGGCAAAGCATTGTTGTGGCCTGGCATCCCATCATGATTGAAGTGTTGAAAACTCCTAATGTAAAACATGAAATTGTCAAGTCTTTAGAGACCGTTGGCATCATGGTTTATCCGAGTGACTACCACAGCAAACATTTGGTGAGAAATACAAAAACTGTTCCTACCAATTTATTACCAGATGTCCTTTGTGATGCTGGCATCACTAAAATAAGGATAAGCCAATACGGACAAAAGATCCCTTACAGCTATGTGATATTTGATGAATTTGAAAATTTAATTCTGGAGGGCAGTGAGAATCTTGGTGATTTTCCTCCTAATGAATATGATATATCATTTAACAATAGAACACCAAGAATTTATGCATTTAATATCAGAGACATAGCCAAAAAAGTAGGAAACCAAGAAGTGTTTCGCTGCTTGAATCCTTTGGACCAAAGAATTGGTGAAAACCACTGCATTGGTGGCACATTACGCCTTGATACTAACCACTTGTGGGGTGCAGGGGCGATATTTCGAGTAAAGGTTTACAATTTGCTACACCATTTCATTAAACAACTGAATCAGTCAGAACTTGAAATTCCTAAGAGTGCCCGGTATGGGTTTGAACGCTTAGACATGTACAAGGAAATGCTCCAATGCATGCTTTAGCGACCTATTGCTTGTGGTGGCGTAAGAGTGGAGAGCAGAATGCAAGTTGTGCTACCAAGCACAGGGGTTGAACTTGTTGAAAATGTGAGGCCATGGGATATAGAAAATTTAATGGGCTATAGAATAGTGAAACATGCAATATCAGTGGATAGCTATCTAACTGAACTTCCACTCACAGTGGCAAAGGCAGAGGGTGAATTGCAAGAACTTGGTATGAAGCGGCGTCATGTCGACTCGTTATACACCCAAGAAATGAAGTATGTGTTAGGGGATTTGAAGATGGCTTTTGGTGAGTGTACTTATAAGGGAATAAGGAGCCCTGATCCACTTCCTCATGATGTATGGTGGAAACTACCGCTCAGAAATATTGTTATAGACATACCTGCTGCAGCCAATACCATTCAGCTCAGGAGAAAAAGAATTCCTCGTACCCAAGCTTCTGATAAATTTCTTATTGCGTTATGCAAGATACATAAACGTCTCAATGGAAAGCGATGTATTATCTGGAAAACTGTTCTTAGCGTGTATGATATTGAATATCCACATCATTATGCCACAAAAGGTCAGCTGCAAAATCTTTTCAAAGACTTGATGGAAAAAGAAAAATAGAAGCAGGGTATATGTCTATCAAAGCAACATCAAAATTTGAAACTTGAAGCAATCATAACAGTTATATTAAATCACAATATAGTTTTAATCTAGCATAAGCACAGTTGTATTTGTTATACTTTAATGATTCAACGATGAATGGTAAATTGAAAAGGAAGATATGAATACAAAATCAATGATTTATAGTAAATAGTGCGCATGCTCATATTTCATATTTCATGCTTCATATTTCCTCACACTCATACTCAGAAAAAATCAATTCTTATGTCAGAACCTTTAAATACCAAGAAAGTTATGTTTAATAAAATCTTACTCTTTCTATGCTAGGTTCTGAGTACTATGATTTGCATAAATCTAATGGATTCTGGAAGTGTCTTCCAGGTTTACTAAAGTTACACATTAATGGCTATAGTATCAAACAATATTTAGCAATGGGTTATAAATCTATGTTAATAACTCTTTGGTATAAAAGATCTAAAAACATCACACATGCAACTATTGCAAATGCAACAAAGCCCATCGGCATAGATGCGACATTGATGAAAATTTCATATGTAAAAAGTGCTGGACGGAAGACACCTTTGGTGATCTTACTCTTCAAGAGCTTGGTTTGAAAGAGCCAGGCTACAAATGCAGACCATTGATTACCTCAGATGGTGTACACATCACTATTTGATTTTGTTCTTAGAGGCACTTTGCATTGCTATTTGAGAGTCACTGATCATCTGTTCAGTAGAGCCTTGAATCAAGTAAGCAAAAAATGACAAGAAATAGTTTATAAACTATGTGAAGATGAAAGGATATCTGGCTTCAATCTCAAGGGAAACGACAGATGAGGGACAACATTGTTTAAACTAACTGGCAAAATGAGAAAATGCATGCTAGAGAAATATTTTGATGAGGAAGTTTAGAAAAGTTCTGATTGAAAGTTGAAAAGAACAATAAGATAAAATCCTTGATACTTTCTACTTTGGAATGATTTATGGACCGCATCGTGTTTAGATGGTAATAAACTTAAGACAAAAATAACACTATTTATAAAGTTATTTCAAGAAAATTTATTTGTTGGGGATTGCCAACCTTTTCCCATTTGTTAACCCAACTTCATTTCCTATATAACAATATTGACTGCTTACATAACTTTCAGCAACATTATGTTGAATACCTTAACCATCAGATGAACACTGCAAATAACAATGTTACTACACCACAAAATGCATGGAATCAAGATGTAAGAGTTAGTAACAGACAGTTCTTTATATTAAAAATAAAACATAAATAGTCAAGCTTATATTATTCAATTAACTTTGTTTGATTGTCACATGCCTTTGTGATTATTTGACTAGACATCATTGGCTTATAGAAGGTATTGTTATGATTAGTAAATCTATGCCGCATTGCCCTTGGGTAAGCATCTAGTCATATTTGCTTTTGCTTATGATCAATTGTCCAAGTGATATGTTTAACCAGTTGCACTGCAAAAGCCGAAAAACTTGATGGCCTACCCAACCTCACAAATTGCCCATTGTCGACAAATAAATTACATTGTAATATTAAATTGTAATATTTTATGGTTAACAAGTACAACTTCCTTTGTAGTGGTTATATTTTGATTTTATTCTCAGAGTTGAAAAGTCTTATATATGTTATATATTATATTGGAGAAGTTACATATTTTTATGTTTAGAATACAATGGAGCTGATTACCAATGCAGATTATTTGCAAGGCTTCCCACCGTTTGGAGAACCATTGCCTGATTGCTCGGTAAGTTGCATACAATATAATTCTGATAAAATCTTTTTTATCATTATTGTAAGATGTCAAACATTTGATGAATTTGTGTTGTTATTTTTGCAGCTTGATGTTGATTATTATGCCATTTCACTAAACGTGAATCATGATTCTCTAAATGAGTTGAGAGCCCTATTACTTGGTGAATGTGGCCAGTCAGTCACATTGGCCTGCTCAAAAGGAACCAGAAAGGTTACAGAAACAGAAGATTGGCAAAGCATTGTTGTGGCCTGGCATTCCATCATGATTGAAGTGTTGAAAACTCCTAATGTAAAACATGAAATTGTCAAGTCTTTAGAGACCGTTGGCATCATGGTTTATCCGAGTGACTACCACAGCAAACATTTGGTGAGAAATACAAAAACTGTTCCTACCAATTTATTACCAGATGTCCTTTGTGATGCTGGCATCACTAAAATAAGGATAAGCCAATACGGACAAAAGATCCCTTACAGCTATGTGATATTTGATGAATTTGAAAATTTAATTCTGGAGGGCAGTGAGAATCTTGGTGATTTTCCCCCTAATGAATATGATATATCATTTAACAATAGAACACCAAGAATTTATGCATTTAATATCAGAGACATAGCCAAAAAAGTAGGAAACCAAGAAGTGTTTCGCTGCTTGAATCCTTTGGACCAAATAATTGGTGAAAACCACTGCATTGGTGGTACATTACGCCTTGATACTAACCACTTGTGGGGTGCAGGGGCGATATCTCGAGTAAAGGTTTACAATCTGCTACACCATTTCATTAAACACCTGAATCAGTCGGAACTTGAAATTCCTAAGAGTGCCCGGTATGGGTTTGAACGCTTAGACATGTACAAGGAAATGCTCCAATGCATGCTTCAGCGACCTCTTGCTTGTGGTGGCGTAAGAGTGGAGAGCAGAATGCAAGTTGTGCTACCAAGCACAGGGGTTGAACTTGTTGAAAATGTGAGGCCATGGGATATAGAAAATTTAATGGGCTATAGAATAGTGAAACATGCAATATCAGTGGATAGCTGTCTAACTGAACTTCCACTCATAGTGGCAAAGGCAGAGGGTGAATTGCAAGAACTTGGTATGAAGCGGCGTCATGTCGACTCGTTATACACCCAAGAAATGAAGTATGTGTTAGGGGATTTGAAGATGGCTTTTGGTGAGTGTACTTATAAGGGAATAAGGAGCCCTGATCCACTTCCTCATGATGTATGGTGGAAACTACCGCTCAGAAATATTGTTATAGACATACCTGCTGCAGCCAATACCATTCAGCTCAGGAGAAAAAGAATTCCTCGAACCCAAGCTTCTGATAAATTTCTTATTGCGTTATGCAAGATACATAAACGTCTCAATGGAAAGAGATGTATTATCTGGAAAACTGTTCTTAGCGTGTATGATATTGAATATCCACATCATTATGCCACAAAAGGTCAGCTGCAAAATCTTTTCAAAGACTTGATGGAAAAAGAAAAATAGAAGCAGGGTATATGTCTATCAAAGCAACATCAAAATTTGAAACTTGAAGCAATCATAACAGTTATATTAAATCACAATATAGTTTTAATCTAGCATAAGCACAGTTGTATTTGTTATACTTTAACGATTCAACGATGAATGGTAAATTGAAAAGGAAGATATGAATACAAAATCAATGATTTATAGTAAATAGTGCGCATGCTCATATTTCATGCTTCATATTTCCTCACACTCATACTCAGAAAAAATCAATTCTTATGTCAGAACCTTTAAATACCAAGAAAGTTATGTTTAATAAAATCTTACTCTTTCTATGCTAGGTTCTGAGTACTATGATTTGCATAAATCTAATGGATTCTGGAAGTGTCTTCCAGGTTTACTAAAGTTACACATTAATGGCTACAATATTAAACATTATTTAGTAATGTATTATAAATCCATGTTAATAATTCTTGGGTATAAATGAGCCAATAGACATCACACATGCAATTATTGCAAATGCAACAAAGCCCAATGGCATAGATGCGATATTGATGAAAATTTCATTTGTAAAAAGTGCTGGACAGAAGACACCTCAGGTGATCTTACCCTTCAAGAGCTTGGTTAGAAAGAGCCAGGCTACAATGCAGACCATCAATTACCTTATGGTGGACACATCACTAATTGATTTGCACTTTGCATTGCTATTTGAGAGTCACTGATCATCTGTTTAGAGAAGATATTAAATCAAGTCAGCGAAAAAGGACAAGAAATGAAATAGATAATAATAAACTAATTGAAGATGAAGGGATATCTAGCTTCAATCTCAAGGGAAACGACAGAGAAGGAACAAAATTTTCTAGATTAACTGGCAAAATGAGGAAATGCATATGAAAGAAAATATTTTGTTGAAGTAGCAAGGAAGAAGTTAAAAAGAACAATATGATAAAATTCTTGAAACTCCGCTTGGAATGATTTATGGACTTAACTTCAAAGCCGCATCGTGTTTAGATGGTGATAAAATTAAGACAAAAATAACACTATTTATAAAGTTATTTCAAGAAAATTTATTTGTTGAAAGATGGCCAATCTTTTGCTATTTTCTAGCCCA
The DNA here is from genome assembly GCA_916610825.1 of Haliclystus octoradiatus. Classification (NCBI taxonomy): domain Eukaryota; kingdom Metazoa; phylum Cnidaria; class Staurozoa; order Stauromedusae; family Haliclystidae; genus Haliclystus; species Haliclystus octoradiatus. The sequence continues at coordinate 30,681,257 of OU744448.1, forward strand.
TCTTCATTTCCGATATAAAAATTTACATTTTACTTCATTTACATAGCTTCCAGCAACATTCTGTTGAATACCTCAATCATGAGATGAATACTGCAAATAACAATGTTACTACACAACAAAATGCATGGGATCAATCTGTAAAAGTTAGTAGCAGACAGATTTTATAATATAAAGAAAAACATAAAGAAAAACATAAAGAGTAAAGCTTAGCACATTGTAGGAAAGCACAAAAGCTTTAAAGCATCACAAATGACAAGATTCAGCAGCTGTATAAAAAGACCGAAGGCAATACAAGATCAGCGTCAAGAGGGGAGATGAAAGTACCCAATTTTAAGAAAAAGATTGGAAAATTGTCAGCATGTCGTCTTACAGTATATTTACACAACCATCTAGTGAAGAATTTCCCACTTGTTGATAATTTAAGTGAAATTGACTTGTTAAGTGTCACTGAAATGTTTTATTTGAGTAAAGACATATTGAACATGAAAGTATATATATATAAATTGTATATACTGTATAAACTATTTTAATTTATTTTGATACTTTTTATTACTTAATTAATCAATTGCTATTTATATTTTACCATATCTCATTATTCTATAAAACATGCCCTAGATGGCAACTATAATATCTCTGATAGTGTAGTTGAATGCGAGAATTTTATTTAAATAAAGTTTATCATCATCATCATCATCAAGACATTGCGCAAAATCAACTGGAAAGAAGGCTGGTTACAGACAAAGACATATGGTGCAAGGAGTTGGAGATGTAGCAGCATGGGATTCCACAGCGAACACCCTTTTGCATCTGATCAAATGCCATGTCATGGAAATATTTTCAAAGCAAGCACGAAAGGAAGGTTACAAATGCTATGGGTGTGAAGGGTTTTTTAGTCATTGCTATATCACCATTTGACATATTTACAACAAAAAATGCATTGTACGCATCAAGAGACAGCGACATCGACCAATCGAGGTAAGCTACATATCAGCAAAAATAAGGACAACCTTCTTATTATCCACAGCTTTGTTGTGTTGGCAAGAAGAGAGTTGAACAAGAAGCTTTCATCGAAAAAGTGATAGCTAGCTTGTGATAAGCTCTCCGCTTCATCTTTTGGGGTTGTGCTTTGCAAACATTGAATGATCACATTTGAAGTCTACATAACACAACTAATGACATCCTAATAATGTCATGAACAGATATTTCAGTAAATTCGCTGTATGTTGTTTGTCAAATGGAATGATCAGTAAATTTTCACAACTGATAATTGTTAATATCTTAATGAAGTATATAAATTTTTCAGTGAAGTAGGAGAAAACATCAATAAAAAAAATTCATACCGCTCCAAATTATTCTATAATAGAACCAAGATTGTAATCATTCCAATTTACACCAATAACAAATATTGATACAATAAAAGCTGTTGCCATGCTACTAAACCGGAAATCACATGGAAATGACGGTCTGAACGGCTACATTATTAAATCTGCTCTTCCCACAATCGTAGAACCACTAACGAAAAATAGCTTACAACACAACATTTTGCTACACAAACTTAAACTTTTTGGACTAGGTGACAATGCTATTTCATGGATGAGATCATATTTAACTGGAAGAAAACAAATAGTTAAACTTGGTAACACAGTATCTGAAGAAATTGTAGGCCTATTAACGTGTGGCATACCGCAGGGCTCCATCCTCGGTCCCGTATTATTTCTTATTTATGTCAATGACCAATGTCAATGTCAAAGACAATGTTTATGACAATCAATATCATTCAATTATAGAAGGACAATCATCCATAGAATAATTGATATGGCTTTCTAGAAGATTGAAACCATTGATAGGTATAGACACAGAAACAATACTGACATTTGTAGGCTTAACTACAATGAGAACACACGTCAAGTACCTGGTACTCCAGTAGACTTAGGTAAACAAGAACGACTTAACGATGAAGATGTCATCAGAGATCTAAAAAGAAAACTAGAAAGAGAATGTAGTGTAAATAATAGAACTAATAGAAAAGAGAAACAATGGATTTCTTGAGAGGAAGCATTTCTTCCCCAATAGTTGAGTGGCGAGTTGAAGAGAGACGTGCTTGAGAGACGTGTGTGCTGTGAAAAATAACTCAATTCGCTCTTTGTCAGCAGAAATACTTTTGTGTTGTTTTTGATCATTAATCTACTATCTAATATTACAGAAAATTAGAAGAGAGCAAATTGATGATCGATTATCGACTGAAAACAGAATGGCCTAAAAGATGGGTTTCCAAGAAGAAAGGTTGGCAGCTGAGTACATCCTAGACTTCCTGGAATCCTGGTAAGAAGAATCCAGTTATCTCATATACAAGGAAAGCAGATTATTTTTCAAGTTTTTCAACATTATACATGAACATTTGAGCATTTTACTATCAACATTTTACTATTACAGATTCCTTCGAGCAGTTGCATACCGTTTGGTGGTGAGATGGATCTGTAGTGGATTGTTTTATGTCTATTGTCTTATCCATAATGTATTTCCTTTGTTAACTGTAAAGCTTCCGTTTGTAATCACGTATACCTTGTAATGTAAATCACTGTCTGTAATGTAATCACTCTCTTCACGTCTGCCCTTCGTGGCGACAGCACCTATAATAGCAAAGCTGGTCCACCTTCATAGAGGCTCTGCTTATCAACGGTCATATTAACCCTTCATTCATCCTCTCCCTGTTGGTGGCCAGCTACAACTTATTACATCAAATATATATCTAATCAACGTTTATGTACGCGTGTGGTAATTTATCAATACATCGACTCCTTCCACCCGCTACAGATCTTTGTCTCGATGGGCTGGGACAATTCAAGAACCCTACCTGCTTGCCTGTATCACAGCATAAGATCTCGGTGTTGATAGGCCTACTTTTAATCAACAACTTTTAATCACATCTATGCCCAGACAATCAAGGCAGCAAGTAACATCTACAATCAATATACTATACCTTATAATCAATCAAGCTCAACTAATGGTTACACATACACTCCTGCTATTATTTCAATCTATTGGCCCAGTGGAATAAAGTCAAGTTGAAAATTGAAAAAAATTGAAAATGACGTGAGTCCTATATGCCAGAACTTGTTTAAAGGAAATCATGAGCAAAGTGATAAGGCGATATGGAAGCATGTGGATTTGAAACAACATGTTATCAAGCTAATTTCTAAAAAGAAGAAAAACCCCAGCATGTTACGAAATACATCTAAAGAAGACATATTGGGATTCAATTTTTCTTCTCTTGATAATGAACTGCAAGAGAAAGCTCCGATACTAAGGGAGGTGTTATTACCTACTTGTGTACGTCGTGGAAAAAATTGAACAGAGGATATTTCCTGGAAACATGTAGTGGGTTTGGCTGCTTCAATCTGTCTGAAATACAGCAACAACTTCATGACCGCTTTCCAGCTTCTAATAACAGACCTGATTCAACATTCTTCCTTTTCTGTAAGTAACATATTTGAAAGTACATGTAACTACATTGACTTAGGTTATCAACTTACCACATTTACTGCACAATTATGCATGTGTCAGTAGTTTTTCCCGGGGTGGGGGATGACCCCCGGTCTTTGCAAAATTAGCCTCACAAAACTTAATCTAGCCCCCATGTGTGTAGGGTAACATTGATTTTACAATTCCTCACCACCCCCCCCCCCGAATTAGGCATAATTCTCTTTTTCATGTAGGTACTTGAATATTTTACTGTAATTAAAAATTCAAAAAACTTCAAAGTCAACCAGCTTACCTAGGTTGTTAATATCAAAGATGATGCAAATGGCAATTTATTTGTTGAAAGATTGCCAACCTTTTGCCATTTGCTAACCCATCTTCATTTCCTATATAATAATGTTGACTGCTTACATAATTTCCAGCAATAAGTCTGTTGAATACCTCAATCATCAGATGAACACTGCAAATAAAAATGTTACTACACCACACTATGCATGTACTCAAGCTGTAAAAGTTACTAGCAGACGGGTTTTTAAATATTAAAAAAAAACATAAAGGATAAAGCTTACATCATTCAACATACAAACGTAGCCAAACAAAACCGAAAAGCCAAAATTGAGCCTAGCAAAGGCCTACTTTCCAAATCAAAATCAAGCTCATCTCACCGTTTCGTATATAGAATCGATGAAAAGAGAATAAGTAGTAGACATACAGGTGAAGTCATTGAAACCATTATAGTATAAGGCCATCGATGTAACAGTGCCCGTAAAATAGTATGATGAATAGTTTGATTGGTCATTGGTTTGAAAGAGCCAAGAAAGAAACAAACGTGAGAATTTTGAACCAAGTGTTGGGATGAAACGTAAACATATACATTTTATCAAATGAATGCCTTGGTCAAAATGACTATTTTGGAATTATAATCGCATTCTGATGTTTGCATATATTTGCATGTTGATATTTGTTGCCAAGGTTGGAAGGAGTTGAGCTCCATATTTTTGAACGCAGGGGAAGCTAAACTAGAGTCGGGAGCCTTGTGAATTGCATTCAAAGCTTCTGGCCACAATAAAAATGTGGGTTTGTTATAATTTATACCACCACTGCAAAGCTTCAATATGTCAATAGAATTTGCTCTACGCTTCATCTTAGGAGGCTGTAGCTTACTTTGCAAACATTGAATGATCACATTGAAGTCTACAATTTACACACCATTTGAATTGGTCACACGACATTTATGAAAAGCTAGCCTTAACTAGCTGTTACTCATCAGCTTGCTTTTGTTGAGCAGTTCATGGTAAAACCTAAGTAGCTGGTCCCGTAATTTTAAACAAGCATTTGCTTGCACACTTACTCTCTGAAGACTGACATGCATTCTCTGCTTTTACCTTTCTTCTTCTCCAAACCTACTGAATCTAGAATGAACCATTGCTTTCACATCTCCCCTAGCTAAAATAGAAATGTCCATATACATAGACCTATTGACCTAACTAGGTCAATTGAACTGATATAATTAAATTATCTAAACTCTAGGTTTATCTAATTCTTCCATTCCACATCAATAATTTCCAAAAAAAATATAAAATTGTGAAATTAAGTGAGGTTGAAAACAACGGTGTGATTAGGTTATGAACAGTTTGAAGATTACCATAGTGTATATATATTGTATCTGGACTTTCAAATTGTTTTTTTCTCGTCTATAAACATGTTTTTTCTGCTGTTGAGTTCTCTAGATTGTTCATCATTGACGAAGCTGAAAGCATGTGTTCAAGCGAGAGCCACAAACAACATGCGCGTTGTGAATTTGGAATACTGGTTTGTAAATATAAACAAGTTGCTAATCACAGCACCATCAACGGCTCCCAAACTAGGCCCTAATCGTCAATATGATCAGTATTGCAAATTTGGCGGGAAAGAACGAAGTCAAAATATATACACGTACAACATTCTGTGATTTCCATTTCCTTGTGAGCTTGACAAAGTGTCCAGAGTGACTTCTAACTTGTGATTATTGACATTATTATCGTTTAAAATTGAAAGAGTGGATTATTCTAAATTATTTTATGATATATTAATTTAATGATGAATTCCTTTTAACGAAGGTACAGTCAATGGCGAAGGAGGAGAAAATATCGTTGGCAGAACAAGTGCATCCTCCTTTCAAGTGATCTGTCTCCCCAGATAGACAGATATTATATATTCTAGGTGAAATTCTTTTTAAGAATAGCAATGACAGAGTGATTTATGCGGACAAAGACATGATAACAGACAGAAACTACGTGGCCTCGTTAAACTAATGCATGGACTGACGCCCATTATTCAAAAGAAATGAGGCCAGGTTTTTTCATGGAGAAGATCAACTTGCAAAACGACGCTTGTAACTGGGTGTTTGAATCTGAAGTCTATTTAAGTTGAGTTTGAAGTTAAGAAGGATTGGCTTATTTAATACATCAATTTTATGCTGTAACTCAAGTTTTTGATTTTTTTTACCTTACAACATTATGCTGTAATCGCTGGCTGTCAATGGCAGTTATCCGCTCCCTGTCAGTCATAATAAACTAAAGAATGAAAGTGATGGTTCATCACATGTAATTGTAGGCTACTGACAGGAATAGAAACAGATATGTTCTTTGAACAGATGCTTTGTGAGAAGAAAGGCGTATTAGAGCATGTGTCGCTGATTTATTTATGTGTTGTTGCTATAAATAAACAAACTGATGCATTAATGAATAGTTAGTGGATTGGACTGTGGATACTTCAAGACACCATTGCAACACCATACAGCTTAAACTTGGTTGCGGCTCTGACGGCTTACAACCAAAACCAGTTTCAGTGTTGATTACAAAGTTCCTGTTCCAGCCGACAGGAGACCAGTGTTGAGATATGCAATTCATTACATAATTCAATAGGCCTTATACATACTATGACTCATAAAGTCAGTACAACTTGTAAAAGAGGCATTTGCCTTCATCACATGTAAATGAGGCTGATGCCCACATGTTATTCTTCATTCATTCTTCAAGTTATCGTATCTTATGAAATATATTACAGTTTATCTTACAGTTTAATCAGTGCAATCCTCGATCTTTACACTCTATCTTACAAATTAACACAATGTCAACAACCAGCAGCATAGAAGTAACAACAACATAATTCAGGGCAATGCCAATGGTCACTGTGGAAACGGAATACAACAACCAAGAAGCAACCACAGTGGCAATTGACAACAATTTCGACCAAACAAAAATCAACAGTAACAATATCCATTTGCTAGTTTGATAGCATGTGAATGATCTGATTTGATCTCATAATAAAATACTGAAATATTTAAAGCCAAACCTAATTGAATAGGCATAGTTGCTTTCAAGTGTGACACACCTTTGTAGTCAGTTAATTCATAAAGAATCTTAGGTGAAATATTCAAAGGATTGTTTAACTAGGCAAAACCCACATCTGTTGTGATTGCTCTAATCTGGAAACTGCTAAAAGCTGCAAATGGTAGTTGGGTCATTCCATGTCAATTGATGTAGGGGCTGACACCCACCCTCTTTAATTTTGCTGAAAATTTGCGTGAATGTATTTTCTGATGTGTTAAGATAATACATCAAATTTGAAGCACATAGCTGTATTGGTTTTGGAGATAATACAGCTCGCATTTTTTACTAAGAATTGCAATATCCGCCATTTTGAATCTGCTTACGCAAAACTACATGCTTTCTCATTAGCAATGTCTGACTCTTTATTTGGGATATCAACATAAAAATTTGTAGTATTTATTTCAATATTAGACCAACGCTTTTCCTTTGATTGATAATTGAAAAATACTTTACGTTAATCTTCTTCAAGAAAAAAAAATTAAAATGCAACTTGCGGAAATGCAAATTCCTTTCGTCTGCCACTTCCCACCAAATTGAATTTTTGCATACAGGTACACTATCCCATAAATAACGTTATTAAAAAGTTTGAGCTTAGTGTTTGATGTCAGACCAGAAATATTCCAATTTCAAAACCGTCATAATTGTTAATTTACAAAATTAATCTATTAATCCAAGGTAAATTTATCAAAAGTTTACTTTGAGTCATTCAAATCAAGGTGTATGTTAAGCTATGTACATTATTGAAACTATAAAAGCATCCATCAACATTGGAAAGGTCAACACATAAAAAGCAATAAAGAATTAGGTGTTTGGATGATCAATGTGATGGTGACCGATAAATTAGAGTCTTTGCAGCATGCCTTCAATTGCCTTAAGATCTACACGATTGATGCTATACTGACTGTCTTTAGGGTTTGGATTTTACATAATATGTTTGTCAGCGGTACAAACATTTGCCCTCTCTTGCAGGCCACATGTAAGATCGAGCTGAATATGGAGGGTGCATAAATTTAATGCATGCATCCCGATTATCTTTGTCAATCAACTCTACAAATCCAATCAAGAACTCTTCATCATACATGCACACAACAACATCTGAACTTTGAATATCAACATTTTCCTCTGCTCCTTTGTCATGACATTAAATTCCCAAAACCAAATCAAATACAGCAGAAAATGTTTCATCTTCGGAAACACGTTAGCAGCAATAACAGTTTTGGAATGAGGCTCAAAGCGATGAAAATACCTTGTACCAGGGAAAGTTTTTGCGGTAGAAAATCTATCTTGAAGACATTCTCTTACTCCAACCATCTTATTCTTTGAAATAAATTTTACATCTATTCCTGTAATTTCTTCTTAACAAAACTGATAAAGATCAGAGATTCGATGTATGCTGTTAGAATTTGATCAGATACTGGGCGTTGAAGACTGGCTCTTGCTGCTAGCCGCTTGATGGTGCGACCTAGTCCATCACAAGGAGATTTGCCATGACTGGTAGCGAAAAAATTCCAACTGCAGTCAACTCCAAAATCTTCCTTGTGCAAACAAACGCTTCGGAAACTTTTGCAATTTTTGTATTGACCAGCACATCCATCACTGAAGTATTTACAATTTTTAATGTATTTTGAAATTAAGCAAAGAGAATGGCTTATCTATTTGTTATCTTTTTTTGAATAAATAACCATGGGATGGAGGATAGGCTACAGTGTTGCTGATACCAATGGTAAGCTTTGGATTTCATCCTGAAGGACAAATTTATAATTTTCAGCAGTCTCCCAGTCGACTTTGCAATGAAGGAATGGCTGGTAAGTGCATTTAACTTTTCTACCAGGAGTTCAACAAAGTTCTTTATGGGGAGTGAGTGGCTCAAAAGCTCAGCTCGATCAACACCAGCCCATTGCTCAAAATGAAATTTCTTCATCATCAAAGTCTTGCAGATCTTGCTCTATACCATGTAGCCCTGCATTAATAAAATCTGCTACTGGGCCAACTAATGGACAATTTTCACAGCGATTGACCATGCACTGCTTTGAAAATCTGTCACAAATCATCAATTCTATGAGCTGATGACGATCTTTGCTTAATTTAACGGCATTCAACATCAGCTCAACATTTTGATGCATTGTGCACACACATACAGAATGCGTACCAGATCAGCCAACCAATATACACCATTTTGGTCTTAAATTGCAAAACGCTGAAAAACCAACTTTCAAATTTGGATGCTGTAGCTTGAACATGGAATAGAGTTCCTTAATGTTGCAAAGAAGTAGTCGCTTCTGCATTAAGATATTTCTTCGTATGCTAACACAATTTTTATTGCCAGGCATTTGCAGACTATATTCATCATCAGAAAAAAATCTACCACTTTCTTTTTCACTTCTTTAGGCATCATCTTGCCTCTTTTTCTTTGAGGCATTTCTAAAATTCCTACTTCTTTTGCTAATCTTTGTGCCTGTTTTACCATGTATTGAGTGACATTGAACTCTTGAGCTGTTTTCGAAATTGACCACGATGTTGGAGCAATGGTCAATACTTGAATTTTTTCCCGTCGACTCGATGTTTCAATTTTTGACTTTATCAACGAGACAAGAATATCCAAATCTGATGATTTCTTCTTCAGCTCTTCAATATTATATATGGAACAGCATCTTCTGGAATTGAGATAGTTCTGGTTTGACATTTATTACTTCTGCCACTAATTTCTTGATGCATTCCTTCTGTTTTTGAAATTGGGTATCAAATTGCTTCAGTTTTCTTTTGCCATATGCAGCTTTTGAATGATTGTAACTCCATGAAGTTTTATCGGGCTGACATTCATTTCCTCAAAGCTACTATCAAGTTTCTCCTTTATCTTATCTCTTTCTAACTCTTTTTGGATAGAGTTATAGTCATCGTCGCTACCTTATTTTTCTTGAAGGTTTTCTTTTTTGTCTCTCAGCTTCTGAGCTATTTCAGCTATTTTTTTATTGAATTGACATGGAATGACCCAGTTATCAGTTAAACATCTGGTTCTATTATGTTCATATCTAATTGGCAAAATGGTGAGTGTAAGCCTACATTTCAGTCAGACGCAGCCTTTAAACTCGTAGTAGGCCTAGTTAATTTATATTTATCTAAAGCTATTGTTCATCTTATTAGTGTGTGGGGTTCTGTAAGAAATAATAATTGATCAAACTTTGCATTGATGTTGATGCCCTATGAGGAAATAGGCCTATCTTCTGCTGTGTCAGTCAGACACATTCAATAGAATCGCCCAAATACCCTATCAAGGTCTCCATTACAAATTAGGTTAGGTCTACATTTCATACCTGTTCGCCTTTGACAAGATGAATTGATTTATAATCAAAATCAATCCCCTTCAGATTAAGAGCTAAAAATCAAATCAAATTATTAAAATAGAATTATGTCCAGCGATAATAAGAGACATTGTTTCAATCAACCAATCAGTTGAACTATCTGACGTAATGGAAGGTTAACAGCAAAGTGAATGGGTCGACAAGACCAGCACGTTCATCAGAGATGCACTGGGCCCAGATAGGATCTTTATTTTTAGGCCAGACTTCTATCTGGATCTAGTCCCTTGAAACATTTAGCCAAATCTTCAACAGGTTTCAAAACGAATTCTTAGAGCAGTTCACGAAATAGTACCGATACCGAAGTATAATGCTGACGCTTAATAACAATCGACACTCTACTATATGTGATAAAAATTTAACAAAAAAATAAGTTAGAATGGGAAGGGATTTTATCTATTTCCAATCCATTTTGAATCACATTTTCCAAATATCTTTTGGAACTGTAGGCCTACCTGGAATCTGTGTTAAAATTGTTTGGTGTCATGTGCACTATTTATAATGTCTTTACGGTAAATATATTACATACCTATTCGAACTCTCCAGGAACAAGAACTTCGGAAGTACGAATACAAAACAGGCTAACAACAAGCAAATCCATAAACTAATTAGGTAACTGTTCAGGACACGTCTGATTAAAGGAAAACGGGAAGAAATTTACGGAAAAATATAAAACAAGGTCCATTGTATTCTGTTTTCCTGTTTAAGCGAGTGTACCACGTGGAAATATATCGTTTTGAGCGATGGATTTAGGTGTAGTGAATATAGCAACAACTATTTTGCAATGATGTTTTGAGTTTGGACAGTCGACACAAGACATTTGGATATTATCGATCATTATTGATATTCTGTTTGATTTACTCCTGCAGTCTTTTACGTAGTTATTATCATTGGTTAATGGAACTGTTTGATTGATTGATTGATTTACTGTATTTTTGTAACTGTCATATTCGTTAGTTTTTTTTAAGCTATACTTTACATATTGTCGATTCCGATGGTTGAATTAACTAAAACAAAGATATTAAAGTTTAGTTCCGATTCTTGTCATTACAAATTTCTTAACAATTGGGCTAAGTAATGGCAAAATAAAGATTGTATCCTTCGCTACAGATACTTGTAAATGGTAACTGCAATAATTATAGACCTGTGCCACATGCCCCTGTACTTCACTTGACCTGCGGCTCCTGCGTATAGGGGACATGTAAAAAATAAGGTCAAAAAGTGATGCGCTCATTTCAGAAAAATGAAATGACCAATCACAGCTAAGCATCTGTGACGTATCTTGGATCTATGTAGTGATTGGTCTAAGTACTTAATTTATGAAATTATTTTGTGACGTGAGACAACTTACAACTCCTTCAAGAACAAAGTATTATTCAAACGTATTTTCAAAGCAGAGCTACATTTTGCTCGTTTTGTATATGTTTCGTAGTAGTTTGAACCAAAGTTTTTGAGCTTTTGAGCTCAATCCTATTTCATTAATATATTTAATATATCAACATGCTTCTATTGGGTATTTAATTCGTTTTATCTGGAGATGTGCCTTCCTATTAAAGTTTATAAACTACCGAATATTGTTACACCGTTTAATACGCGGGCTCTAATGCAACTTGGATGTGTGTTCTCGTAGTTCAAACCAAGGTTTAAGTTTTGTTTCTACTTATTCTATTTATCCACTCTCGACATCCTTATTGGGACAGTTTGGGGTTCTTTTGATGTAAATTGTTCTTGGTTAGTATCAATTAGTGTTGTAAATTTTCAATTTCAGGAGAGGTCAACTGCGTAGCCTCCAGATGTCGCTATGGTGTATTTTAAATAAATGTGGCTATGTGTGTCATTACTTGGGTCTGTTCTAAATTAGTTTATGATAGATTGCTCTATTGATTTTAAGATTATTGATTTCATAATATTTACTGGTTTTATTTGATCATTATTAATTGGAGTGTGTCCTGTTCCAAATACATCACTTGGTATAAACTATTAGTCAACTAATGTTAATTTGGTTCATATTTACTTGTATTTGTAATGATAATTATATAATATTTGAAATGATAATTATATTATATTTGAAATGAAGATCCATGTACCTTTCTGGTACAGTTGTTATGAATGTATGCGGTCACATTTTTCAAAGTTACAGTTCTTTGTTGCTCTTCCAGTAGATTGACATAATTTTCTATTGTGTTGTTGTTTTATGTCCAAAAACTTTTTTAGGGGCCGTTTCAGAGGGGGGTGGTTGTCGTAAATTTTCAAAAAATCCCCCATTAATAGAGAGACCATTCCATAATTCCCACTATTTTTTTAAAATGGCGAGAGATTTCCTTCGGCTTAACATTGATTATTTGGCTGTTTATGGATTTCATGGGAGCAGGAATTGCCCTTACTGTTCTTCTCTACAGTATTACAACGGTAATGATACACCGAATTAGTTTTACCTATAAACTAATGTTATTTCCACAACAAACGGGAGCAGACCACGCCATCCAACATGCATGGTTTGATTTTCAGAACAAGCAGTATTTTAGATCACAGCTTCATTCTTCGTATTCAATCAAGGCTTAGCTCTCTCCCCCCGCCCAGAGCACACTACAGTCAGGGTCATTCTATTCACAAAAGGTTTTTATATTTTAATCTAATGAATAGGACATTAAAAAAATATATAATTAAAATTGTTACACATAATGGTTCCTATGTTTACTATTCGAGCAAGGATATTCCAATTATATACCCCAGATGGTCATTAAGCTCAGGTATTCAGGCAGAAGTGTATGAATGGCCCTCCTTTATGAGGATTAGATATGTTATAGTTGTTTGAGATGTCATTCGGCACGTGTGCACAGCATATTGACCCAGTATAGTAGTTCCTCATACATTAATTTGAAGTGGTCACTCTGCTCAGGTAACTAATTCTATTGTTATATATGGATAGTCTGATAATCTTTAACTTACCTGTTCAGATGTAGGCATAGGGTATAGTAATAATCAATATTGTTGTCATGGTTACCATTTGGTCCCAGGAATTACTGTTGTTCATTTCAGGTGGTCACACAGCTCAGGTAATACATATTCACACATGCTTGTACTGCTGTTAAGTTTCAAATCATTCCGAACTATATTTTGCTGATCTGCTGTATTGGTTCTCAAAACAAAGATCTTTTTAGATGTAAATTGGTCTTATTGTTATGAAACTAGAGAGTGATAGGGTATTCTCTAATGGCAGGTTCAAGTGCAGTGGGTTGCAGTAGGTTCCTTTATTGCTCATGGTAAATTCATAACGGATGACTCATAGTTTCAGGAAGTAATATCAGCAAAGACACAATATTAGTTGTTGTCTAGTATAGCATTAATGACAAATTGAAATCATGCAAAGTGATATTAAAATTATTATCTAGGCATCTTAAAACTGATGTAGTTATCAATATTGTCTTCCAGGCAATGTTTGTTGAATGTTCTTTTTTCTTCATATCTTTTATATATTGTGTTGATAATTTAAATTTATATTATAGTGAAAGATAGTGATATAGCTATCATTATTTTAGCTAAGATATTTTTTACTGAGAGTAGCCAAGTTAATAGTATTGATAATAGTATTCAATTTAATCATGTTCTATTATTTATATTATATTATCATATTTGTTTTTGTTACATTATATTTTAGTATAGTATATAGTATAGCGACATCCATTGGTATAGGCCATTGTCCGTGTGGTATGAAATTGTCATTTTTGGATTTCAATATTAATAATCATAATAATTAAAGAGATCTGATACGCTGCGTTGGCAGACCAGGGGGAGCGAAACGCCATTGCCCTTATATATTTCACCACGATTGGATCATCAGAGGAGCGAATCGCAAAGGGAAATGCCAAAGAATAAATTCGTTGACAAATGGGAGTTGTTTCTGTTGCAAGTATCAGATCAAAATGCAAATATAATAATTTTTCATAACAATTCCTTATTTCTAAATGATTATTCTTAAAATAATTAGTAGCCCCTTTTCTTTCTTTGTTGACCATTGACAGGTTGGCAGTTGATTTCTTTGTATGTTCTGGTGACCAAGATGGCCGTTCCAGTAATGGTGTTCAATATCCAAAAGTCAGTGATTTTACTTGTAATCAAATGTTAATGATTTCATACCTGGTTATTTTCTTCTTTAGTCAGTAACTAGTAGTAACTGGTAGTGAAAGTTGGTAAAAAGTAATTGGTAATAATACACAATTGGCTTGATCCTTCTTCTTTGATTTGTCGTCGCAAAAATCCAAACATACCAAGCTAAATGTAATGATTAGGTTGGAGTCTCAAAAAGATTCTACTACCGGCCAACCAACATCATTACCACCACCTTTGATGGCACCAGAAAACCGCAAAAGACCATCAACCTCAACAAAAAGACAGTCAAGGGACAGGAAACGCTATACCAGCCCTGACCCTGACAGACATCAATCATCAAACGAAGATTTGAGGCGCGGATCCCAAACCAGGAGCCCGTCTCGAGACTCAAGGCGTCGATCAACCTCACATGAGTCCGGACAGGATACTAGGAACCACACTAGAGACCTGTCCCATGACTCAAGACACCAAAGAAACTCTAGAAATCAAGCACCCACTAACCGTCAGAACAACAACAACAACCGAGACCAAAGTACACCTCCACGCAGAAGCCAGAATCAAAGTAACAACTACAACCGGAGATAGCAAAAAAACGAATCTCAACCACCATCACAACCAATACTATTAACATCTGCCAATCAAGTAATAACCCCACTTATCAAACCAATTAATGAACCAATTATCAAGAACAAAACCAATCTGAATACCAATAACCTTGAAGGAAAAACAACCTGTTCATTCAAGAACTTCTTACATTACTTGGAACAAACCTTTGAAAACTACCAACTTCAGCTCTCATCACCTACACACAAGGCACTGAAAGAAATCTACAAACTTCTCCAAGATACGGGTTTCATCCATCACGAGCAAGACCTCAATAAAACCAAAAGCCTATTGAATCAACTTGTCCCACCTCGAGTCGTAAACCTTAGCAGCATAAACTTGCCGACACAAATAATGAATCTCCTCAACATGGGACCAAACTTCTGTCTTGAACCAACGGAGCTCTACCCGAATATGTACCTTCAAGAAGTTTTTGAAAAGATGGACAACCAAATACGCACACATTATTTTAAAAACAGCTATAGTAATAGTAATGCAACACATGAACTCCAACACCTTATCCGAAAATTTCAACACCCGATTGCTAACGCCTGGGATGACCACATAACCAAACCAAGAGGAAGGAAATTACCAGCCAACGTAGAACGATTTCTCAAACAATTCAAGAAAGATTTGCTACTTACAAACCATATTACTTCTACCGAACAAACCAATCACCACATAATAAGTCAACTAAAGAATCTACAACAGGAACATAACCTCATCATCAAACGAGCTGACAAAGGAGGCGCCCTCACAATTTTAACCTTATCACAATATACCGAACGTGTGATGACACATCTAGCAGACACAACCACCTACTACCATTTAAAAGAAAACCCTCGACCACGGTTCAAAAAAGAATTACACACATTCTGCGAAAATCTACACAAGAACAACCTGATTGATGACAAAGCACTAGATCTACTTAAAATTGATCCTGGAAATGGGAACCCTCAATTCTACATCCTTCCAAAGATTCACAAACAAAATGCTCCTGGAAGACCAATCATATCTGCATGTACTGCTCTGACAGACCCACTCTCAGCTTATGTTGATTACCACATCAACCCATTAAGGCAACTTATTCCATCTCACATTGAAAATACACCAGACTTATTGAGCAAACTGGAAACACTAACCTTACCACCTAATTGTACACTGGTCACCTTAGATGTCTCAAGTCTGTACACTAACATCCCTCATAAAGAAGGACTAGCAGCCGTAGAAAGTTTCATCAATGAGAACCTACATGCGTACAATGGACCACCACCACGAACCTTACTAGCAATGATTCAAAGAATACTTACCACAAACTATTTTCAATATAACGACAAGTTCTACCTACAACTCAGAGGAACTGCAATGGGCACAAGAATGGCTCCTGCATATGCAGACATATTTATGCATGTTCTTGAAAAGAAAGCCCTAGACCAGCATCCACTATCACCGCTAATTTATTTCAGATATTTGGATGATATCCTAATGATATGGCCACACAGCTCGGACGAACTGCACAACTTTGTGGAGACCCTTAACAACACCTGTAGTACCATAAATTTTACCATGGAATCTTCCACAAGCCAAATAGCATTTCTAGACCTTAAAATTTACATTGAGGATGACACCCTGTTAACAGATCTCCACACAAAACCAACAGACACCAATAACCTTCTACCATACCAGTCATTTCACCCAGAACAGACTAAAATTGGGATTGTTAAATCACAAACAGCAAGGTATTACCAAAACATTTCAAACCCTGCCATACTATACCTGCGATTATACCTCTTATACACAATTTTCATGGAGAGGGGCTACCCATCTACGATAACATTGAGAGCAATAAAAACAACACTGGAAAACCAAAAATTTCCAAAGAAAAATTTGTTCACAGTAAAAAGAAGGCTACCTCTTGTCCTACCATACCATCCAATTTTTCAAACAACTCAACTATTAATCAACGAAACCCTAAAGCCATTTCTAGAACAACAAGTCTGTTTACATCAATTACAACCACAAATTGTATACTCAAGACATGAAAACTTACGTGATCTCATCATACAAACAAGAGACCCGATTCACACAAATCAATAATCAATCAACAATCACATACCTACATACCTACAGTAAAATACACCTACATGGACTAATTATAAAGCAAATTAAAGAGTTTTAAAAAAATTTAAAATAAAAAGTCCACTTACCAACAAACTAATGTCACAGGAAAGACTACCACCATCTTTACGGAAACCAGCATATTATTACAAAACCAACTATCTCACTTTGATACCAATCACAGCTTGAAGCACCTCGTGTAAAATCTTGCAGCAACAGATCATCTGTCTCTTTTGCGACGACAAATCAAAGAAGAAGGATCAAGCCAATTGTGTATTATTACCAATTACTTTTTACCAACTTTCACTACCAGTTACTTTTTACCAACTTTCACTACCAGTTACTACTAGTTACTGACTAAAGAAGAAAATAACCAGGTATGAAATCATTAACATTTGATTACAAGTAAAATCACTGACTTTTGGATATTGAACACCATTACTGGAACGGCCATCTTGGTCACCAGAACATACAAAGAAATCAACTGCCAACCTGTCAATGGTCAACAAAGAAAGAAAAGGGGCTACTAATTATTTTAAGAATAATCATTTAGAAATAAGGAATTGTTATGAAAAATTATTATATTTGCATTTTGATCTGATACTTGCAACGGAAACAACTCCCATTTGTCAACGAATTTATTCTTTGGCATTTCCCTTTGCGATTCGCTCCTCTGATGATCCAATCGTGGTGAAATATATAAGGGCAATGGCGTTTCGCTCCCCCTGGTCTGCCAACGCAGCGTATCAGATCTCTTTAATTATTATGATTATTAATATTGAAATCCAAAAATGACAATTTCATACCACACGGACAATGGCCTATACCAATGGATGTCGCTATACTATATACTATACTAAAATATAATGTAACAAAAACAAATATGATAATATAATATAAATAATAGAACATGATTAAATTGAATACTATTATCAATACTATTAACTTGGCTACTCTCAGTAAAAAATATCTTAGCTAAAATAATGATAGCTATATCACTATCTTTCACTATAATATAAATTTAAATTATCAACACAATATATAAAAGATATGAAGAAAAAAGAACATTCAACAAACATTGCCTGGAAGACAATATTGATAACTACATCAGTTTTAAGATGCCTAGATAATAATTTTAATATCAATTTGCATGATTTCAATTTGTCATTAATGCTATACTAGACAACAACTAATATTGTGTCTTTGCTGATATTACTTCCTGAAACTATGAGTCATCCGTTATGAATTTACCATGAGCAATAAAGGAACCTACTGCAACCCACTGCACTTGAACCTGCCATTAGAGAATACCCTATCACTCTCTAGTTTCATAACAATAAGACCAATTTACATCTAAAAAGATCTTTGTTTTGAGAACCAATACAGCAGATCAGCAAAATATAGTTCGGAATGATTTGAAACTTAACAGCAGTACAAGCATGTGTGAATATGTATTACCTGAGCTGTGTGACCACCTGAAATGAACAACAGTAATTCCTGGGACCAAATGGTAACCATGACAACAATATTGATTATTACTATAACCTATGCCTACATCTGAACAGGTAAGTTAAAGATTATCAGACTATCCATATATAACAATAGAATTAGTTACCTGAGCAGAGAGACCACTTCAAATTAATGTATGAGGAACTACTATACTGGGTCAATATGCTGTGCACACGTGCCGAATGACATCTCAAACAACTATAACATATCTAATCCTAATAAAGGAGGGCCATTCATACACTTCTGCCTGAATACCTGAGCTTAATGACCATCTGGGGTATATAATTGGAATATCCTTGCTCGAATAGTAAACATAGGAACCATTATGTGTAACAATTTTAATTATATATTTTTTTAATGTCCTATTCATTAGATTAAAATATAAAAACCTTTTGTGAATAGAATGACCCTGACTGTAGTGTGCTCTGGGCGGGGGGAGAGAGCTAAGCCTTGATTGAATACGAAGAATGAAGCTGTGATCTAAAATACTGCTTGTTCTGAAAATCAAACCATGCATGTTGGATGGCGTGGTCTGCTCCTGTTGTTGTGGAAATAACATTAGTTTATAGGTAAGACTAATTCGGTGTATCATTACCGTTGTAATACTGTAGAGAAGAACAGTAAGGGCAATTCCTGCTCCCATGAAATCCATAAACAGCCAAGTAATCAATGTTAAGCTGAAGGAAATCTCTCGCCATTTTAAAAAAATAGTGGGAATTATGGAATGGTCTCTCTATTAATGGGGGATTTTTTGAAAATTTACGACAACCACCCCCCTCTGAAACGGCCCCTAAAAAAGTTTTTGGACATAAAACAACAACACAATAGAAAATTATGTCAATCTACTGGAAGAGCAACAAAGAACTGTAACTTTGAAAAATGTGACCGCATACATTCATAACAACTGTACCAGAAAGGTACATGGATCTTCATTTCAAATATAATATAATTATCATTCCAAATATTATATAATTATCATTACAAATACAAGTGAATATGAACCAAATTAACATTAGTTGACTAATAGTTTATACCAAGTGATGTATTTGGAACAGGACACACTCCAATTAATAATGATCAAATAAAACCAGTAAATATTATGAAATCAATAATCTTAAAATCAATAGAGCAATCTATCATAAACTAATTTAGAACAGACCCAAGTAATGACACACATAGCCACATTTATTTAAAATACACCATAGCGACATCTGGAGGCTACGCAGTTGACCTCTCCTGAAATTGAAAATTTACAACACTAATTGATACTAACCAAGAACAATTTACATCAAAAGAACCCCAAACTGTCCCAATAAGGATGTCGAGAGTGGATAAATAGAATAAGTAGAAACAAAACAGAACTTGTTTAAAGGAAATCATGAGCAAAGTGATAAGGCGATATGGAAGCATGTGGATTTGAAACAACATGTTATCAAGCTAATTTCTAAAAAGAAGAAAAACCCCAGCATGTTACGAAATACATCTAAAGAAGACATATTGGGATTCAATTTTTCTTCTCTTGATAATGAACTGCAAGAGAAAGCTCCGATACTAAGGGAGGTGTTATTACCTACTTGTGTACGTCGTGGAAAAAATTGAACAGAGGATATTTCCTGGAAACATGTAGTGGGTTTGGCTGCTTCAATCTGTCTGAAATACAGCAACAACTTCATGACCGCTTTCCAGCTTCTAATAACAGACCTGATTCAACATTCTTCCTTTTCTGTAAGTAACATATTTGAAAGTACATGTAACTACATTGACTTAGGTTATCAACTTACCACATTTACTGCACAATTATGCATGTGTCAGTAGTTTTTCCCGGGGTGGGGGATGACCCCCGGTCTTTGCAAAATTAGCCTCACAAAACTTAATCTAGCCCCCATGTGTGTAGGGTAACATTGATTTTACAATTCCTCACCACCCCCCCCCCCCCGAATTAGGCATAATTCTCTTTTTCATGTAGGTACTTGAATATTTTACTGTAATTAAAAATTCAAAAAACTTCAAAGTCAACCAGCTTACCTAGGTTGTTAATATCAAAGATGATGCAAATGGCAATTTATTTGTTGAAAGATTGCCAACCTTTTGCCATTTGCTAACCCATCTTCATTTCCTATATAATAATGTTGACTGCTTACATAATTTCCAGCAATAAGTCTGTTGAATACCTCAATCATCAGATGAACACTGCAAATAAAAATGTTACTACACCACACTATGCATGTACTCAAGCTGTAAAAGTTACTAGCAGACGGGTTTTTAAATATTAAAAAAAAACATAAAGGATAAAGCTTACATCATTCAACATACAAACGTAGCCAAACAAAACCGAAAAGCCAAAATTGAGCCTAGCAAAGGCCTACTTTCCAAATCAAAATCAAGCTCATCTCACCGTTTCGTATATAGAATCGATGAAAAGAGAATAAGTAGTAGACATACAGGTGAAGTCATTGAAACCATTATAGTATAAGGCCATCGATGTAACAGTGCCCGTAAAATAGTATGATGAATAGTTTGATTGGTCATTGGTTTGAAAGAGCCAAGAAAGAAACAAACGTGAGAATTTTGAACCAAGTGTTGGGATGAAACGTAAACATATACATTTTATCAAATGAATGCCTTGGTCAAAATGACTATTTTGGAATTATAATCGCATTCTGATGTTTGCATATATTTGCATGTTGATATTTGTTGCCAAGGTTGGAAGGAGTTGAGCTCCATATTTTTGAACGCAGGGGAAGCTAAACTAGAGTCGGGAGCCTTGTGAATTGCATTCAAAGCTTCTGGCCACAATAAAAATGTGGGTTTGTTATAATTTATACCACCACTGCAAAGCTTCAATATGTCAATAGAATTTGCTCTACGCTTCATCTTAGGAGGCTGTAGCTTACTTTGCAAACATTGAATGATCACATTGAAGTCTACAATTTACACACCATTTGAATTGGTCACACGACATTTATGAAAAGCTAGCCTTAACTAGCTGTTACTCATCAGCTTGCTTTTGTTGAGCAGTTCATGGTAAAACCTAAGTAGCTGGTCCCGTAATTTTAAACAAGCATTTGCTTGCACACTTACTCTCTGAAGACTGACATGCATTCTCTGCTTTTACCTTTCTTCTTCTCCAAACCTACTGAATCTAGAATGAACCATTGCTTTCACATCTCCCCTAGCTAAAATAGAAATGTCCATATACATAGACCTATTGACCTAACTAGGTCAATTGAACTGATATAATTAAATTATCTAAACTCTAGGTTTATCTAATTCTTCCATTCCACATCAATAATTTCCAAAAAAAATATAAAATTGTGAAATTAAGTGAGGTTGAAAACAACGGTGTGATTAGGTTATGAACAGTTTGAAGATTACCATAGTGTATATATATTGTATCTGGACTTTCAAATTGTTTTTTTCTCGTCTATAAACATGTTTTTTCTGCTGTTGAGTTCTCTAGATTGTTCATCATTGACGAAGCTGAAAGCATGTGTTCAAGCGAGAGCCACAAACAACATGCGCGTTGTGAATTTGGAATACTGGTTTGTAAATATAAACAAGTTGCTAATCACAGCACCATCAACGGCTCCCAAACTAGGCCCTAATCGTCAATATGATCAGTATTGCAAATTTGGCGGGAAAGAACGAAGTCAAAATATATACACGTACAACATTCTGTGATTTCCATTTCCTTGTGAGCTTGACAAAGTGTCCAGAGTGACTTCTAACTTGTGATTATTGACATTATTATCGTTTAAAATTGAAAGAGTGGATTATTCTAAATTATTTTATGATATATTAATTTAATGATGAATTCCTTTTAACGAAGGTACAGTCAATGGCGAAGGAGGAGAAAATATCGTTGGCAGAACAAGTGCATCCTCCTTTCAAGTGATCTGTCTCCCCAGATAGACAGATATTATATATTCTAGGTGAAATTCTTTTTAAGAATAGCAATGACAGAGTGATTTATGCGGACAAAGACATGATAACAGACAGAAACTACGTGGCCTCGTTAAACTAATGCATGGACTGACGCCCATTATTCAAAAGAAATGAGGCCAGGTTTTTTCATGGAGAAGATCAACTTGCAAAACGACGCTTGTAACTGGGTGTTTGAATCTGAAGTCTATTTAAGTTGAGTTTGAAGTTAAGAAGGATTGGCTTATTTAATACATCAATTTTATGCTGTAACTCAAGTTTTTGATTTTTTTTACCTTACAACATTATGCTGTAATCGCTGGCTGTCAATGGCAGTTATCCGCTCCCTGTCAGTCATAATAAACTAAAGAATGAAAGTGATGGTTCATCACATGTAATTGTAGGCTACTGACAGGAATAGAAACAGATATGTTCTTTGAACAGATGCTTTGTGAGAAGAAAGGCGTATTAGAGCATGTGTCGCTGATTTATTTATGTGTTGTTGCTATAAATAAACAAACTGATGCATTAATGAATAGTTAGTGGATTGGACTGTGGATACTTCAAGACACCATTGCAACACCATACAGCTTAAACTTGGTTGCGGCTCTGACGGCTTACAACCAAAACCAGTTTCAGTGTTGATTACAAAGTTCCTGTTCCAGCCGACAGGAGACCAGTGTTGAGATATGCAATTCATTACATAATTCAATAGGCCTTATACATACTATGACTCATAAAGTCAGTACAACTTGTAAAAGAGGCATTTGCCTTCATCACATGTAAATGAGGCTGATGCCCACATGTTATTCTTCATTCATTCTTCAAGTTATCGTATCTTATGAAATATATTACAGTTTATCTTACAGTTTAATCAGTGCAATCCTCGATCTTTACACTCTATCTTACAAATTAACACAATGTCAACAACCAGCAGCATAGAAGTAACAACAACATAATTCAGGGCAATGCCAATGGTCACTGTGGAAACGGAATACAACAACCAAGAAGCAACCACAGTGGCAATTGACAACAATTTCGACCAAACAAAAATCAACAGTAACAATATCCATTTGCTAGTTTGATAGCATGTGAATGATCTGATTTGATCTCATAATAAAATACTGAAATATTTAAAGCCAAACCTAATTGAATAGGCATAGTTGCTTTCAAGTGTGACACACCTTTGTAGTCAGTTAATTCATAAAGAATCTTAGGTGAAATATTCAAAGGATTGTTTAACTAGGCAAAACCCACATCTGTTGTGATTGCTCTAATCTGGAAACTGCTAAAAGCTGCAAATGGTAGTTGGGTCATTCCATGTCAATTGATGTAGGGGCTGACACCCACCCTCTTTAATTTTGCTGAAAATTTGCGTGAATGTATTTTCTGATGTGTTAAGATAATACATCAAATTTGAAGCACATAGCTGTATTGGTTTTGGAGATAATACAGCTCGCATTTTTTACTAAGAATTGCAATATCCGCCATTTTGAATCTGCTTACGCAAAACTACATGCTTTCTCATTAGCAATGTCTGACTCTTTATTTGGGATATCAACATAAAAATTTGTAGTATTTATTTCAATATTAGACCAACGCTTTTCCTTTGATTGATAATTGAAAAATACTTTACGTTAATCTTCTTCAAGAAAAAAAAATTAAAATGCAACTTGCGGAAATGCAAATTCCTTTCGTCTGCCACTTCCCACCAAATTGAATTTTTGCATACAGGTACACTATCCCATAAATAACGTTATTAAAAAGTTTGAGCTTAGTGTTTGATGTCAGACCAGAAATATTCCAATTTCAAAACCGTCATAATTGTTAATTTACAAAATTAATCTATTAATCCAAGGTAAATTTATCAAAAGTTTACTTTGAGTCATTCAAATCAAGGTGTATGTTAAGCTATGTACATTATTGAAACTATAAAAGCATCCATCAACATTGGAAAGGTCAACACATAAAAAGCAATAAAGAATTAGGTGTTTGGATGATCAATGTGATGGTGACCGATAAATTAGAGTCTTTGCAGCATGCCTTCAATTGCCTTAAGATCTACACGATTGATGCTATACTGACTGTCTTTAGGGTTTGGATTTTACATAATATGTTTGTCAGCGGTACAAACATTTGCCCTCTCTTGCAGGCCACATGTAAGATCGAGCTGAATATGGAGGGTGCATAAATTTAATGCATGCATCCCGATTATCTTTGTCAATCAACTCTACAAATCCAATCAAGAACTCTTCATCATACATGCACACAACAACATCTGAACTTTGAATATCAACATTTTCCTCTGCTCCTTTGTCATGACATTAAATTCCCAAAACCAAATCAAATACAGCAGAAAATGTTTCATCTTCGGAAACACGTTAGCAGCAATAACAGTTTTGGAATGAGGCTCAAAGCGATGAAAATACCTTGTACCAGGGAAAGTTTTTGCGGTAGAAAATCTATCTTGAAGACATTCTCTTACTCCAACCATCTTATTCTTTGAAATAAATTTTACATCTATTCCTGTAATTTCTTCTTAACAAAACTGATAAAGATCAGAGATTCGATGTATGCTGTTAGAATTTGATCAGATACTGGGCGTTGAAGACTGGCTCTTGCTGCTAGCCGCTTGATGGTGCGACCTAGTCCATCACAAGGAGATTTGCCATGACTGGTAGCGAAAAAATTCCAACTGCAGTCAACTCCAAAATCTTCCTTGTGCAAACAAACGCTTCGGAAACTTTTGCAATTTTTGTATTGACCAGCACATCCATCACTGAAGTATTTACAATTTTTAATGTATTTTGAAATTAAGCAAAGAGAATGGCTTATCTATTTGTTATCTTTTTTTGAATAAATAACCATGGGATGGAGGATAGGCTACAGTGTTGCTGATACCAATGGTAAGCTTTGGATTTCATCCTGAAGGACAAATTTATAATTTTCAGCAGTCTCCCAGTCGACTTTGCAATGAAGGAATGGCTGGTAAGTGCATTTAACTTTTCTATCAGGAGTTCAACAAAGTTCTTTATGGGGAGTGAGTGGCTCAAAAGCTCAGCTCGATCAACACCAGCCCATTGCTCAAAATGAAATTTCTTCATCATCAAAGTCTTGCAGATCTTGCTCTATACCATGTAGCCCTGCATTAATAAAATCTGCTACTGGGCCAACTAATGGACAATTTTCACAGCGATTGACCATGCACTGCTTTGAAAATCTGTCACAAATCATCAATTCTATGAGCTGATGACGATCTTTGCTTAATTTAACGGCATTCAACATCAGCTCAACATTTTGATGCATTGTGCACACACATACAGAATGCGTACCAGATCAGCCAACCAATATACACCATTTTGGTCTTAAATTGCAAAACGCTGAAAAACCAACTTTCAAATTTGGATGCTGTAGCTTGAACATGGAATAGAGTTCCTTAATGTTGCAAAGAAGTAGTCGCTTCTGCATTAAGATATTTCTTCGTATGCTAACACAATTTTTATTGCCAGGCATTTGCAGACTATATTCATCATCAGAAAAAAATCTACCACTTTCTTTTTCACTTCTTTAGGCATCATCTTGCCTCTTTTTCTTTGAGGCATTTCTAAAATTCCTACTTCTTTTGCTAATCTTTGTGCCTGTTTTACCATGTATTGAGTGACATTGAACTCTTGAGCTGTTTTCGAAATTGACCACGATGTTGGAGCAATGGTCAATACTTGAATTTTTTCCCGTCGACTCGATGTTTCAATTTTTGACTTTATCAACGAGACAAGAATATCCAAATCTGATGATTTCTTCTTCAGCTCTTCAATATTATATATGGAACAGCATCTTCTGGAATTGAGATAGTTCTGGTTTGACATTTATTACTTCTGCCACTAATTTCTTGATGCATTCCTTCTGTTTTTGAAATTGGGTATCAAATTGCTTCAGTTTTCTTTTGCCATATGCAGCTTTTGAATGATTGTAACTCCATGAAGTTTTATCGGGCTGACATTCATTTCCTCAAAGCTACTATCAAGTTTCTCCTTTATCTTATCTCTTTCTAACTCTTTTTGGATAGAGTTATAGTCATCGTCGCTACCTTATTTTTCTTGAAGGTTTTCTTTTTTGTCTCTCAGCTTCTGAGCTATTTCAGCTATTTTTTTATTGAATTGACATGGAATGACCCAGTTATCAGTTAAACATCTGGTTCTATTAT
This sequence comes from Haliclystus octoradiatus, assembly GCA_916610825.1. Classification (NCBI taxonomy): domain Eukaryota; kingdom Metazoa; phylum Cnidaria; class Staurozoa; order Stauromedusae; family Haliclystidae; genus Haliclystus; species Haliclystus octoradiatus. The sequence continues at coordinate 30,707,932 of OU744448.1, forward strand.
GTTCATATCTAATTGGCAAAATGGTGAGTGTAAGCCTACATTTCAGTCAGACGCAGCCTTTAAACTCGTAGTAGGCCTAGTTAATTTATATTTATCTAAAGCTATTGTTCATCTTATTAGTGTGTGGGGTTCTGTAAGAAATAATAATTGATCAAACTTTGCATTGATGTTGATGCCCTATGAGGAAATAGGCCTATCTTCTGCTGTGTCAGTCAGACACATTCAATAGAATCGCCCAAATACCCTATCAAGGTCTCCATTACAAATTAGGTTAGGTCTACATTTCATACCTGTTCGCCTTTGACAAGATGAATTGATTTATAATCAAAATCAATCCCCTTCAGATTAAGAGCTAAAAATCAAATCAAATTATTAAAATAGAATTATGTCCAGCGATAATAAGAGACATTGTTTCAATCAACCAATCAGTTGAACTATCTGACGTAATGGAAGGTTAACAGCAAAGTGAATGGGTCGACAAGACCAGCACGTTCATCAGAGATGCACTGGGCCCAGATAGGATCTTTATTTTTAGGCCAGACTTCTATCTGGATCTAGTCCCTTGAAACATTTAGCCAAATCTTCAACAGGTTTCAAAACGAATTCTTAGAGCAGTTCACGAAATAGTACCGATACCGAAGTATAATGCTGACGCTTAATAACAATCGACACTCTACTATATGTGATAAAAATTTAACAAAAAAATAAGTTAGAATGGGAAGGGATTTTATCTATTTCCAATCCATTTTGAATCACATTTTCCAAATATCTTTTGGAACTGTAGGCCTACCTGGAATCTGTGTTAAAATTGTTTGGTGTCATGTGCACTATTTATAATGTCTTTACGGTAAATATATTACATACCTATTCGAACTCTCCAGGAACAAGAACTTCGGAAGTACGAATACAAAACAGGCTAAGAACAAGCAAATCCATAAACTAATTAGGTAACTGTTCAGGACACGTCTGATTAAAGGAAAACGGGAAGAAATTTACGGAAAAATATAAAACAAGGTCCATTGTATTCTGTTTTCCTGTTTAAGCGAGTGTACCACGTGGAAATATATCGTTTTGAGCGATGGATTTAGGTGTAGTGAATATAGCAACAACTATTTTGCAATGATGTTTTGAGTTTGGACAGTCGACACAAGACATTTGGATATTATCGATCATTATTGATATTCTGTTTGATTTACTCCTGCAGTCTTTTACGTAGTTATTATCATTGGTTAATGGAACTGTTTGATTGATTGATTGATTTACTGTATTTTTGTAACTGTCATATTCGTTAGTTTTTTTTAAGCTATACTTTACATATTGTCGATTCCGATGGTTGAATTAACTAAAACAAAGATATTAAAGTTTAGTTCCGATTCTTGTCATTACAAATTTCTTAACAATTGGGCTAAGTAATGGCAAAATAAAGATTGTATCCTTCGCTACAGATACTTGTAAATGGTAACTGCAATAATTATAGACCTGTGCCACATGCCCCTGTACTTCACTTGACCTGCGGCTCCTGCGTATAGGGGACATGTAAAAAATAAGGTCAAAAAGTGATGCGCTCATTTCAGAAAAATGAAATGACCAATCACAGCTAAGCATCTGTGACGTATCTTGGATCTATGTAGTGATTGGTCTAAGTACTTAATTTATGAAATTATTTTGTGACGTGAGACAACTTACAACTCCTTCAAGAACAAAGTATTATTCAAACGTATTTTCAAAGCAGAGCTACATTTTGCTCGTTTTGTATATGTTTCGTAGTAGTTTGAACCAAAGTTTTTGAGCTTTTGAGCTCAATCCTATTTCATTAATATATTTAATATATCAACATGCTTCTATTGGGTATTTAATTCGTTTTATCTGGAGATGTGCCTTCCTATTAAAGTTTATAAACTACCGAATATTGTTACACCGTTTAATACGCGGGCTCTAATGCAACTTGGATGTGTGTTCTCGTAGTTCAAACCAAGGTTTAAGGTTTTTAAACTTGATTTTATGTTAATAAAATATATCAACATGCTTTTATTGCGTGTTACGATTGTTTTATCTGGAGATGTGCCTTCTGAATGCACAATCGATTGATGTAGAACTGTAGGCCTAACACGTGCAACTTGGAAGAAAACACAGAATGCCCTAAGAAATAATAATTTAATCATATTGAAACACTCATCGCAGCAATTTGTGAAGATCGACATACAAATTTAAACCTTGATTGCTTGTATGAGTTGAAAACAGCTGGTAAACTGGCATTAAACGGTAAATTATCAGAATGTGCGCATAACATTGGAATTCATTACGGATATTTTTATCATTAGTTGATAGAATGGATTACAGATAATACTTTTCTATGATATGAATGATTTGAATACATCTACTTTACTGTATTGTTAAATGTTAGTAATGTGAATGTCAGTAATATTTCCTTTGTGTGGTAACAACATTAATATATTAGTTCGGCTCAACGTTGTTTTTTCTTTAATACTCTGTAGAAGTTGTTCTTCATTCCGTTTCTCAATTCATATCTGCAATATTAATTCACTTCGATCAAAATGTCTAGGATTTGCAAAGCTACAAAATTACGTTCTGTTTTAAACTTTGAAATTGATTTTAACTGTGAGATGTTGAAAATGTCCTTCCGTCTTGACAGTTGTTGTTTTCGTTTACTGTTGGCGCGCATATACTTGACAGCAAGCGCTTGTGGAGCGCATGCGTATTAGGGTCAGAATTTTCTCGGCGTATCACTTTTTGACCTTATTTTTTACAAGGCCCAGATGAGCGCAGGTACGCAGCGGAATAGTGGGCCTTGTGGAGCTAGGCTACAATAATTCTTCACCATATATATATTACATTGAAACTATGATCGAATCGAAAGCTTTCGATAAAACTCTGATTGTGAGGGTAAACTCCAATGTTTAGTTTGTCAAACTAATGTCAGCTACTTGCAAACACTGTTCAGATTGTAATTCGTATTCAATAAAAAAAATATTAAAATTTTGTATTCTTTGTAAATCTATTGATGATTGATTTCACGAACAAAAAATAACAGATGCCAAGAGAAAATGGTCAATCTACTCACAAGCCAAGGCAAAATTGCAAAATGTTATATTCACTGCATCTAAATCCACCACTCACGACGATAAATTCCCATGCGGTACACTCGTTTACAGGAAAGCAGAATACAATGGACCTTGTTATATATTTTTCCGTAAATTTCTTTCCGTTATCCGTAAATTAGACGTCCCCAACTGTTCAGCAGAGTGAAAGTCTATTAGACCGAGCGCCACATATCTAAAACAGCAGTTTTCTCTAGGAAACTTGAAATTCACACAAAATGTTCATAAAAATACCATAAATACTTTCATGTTTCTTGTTTAAGTCAAATTTTATTGTGGAGCTCACCAACGATGAATTTGTAAATCATTTCACGGTCAGAGCCCTCTTAATTCATACATTTCGCAGTGTCTGTAACATGCTTGCGTGCGTGCGTTTCAAGGCAAGGCAATTTCAAGACAATGCATGTATCACATTGATGATATTGATACATACTTCGATAAACATTTCAAGACTTTCTAACCCCTACAAATAATTGCGTTTTCGTGCGATGGATTCCCTGCCAAATCATTTTCAACAATTCATGGAAAATTCATAGCTATACGGCTTTTCTTTTTAAACTCTTAATAAATTAATTATGTCTAGAACTCGATCTGGAATAAAGTCCCCGTCAATTACGACATGACAGCAACTGCCAAATTTAGCAAGGCCTGAACTTTTTTCAAAACATTGAGATTCTGAAATTCGTAAGCGAAGGTCGTAGTCAAAAAGGTGATAAATTATGACGTATTTCCTGTAAACGCACGCAGCACGCACGCAAGTTACAGAAACCGTACATTTCGTGTTTTCGTCATGAATGCTTCTATGGATTCGCAAAATCATGGGAGAACAAAGGAATCAAAGACCATGAAGCTCACATGCAGGATTTCCTCAAAAAGATAAGATGGCTTTGACCGTGAATCATGAAATATTTGACTTTTGAAGGGTTCACAATAACATTTAATTGAAACAAGAAATAGGGAATTGTTCAGCATATTTTTATGAACACTTTTATATGATTTTCAAGCTGCTCGGAAAAACTTGCCGTTTTAGTTCTGTGGCGCTCGGTCTATATGGGTGATTTGAACAATCTGCTGTTACTCAATAAAAAAATTGCCCAAAATTTGTTAACGTGCAGCACACCTTCCTTGATTAACTGATTTCCAAAATTTAATGAAGTTCAGACAGGAGAACCTTGTCACGAATCACAGCGTGTATCCTCATGGCTTTGCTAAATACGCAAACAATAGCACATAACACATATAAGCCTACGTAAAACACGAACAGCACATTACTACACTCACTCAATACAGTATTTGTAAAGTACACTTGTAGAAGTTTGGATGACTTTCAGCTACAATATACGCCTGTAGAACTAGTTCTAGGTGGTTCTAGTAGGCGTAGCCTGGGTGTATCACGTGCGAATTCCAAAAGTTCCTACTGTAGCCTATCATGAAGTAGGAGTATCTCTCTGTTGAAAGTCTTGAAATGATTGCCATTTGTATTCAGATTTTCCGCATGAGTATTATAAATTATAATTTGACACAATAAGTACATAGTATAACGTTGTTAATAGCAAATTGTTTACCTTTGACATTATTAGTCGTGGAGAAAGAACAGAGTTTGCACAGAATCAACGGACAGATTACCAACCACGCAAGGTCCACGAAGCGAATTTTTTTTTCCGCGACAGTCAGCGCATCATCGATAGTCAGGCGCATCATTTCTTGTGCGTTTTACATCAGTAAACTACTATCTCCCAGGCTATCAAATAAATATCTTAGTGAATTTGTATGGCGTCATTTTTCCGCCAAAATTCAACGTTCCTCATTTTATGCTACGTTTCTCATTTTATATTTCGTTTCTCATTATATTCTTTGATTTTTATTCCTTGTTTCTCATTTTATGCATCGTTCCTCATTTTTTGCTCTGTTTCTCATTTTATGCTTCGTTTCGTTTTTGTCATCCTGTTTCATTTTATGCTTCGTTTCTGATTATATGCTTCGTTTTGTTTTTGACATCCTGTTTCATTGTATGCTTCGTTTCTAATTCTTCGTCAAGCTTGAGTGGTTTCCCCCTCCGTTCCCCCAGCATGCTGCTCCCTTTCCTGTGCACAGCAGACTAGTGACGGTAACAGGAAATGGTTGTAAAACCTGAAGGCCGGGATGGAATGAGGCTATAACTGAACGCTTACAAATACAATTAGAATCACTCATATGTTATGGTTTTATTTATTTGGTAAAATAAATACTAATAAGAATGTATCCTATTATCCTATACTTTTTACTATTTACAGCGAAAATTTAGGATTTGAATTTTCTGTTGTATAGGTATATATTATTTCTGGAAAAACAATGTCAAATGCACACGTGCACATTCCCACAATGACATCTACATTGAGTCAAGCCATAGACACTCATTCAAGTATGCTGGTGCTCATAAGTGGAATGACCTTCCGTCTGAGATGAAGATTGTTGCTAGTGGAACCAGTTTTAAGCATCTTCTCAAGAAGCAATTGCATAGCAAATCGTGACAAATTTTCTTTTTTTAGCCATAGACTTTATTGTAAATATTATCTATATACCAACTATAAACCTTACCTTTTATACTTATCGTGTACACATGTACACATATATATTATATTTGTTTCAATCAGTCCTGTGAAAAAAAGCTCCTGTAGCTTATCAGGTTCTGAATAAATGATGATGATGATGATGATGATGAAATGGACGGAAAGCGTCGGCCGTATTGCACACCAAATTCCCTGCTGCGGTTGCCGTCTAGCTAAGCATCATTGCCGAAAATCAACTATAAAACTGCTCAAAATATTTTAAAATATCCACGCGACCACCACCATCTACTATGTATACCAATATCATAAAATAATTAAAATAAATAATTGGAAACTCACTTCATTAAAATGTAAATGTATAGGATGTAGACAAAGGCATGTGTAACACTATCCACCAACAATCAAATATTTAAACATAGTCTTATAACATAATCACGATAAACTGCAAATTATTTAATAAATACTGAAACCAACTCTACGAATAACAAAGTGACAATTTAAAGTATAAAAATGGGCACAGCATATTTTTCAAATGAGAGGAAACCACCAATTCGATTTTGCTGAGTTTTAGACATTACATTATATACGCCGATTATATACACATAACACATACATAATTGTTGCTTTGAATATAGAATGAGCTCGGCTTGATTTGAAGTGGTTAGTAGCTGCTCAGCCACACGCCTTGATGTTTCTTTTGCATTTTGAATATTCATGGCAAAAGTAAAATAAAACTTCCAACCTCCATCGCTAATGAGTCAATAATGAAGTGATTCGAATCATTGTGGGCCTTTCTGAACTGTTTCTGTCTCATCCCACCCGACCCTCATTTCCGACAGTAATTTCCTGTTACATCACTAGTCTTTTGTGCACAGAAAAGGGAGCAGCATGCTGGGGGCACGAAGGGGAAACCATTCAAGCTTGACGAAGAATCAGATTCGAAGCATAAAATGAAACAGGATGTCAAAAACAAAACGAAGCATAAAATCAGAAATGAAGCAAAAAATAAGAGACGAAGCATAAAATGAAACAGGATAACAAAAACAAAACGAAGCATAAAATGAGAAACGATGCATAAAATGAGAAACAAGGAATAAAATGAGAAAGAAGGAATAAAAATCAAAGCATAAAATGAGAAACGAAGCATAAAATGACGAACGTTGAATTTTGGCGGAAATATGACGCCATAAATTTGAGCGCGATTACACATAATTTTGAAGTTTGTAAGTTTTATAGCACATTGTTGAAGTTTAAGCTAATAATTATGGGTGATCTTAGTAACGACTTGAAATGTGTCGTGTGCAAAGGAGCAATCACTGCTGCTCATGTATGTGAAAAATGTAAGGAGCCTGTGCATACATTATGCGGGAGTAGAAAAGACGGAGAAGAAGGATACGGGGTGGCACTAATATGCAATAACTGTAATGACAAAGAAGAAGAGCCGAAAATTGCTGAAAATATATCAACAACAGCCGGGCAATCGAAAAAGATCACGGGATACCATGCTTTTTTGAAGAAGGCTTCTGTAAGTAAAAACTTTTATACTTACCTGCGTAATAGTTTTTGTGTAAAAATGTTATTGTTGGGTTAACGTTATTGTTTGACATGGTTTTAGAACTTTTAGTGCATCTCTTATCATGGTTGTAGATTGTATTCAGGCCTATTTGAATGTATTGTCCTATTAAAACTCTGTATTTTTCTCATAAGCATAATGATATATGTTTACTTACTGTACCTTACAGGGAATTATCACTGACAAAATTCCTGATGCAGATCTCTCAACAATCAGTCACAATGCTTCATTGATGTGGCAAATGTCCGACCCTGAAGTCCGAAAGGTGAGTTTATTTCAATATATTCTAGTCATAAGTAAGTCACTCTACTAGCTTAGGTTAGCCTAAGCTACAAATTTTTTGATTCTATAAGAGAGAACACCCTTTATAGGAGCACAAACCTGAAGAAATGTCCAAGGTTAAGAACAAATATATTTATTGTTTTCAATTGTAGGCCTACTGTATCCAGGTACCAGGTTCAGTAGTTGCATATTGCTGTTTCGAATTAGTATGACCACTAGTAATTATAATCACACAATCAAAACAAAAACACGTTATGTAAACCTTTCAAGGCATAGTACACATATTTTAATAGCTGTATAGCATACAATTAAAATAGATATAGCATGAGCCTGTTATCAAGAAAATAAGAAACGATTAAATTTTCCAATGCAATCATTTCTAAGAACACATAGTATCATGTAAATTTCCACACCTTATAGGCCTAACCAAAAGCGATTTATATAACAATAGTAATACTTCTATCCATCTAGATATTGGGCCTTTGTAATGTTCAAAATCAACTAGGTAAAGATAAATGCAGTGTCAGTCGAGGCTATTCAATCAGAAGATATCTGTCATCTCTATGAATCATGAAAAGGTCAAATCAGCGCTATACTGCAGTTACTTGAATCAGTGACCACCCCGCTTAATTCACAGCATCAACCTGATTTAAATAAATTTTCCACGTCAATCTTTATATTGTAGAGGCAATATTTATTTCATAGATGTATAATTTCAATTCACAATTTAGCCACATTTTGTGTACTTGACATTATACAAGATGTTATTGTTATTGTTGAAAGATGACATCCAGCATTCATCATGACGATAATAATCTTAATTTTTGATTTGGCAATTGTTAGGATTGGCAACGTCAGGGTCAGCTGCTTCGAGAAGACATTGATTGTGGAATTGTCAATTACAGTTGTGGAAAATGTAAAAAGACTTTCAAAAGAGAGAAAGATATGAAATATCATGTGAAAAACTGTGTTTCATGTGCGTGTGATGTATGTGGCAAACAATTTGGCAATCTGACATCTTTAAAAAGGCATATACCTGTTCATACCGAACAGTTCAGATGCAATGTTTGCTCAAAGCAATGCTCAACGAAATTTATGCTGAACAGACACTCAGCAAGTCACAGTGACGAGAAAATATTTAAATGCAGTATTTGCACATCTGCATTTAAATCGTCTTCAAATCTGCAAAGACATAAACGGCAGCAGCATAGTTGAATGCTGATTTATCAGATGATTAGTTAGTACTTGCTCATTATAATTTTCATCTTAAGTAGCCTAGTAATAATTTCAGATACTATACAGTCAAACCTGTTATCACGGCCACCTCTATACATCGACCGCCTGTCTATATTGATCACTCTAGCAATGTTTAAAATAGTCTTTTCTATTGAAACCGTAGTTAAATTCTCTGGGTTGTGAATAGTTAAGTTACATTCATGTAGTAACAAAGTAGAAAAATGGCAAAGAAAAGAAACGTTTTTTTGCTTCAAATGTTTCATAATTCAACTTGATTATCAAGTAAATATCATCTATGTACAATTAAATACCATTATTATATCATATCTTTATCTATACTTAAGAATGTATACGCACACCTGAACATAAATGCATGGAAGTTTCTTCCTTTGTCTGCCTGTAAAAATAAAACTTTGGAGAAAATGTTATTAATGTCAAGTCAATAGGAGGCATTACCACAGCAGCACAAGTTGAATAATGTTGCAATAAAGTTAGGTTGAGCCTAAGATAACTAGCTGTTCATCCTGACACCTGTATCATCAACAGTTTACCTGTTACCAGACTATAGTATGAAGTACACTGTTAACTACATCTTCATGCACTGTTGTTATTCAGAAGGGCAGTTTTGAGACTGGATTACCCTCGGTGAAAACTGTTCATGAATGTAAAATGCCCCAAATTTCATAAACAGTTCATGTACTCGGTGGACGTTTTCGAAGGGGTTGAACCTTGAAACAAACATGTTCAGGTGTCTGCAACCAAATAATTTCCTTTGAAAGTGTCTGCAAATAGTCTTCTTGAGTTACTTTCTTGCGAAAGGATACTATTTTAGTCAGAATCACATAAACAAAATGAACAATATTTTCTAATTCAGAAAAACGGATAATAATGCTTTCATATTCTGCAATTTTGAAAGTTACGGTCATTCTATTGTTCTCAAAATGCGCCTGGGACTGGCAGTCCTCATTTTATTGCTCGGCATTAGTTCTTAGTCAACATCGTCCCTGTGAAAACAAGTTGATTGACTTTCAGGCAATTTCATATCCACAGCCGGTTGAAGTGTCATGAACTCTTCGTGACTGTTTATTGACCCACAAGAAAATGTCCATGAACTCATGGATTTTTTTCACAGGGGTAGATCCCATCAGTGCCTACCTCTACTGTTTCATCGAATAGTTGTTAATTAAATTCAATAGCATGTGAAAGCAGGGGATACTGTTGAATGAATTATGGAGAGATGTTTGTTACAGTTTTGTAGCAGTTCGGAGACTGAATTGCCTTTCCTTTCTATAAAAAAATTCATGAACGTAATTGGCCCAAATTTCATAAACAGGTTATGAAAAGTTATATCAAAACCATTAAATGTTCATGAACTGTTTATAAGATGTCATAAACTCAATGAATTTGTTTGCAGTGGTAGAACCTTTAACCATCTCTTGGGTACCTTACTAGAACAGTAAATGGTTGGCTGATATTGCCGTATTGAAATATGATTATTTCATTGTTCTGTGATGTAAAATGTACAGTATAAATTAATGGATTTCATGGACATTAATGACAACTTTATAACAAGTTCAATTCGTGAACTTTTAAGAAATACTTGATAAAAGTTCATCATAAAAGTTAAACCGCTAATTTTTATGATATTTTTCACCAGCCTATCATTAGCAGTTCATGAACATTGGCTATGTAATGTTCATGAACTCCTGTAAAGAGGGAGCTAGCCCATAGTTCAATAAATGTTTTCTAACAATTGCTTGGGTTCCTATTAAAAAGATGTTTTATATTTTTAATGTGTTAGATTAATGCAAATCACAGAATTAACAAAAGACTGACTGTTAGAGTTCTAATAACATATACATTTTATTACAGGTTTGACTACTTTTCTTTTGTAAATCTTGTGTGCGTTCTCATACTATTCCCAGATTTTTTTGGTGCTTTTTGATTTTTTTCTACATTTTCAATTAATTTATGGGGTCTTTTTGGTTTTCCCAGAACTGGCTGGAATGGATTATTTTGAATGCTTCCTTTGTTCTGTTTTTGCCTGGAGCCAGAAGAGACGCCCCAGATTGTTTCCTCTTTCTTTTTGCTACTGCTGCTGGCTGCACACCTATTTTCCCACGGGAATGTTTTTTAAGAGACGTGCCAACTCTATTGACACTTGGGTTGAGCGCATCTGCGCAAAAGGAATGCAGGCCACTCGCAACTCGAGATTTAGGAAGTTTATTTATTTTGCTTACAAATTTCATCACCCCTTTCCGGAAATTTTGGTCATCAACTTCCATATAATTTTTCAGGATAGCTGACGCTTGCTCAAAAGCAGAAATACAATTTTCTTTGGAAATTGAGTCCATTGATTCACTGCTATTGGAAGCCATTTCTTGTTGCTGGGATGGAGACTCAAAGTAGCTATTATCACTTGGCAAACCATCGTCTTCATTGTACGAGGCTGGCATTCCTTGCGTACATAACATGTCTAAATTGCCTAGGTTGAGTTGACCGTGAAGATCTTCGAATCTATCCAAAGGAGCATAATATCCCAATGAAATGTAGGCAAACATTTGCCTTTGCTCTTTTGAAAACTTAGGCAGAAAGTTTACAGAGTCAGTAACAACTTGGTTTGACCATAAAACAAATTGGTGTTTGCATGGAGAACCGTCCCTTCCTATTGGGCACTCACAAAAACCGCAATTCGTGTCAACCATATATTGTTTCCCTTCATCTGTAGCGCTTGGCACAGAAAAAACCCCTTCACCATGGCAAATGACATTTTCGAACGCAATAGAGGAATTTCCTTTTTTTTGTTTACCAGCAAAAGATTTAAATCGTCTGCTGTATATTCCATCAAATCGGCCTGATGCAACTGATAGGAGCTTATTGCTGTAGTGCTCATCGAGTGATGTGGTAAGCTTGTCTAATAAGCCAATGACATTAATTTCTTTCTGCCTGTGTAGCATTTCATCCTTCATTACCAGAAACTGAGCCTCACAGTAGTTATTTGTGTGGTTTCCCCTCATCGGAAGATCTTTTCTGTGGTAGAGGGCCCAAATAATTTTATAGCTATAAAGCCCAGCCAAATAAGCAAGAAAATTGGGATACTTTTTTATATTTTTATCGTTTATCATTGCTTCATAGCTTAATTCAAATTGCTTTTCATCTTTCTGGTAAAGCATCGTCTTGAATTGTTTCAAAATAGAGGGTTTTTCTTCATGCTTCACTCCATTTTTTGTCTCTTGAAGCCAACGCCACACCTGCTGCAGCATATGAAAAATGCACAAAAGTGTTTCTGAGCAGGGCCATATTGAAAGCAATGCATCTCGTAACTCACAGCAGTTGTCTGCCATAAAAACTTTAGGATAGCCAGAGCCATGAAATGAATATGATGGCAAAGAATCTGCAAACATCTTAAATGCAGTTATCAGAGTTGATGTAGTTTCGTCGCTCGTGATAACTATGCCGAGGGGTAAAGCACCACATACGCTATGGGTCACGAAAATAAATACACGCAAATTGTACTCTTCCATGTTGGAAGATGAGTCTACAAATACAAGGTCTCTAGCATTCATCACCTGCAAAATAGAGACAATTAGTGATTAGATAAATGATGATGTGAGGTTGTCCACACTTGTGTGGGTGTAGTGCTCAATGATAAATATTAAGAGCTTTTGATTAATAAAATGAGTTAAAAAGAGGCCCTCACTACTTCGAATTTCATGCATCAAGGTGATCATCAGGCAAGTATACACCTTATAATTTACTTACTATTTATTATTTAACTATGATTTGATTATTACTTTATTATAATAAAGTCTATAGCTGCCTGATGATCGCCGTATGGCGTGAAACTCGACATTAGTGATTAAAAAATATGTTTTAATTTGCAGAGCTTCAATAATGGTAGCTTGATATGGTAGAAATAATTAAATGTCAATACATAATAATCTGATTGGTTTGAAGGTAGAGCTACTTTGTTGTAGATGTTGTGCTAGCAATTTTGTGTAGTGATCTGCTGCCTTTGTAATCAATGTCTCCTTGCCTAAAATTTGTACAACGTTTAGTAGAGCGTAGCAGGTATATTATTGTTCAGTCATTATATTGGCTAGATGATCACCAGTTATATTACTATATATATGACATTATGTCTATCCTTGTGAAAACAGTTCATGAACATTAAATGACCCAATTTCATGAACAGTTCATGAGGTTCATGGTAGTTTTTGAAGTTCATGAACTCAGTAAAATCTTTCAAACCATAACCAGCTAAACACTTAGAGCATGGAATAGCATGGAAAGATGAATGTTCAGCATGGTTATGATCTCATTCTAGTTCTATGACCGTCTGGAGTTTGTTGTTGATTTTTATTATGTTTTCACATATCTCTCAATACCCTTGTGTAAACCAATTCATTAACTGTGTATGAATAGCCCATGAGCATTAAATAATGACTTATTGTTTGTAAACCAGAAGTATTTGTTCATAAATTCAAGAAACGTTGACTAAACGGACACATTCTATAATATAACGTTCATGAATTTCATCAGTCACGTTTTGCAGTCTCTCGTTCGGAGCGTCTGTTCAGGGAAATTGTTCATTGAAAATTAGCAGACATGTTACCAGGAAGAGCTTTTAATTATTGACCAAATGTCACAACTAAGGGGATTATAAAGTACAGTCAATTGTTGTTTGATGTTCAGGGGATTTCCAGCTCAAATTTCAATGTAGGCTTATAATTAGGCACCATTGTGAAATTTTTGAAACAATGACTAATATTACAACTTACCTTATTGTGGACTCTTTGCATTAGAGGAGAGATAACGGTTAAAATGAATGGCTGTTGCAGCTCTTCATCAAATCTTTGATGGTTAATTATATAACCACATTCTTCTTTTTTCAAATTTTCAATTTTCTGCTCCAAAATAGCAAACATATCAGCCAAACAACCTGTACCATATTTTTCAGATTTGAAGTGATTATAAATAGCATTAAAATCGGCTCGTCTCGGTACAACAGAAGGGTCGGCAAGCCTTTCTTGGATCTCTTGCATCGATGAGCATTCACTTCTAGCTTGAGATAAAAAGTATTTATAGGCTGCACCAGGCAACATATGCCTTTCTTCGTAAAGAGATTTAATGTCACATACAACAGATGATTGTATATCCTTGAAGCTCATAGCATGAAAAGAAGTAACAGCGTGATTATGATCCCATTCTAATTCTATAACAGACTGGAGTTTGTGGTTGACGGTTTCAGTATCTTTTAGCACTTTGACAGTTAATGAAAATGGGCAATTGGTGTTTTTCAAACGCTTGCATGGATTTTCTACCAGGATCTTGCTTGTAGAGCGTGTACTTTCATTCCTTGTGTTATGCTGGCAACGGTAATACTCAACAAGCTTGTAAATACCTGACATGAAAGACACAGATTTCAAATACATAGGGAATTAATATATCCTCATAATCATCACTTATAACATCTTGTAGGCCTAAATAGAATAGAAATGGTCTGAAAGCCCATTGTTGTAGCCTATTGTTAGCCTCTTTTAGAATCACATGATCAATTGAGGTTCATCCTTATGGTGCACGCAGCAACTATCATCAATACTTTACTTGACTCCAATGGTTGATTTTTATAATTTGTCTGTCTGTTGCGTTATGTTATAAAGTATAGTATTGAATAAAGCGTTGGGTTTTGTTTAGAGTACTGATTTGTTATGCCTGCTTCTTATATTGTGCATTTCTCTCCAATGTGGGGATTGTCGAGGGAAAAGATAAAATGCCATTTCCATCTATTATGGAAGTAAAGGAAAACCACCTGACTACATTGCATGGCAATAAAACTTATATGCCAACCAAATAAAATACATATGTGTTAAAAAATTTAAGAGAAATTGAAGCTTGGGGATATATCAACATGAGAAAGACATATACAGACCAGAACGTTTTGAGTTAGGCTACATGGAAATAAGTAATATCACAGCAGTAGACATTACTTGTTTGCTATTGAGTTTTTATGCAAAGCTTCAGGCTACATTTCTTCTTAGTTTTTATATTTATTAATGGCATTTGCATGAAAATGCTCAAACTCGAAAGTACAATTTAAATAATGATAGTAATAAATAATTTTTGATCTCATTGTCAATATCTAACATCTACATCTGTAGATGATGATTCTATGATTTTCTTACAAATATAAATGACAATTATGTTTGTGATTAAACTGTCACACATTTTGGATACATCAAGCATGTCTGTATTTTGCCCATTATTACAGTATCAAATTAATTTAGGAAGCTGATTAGTCATTAATTTGTTACATCCTGGATTCTAGCTCCATTAAGGATCTCTCAACATTTGTTGACATTCTGCTGGAATATGAAATTATTAAATTATGTTGTCATTGTACTTTCAATTGTTCTTACTGCGTAGCCAGTTAGATAATATAATACATCCAAGGTTTTCAGAATATCATCCCTTTTCTCTCAAAGTAGGCTGTAACTATGAGTCTTCTGGGTCGTTTATTTGCGACTACTTTTATCAACATGAATTAACTTTACAGTGGATAGGAGATTTTGCATGCTAGGCTTTAAGGCTAATTATTGCGTATTATACACAAATGTATATTTCCAGAGCTTATAGACTACATAGCAAGCTAATCTTTCTTATTTTTAGTACAAAACATCAAACATCTAGCAAAAACAAAGCTAATGCATGCATGGTCTTCTGCAAACCCTGTCCCCACAGTATGAGTCAATAATTAGCCTACCTGTGCGAGGAATGAGAATGAGGAGGAAGTTTATACTAATCAAAACAGTAGTAAAATGTCAATGTAATAATTATATATTATTAAATTAAAAACATCCTATACTTATCACAAAGTTTTTATGTCTATAATAAACGAGCTATCTATCTATCAATAATTACAGTAGGCTTACCTGTATTTTCTCGTCTTCGAGTAATGCGTAGTGTTTCACCATTTTTTATACCATAATCATCCACAAATAGTTTAACATCTTCCTGAGTTTTCAAGTTAGCGTGGATCACTGCTATAAATTTACTTGTTTTCCCAGATACATTAACAACCTCAAAATTACCTTCAAACGGCAATATTTCGTTTACACAACAGCGTAGTTCCAATGTATTGCAATCACCAGAAAATCTTTTTTCAGAAAAAGTGATAGCTTCCTGGAGTAAAGCATCCATACTTAATACTATTAAAATTTCGAATAAACGTCAATACAAACTAACTTGAAGTTACTCAATAATCATGTTCAAAATATATTAGCTTAAACTTCAAACCATGTGCTATAAAACTTATATAAACTTCAAAATTATGTGTAATCGCACTCAAATTCACAAAGATATTTATTTGGTAGCCTGGGAGATAGTAGTTTACTGATGTAAAACGCACAAGAAATGATGCGCCTGACTATCGATGATGCGCTGACTGTCGCGGAAAAAAAAATTTGCGTCCACGAAAGCAACTGATTTACTGTGACGTTACCAACCGGCACGGTACATCATAATCACGCCATGATATCCATGTATATTTTGATAGCTCATAAAATGGCTATCATCTAAAATGTGACCGTGACAAATATTGATTATTGTGATTTTGTCTTAAAGAGGCTATCAAAATAGGGCTAACTTTGTTCTAATTCTGAATTTTTTGTCATGTTGGTTTTTCTAGGTCTAGCTTACATTGAATAGCAAAGCAGTCATGAAAGGAAGTTTTTAATATCATTTATTATTATCTTGGACTACTCTTGAAGTTATGGCTTTAAACTTTAGTCGAAGATTTTTTTTGTCAAAGGTATATTACTTCATTCTGAATCTGTTTATAATGTCTAGCCAGCCGCGCCGCTGCTAGCGTAGTTGAGTTCGTAATAGTATAGGCCTACTGTGTTGCTAGTGACTACTAGTGTAGTAGACGTGTACAAAATCAACCATAAGCCCATACCGTATAGACAAAGTTTAGTTTCTATTCCACTCCACTCCAGCCAAAATAATCCAATGACAACAGACAACAATGACAATTCCTAGTTGCAAAGAATTCAGAAAACTTGGTTTTGCGCGGGGAATGCATTTATCTTTTAATAGAGTTTAAAACCAACTCCTAAAGATTGCGCGGGGAATGCATTCCCCGCGCGGACCATTCTATTCAACCTGGAATGACATATTGACATTCACATTGACATGGTGAATTGTTGCGCTGCCCCAGTATGCAGACTGCAGAGTACGGCAAAGCCGCCAACGATATATTATTTTCAGCTTTTCCTGTATTTATATTTATCTATAGAAAATTGTTTTTCCGCCCTCGGAGAAGACAAACAGCGGCCGTGGGAATATATTTCGTTGCCGCCCTTTAGATCTCGTTGAAAATCGCCCTTCTTTGCAAACTGGACACTGCTGTCCAACAGGCTCGGTCGGTCTGTTGATCAAACAGCCAGTTTTCAGAGAATTTTGCCTTGGCTTGTGAGTAGATTGACCATTTTCTCTTGGCATCTGTTATTTTTTGTTCGTGAAATCAATCATCAATAGATTCACAAAGAATACAAAATTTTAATATTTTTTTTATTGAATACGAATTACAATCTGAACAGTGTTTGCAAGTAGCTGACATTAGTTTGACTTTACAAAGGCGCTTTTCGACGAGATCTCTGGGGTACTTTAGTAGCGATTACTCACAGGCCTAGTTAAGGTCCCTGATCAGGAAAACTATTGGCTAGCCAATAATTTATTGTTGCAATTAGTCAATTTCCTATACAGTATTATATTTTGTTACAGATCTCAATTTCCGCTATTTCAAGTAGTAGAAATTTGTTCAAATGTTCACATCAATTGGCATTAAATGATTATTTCGATGTATTACCAAGCAGAATAGAGGAAATTGAAAAGTCACCTAGTGGATGGGTACCTCCACTTGGTAAGATATGATACTAATAACAGGAGTCCGAGGGGCTATGATGTGCCACAGTGGACAAAATGTATTGAGAATTAATTGATAGTCTAGAAAATAAAGTTACGCGGCTCAGAAAATAGCAAAAGAAGTTGGAATTATTGTTGGTCGAGAGTATAAAATTACATGATGAGAAAATAATAAAAAAGTCGATAATGTATTGGATTGTTGGGAATATAAAATCAAATCTGATAAAAAAAGAATCAGTAGGCCTAGATAAACTATGAGATGCCTAAATAGGCCTACTAGCATTATATGCAAACAGATTCAGAAAGTTCTCGAGAGTCTATCAATGTGGTAGTTGTGAGCCGGTTATTGATTTTAAGCACCGATTAACCATCAATGATAACCGATTAATTTTCTGTTAATTGACCACAAACAACAGAACAATTATACCCAGGTCAAGATGAGTTATCAATGTGGTGAAAAAATTCATCACATGACAAAAACATCTGTGCCATACCAGAGTGCTGAAACTACCGAAGTAGTGTGCAATGCATATCGCAAGTAGTATAGACACATCCTGAGTCGATAGTGCTCAAAATTGCTCAAAAATTCTATAATATATATATATGCACGTATAAGACATGTAAATTAATGTTCAATGTTTAACTAAAATAAATTCTATATTATGCTAATTCTTACTTATTGTAAATAATTATAAACAGACCTGGCCACTAGGTTCCCGGAAGGCTGGCAAAAACTCAGAGGAAAATTGTTTTGTTTGAACACTTTTTCCTTCAAATTACAGCAATGACAATATTATAAGGAAAGTTTCAAATGCAAAGATTTCCGAAGATTTTTGATTAAAAAATCAGGTTCTAGAAAATGGGAAAGCATTCAATTTAGAAGTACTTCAATCATAGAGTTGGGATAACATTTAACAAAATAATTCTCTCTAGCTCAGTATATTGTATATTGTGTAAAGTGAGATGCGAATCATTAACATTCCACGATATCCGAGGAACATGATAATTGAATTGAATTTATTCTATTAGAGATTAGTCTGACGAACATTGGACAGAACATGAAAGAACATAATGTTCTGTTCTGTAAACATACCAAATAGTTAAAACATGACACCAAACATTCATGTTCTGTTTGACAAACGCTTAACATTTCACATATTGGTTTGTTGAAAGCTATTAAAATAAGATAATAGAATGTTGTTTAAATAACTTTTCACAACTTTTTCTTTGCAGCGGAAGTACCCAAGCTACCATTTTATATTAAACGCTCAAGAACAAACAATGTTCCTGTTTATACTGATATGAAGTCTGGCGGTTCCAGAGTATTGACAATTGTGAGAAAGATTTCTGGAGATTTAGAGGTAAGACTGCTAAGTTAATAATTGTAGCATTCCAAACGATGGTTATCGATTTGATGATGGATGAAACGATGGATGAAATTTTGCCAAGTTTGCATGAACTCTTCATGAATGGTTCATGAACTGTTCATGAACTTCATGAATATCCATGAACTATTCATGAACGCCCTATAATAGACTGGTCCAGAAAACACAAATGTTTAAAATGTTTGAGGCACCATCCATTTTCTTGTTTGACTTGCACTAAAAACTAATTCTCCATTATTTGAAGTCCGTCCGACATCGGGAAATGGGCTCCCAAGGCCCCTCTAAATTAATACTTAAAGTTGATGGAAAAACGCTAATATCTTTCAAACGGGAATAACTTATCTTTGCGATATAAATTTTACAAAGTTGTAAAGAGGGCTATTTAGCTGACAACATGAATAATTTTAATTGAGTATTCATAATATTTGAATCTTAATAATTCCAAGAAAAATAAACGATTTACAACGATGCACTTAAAAACGTGGTTTCCACTGTGAAAATCGCTTTGCCAACAAATGTGTGGTATCAGTCTGTCAACATTAAAAAATATAAGCAATCATTGTTACATCAAAACCCTTAAACAGCCTGTACTTCATCAAAGGGTTTACAATTTACCTGCATGATTGACTTTAATTAGGAGACAAGAGTGAAGTGTAATGAATAACTGAGCAGCAGGCGAGGATACTCTCACTATGAATAAAAAAGGTTTAGCTAAATCTAAAAATCTAGAGCTTCCCAAGTGTCTCCAAATATCCTGATTGCATGTAAATAACGATTAAGAGCATCAATCTGTACATGAATCCTTTAATAAGTATATACAGAATCTGCCATTTAACATTCATGAACTAGTTCACTAACTGTTTATGAGCTGTTCAATTCATAAATAGTTCAGGAGATTAATGAACTCAGGAGATTTCTTTCAGGGCGGATAATATAAAGCACATTTGGGCTGAAATTTACTGGTTAAGTCACACATAGAACCTCACTTTACAAATTGTTGATAGTGTGAATTGAACTATAAGCGAGTTACCCTGTAGACCAAATATTTCCTGAGTTATCATTTTCCAATGCTGAGATGAGTTGCTTATTTATTTGTTGCAGGAATTTGAAAAATTTGTAAAATGTGTCTTGGGTGATGATACGATTTGCCAAATTAACGAAATTACAAGCTGCATTAAGATCAAAGGAAACCATCAAAAAACTTTAATGAAGGCATTACAAGAAGTTGGTTTTTGATTACTATACTGACATTCTTATTCCAGCTTGATATAATAACAAGGAAGTTTTTTTCAGATAAACAAACTGTCAATTTTTATTATTTGAACTACTGTAGCTAAGGCTATGGAATATAATAGAAAGGCATCCGCTGCGAAAAACAATTTAGGAGTTCATGAACTGTTCATGAACTCCTGAACTGTTTTTCGCAAGGGATCAGATAGTTCTATATTGGAGGATGTAACTTATGAAGAGCTCATCACGGTGTTAACATAATCAATGAGTGTTTTGAAATAAAAAATAAACATATTAAATTGGTGTTTTCACTGTTTAAGTTACTTTAAAATTTCTAGATCTTGATAAAAGATATATTTATACATCTTGAGCTGTACGTTAAATCAATCATTCTGAAAACATTCTGATTTTCATTTGGTTCAGCCGCTTTTTTTTAAGAGACAGAAACTTAGTATAGATATTGCACACTGTACTAAATTTGATAACTACATTCTACATAATTAAATAAAGCGTTATTCAAAATAATAAAAAATAATAAACTGTTGCAATTAATCAACTTTTTGCATGAAATTTTAAATATTCTATTCATGAGTTCTATTAGGAGGAATATGTAATATAAGTAAAGCAACTAGAAATTTACAATAATTTAAGTATAGGCAATGAAAATAATAATAAGTTTAAAAGTTTACAATATCAAAAATAGTGTTCATTGAAGAGTTAAAACACCAGCAGCATAACTAACAGAGGTTTCATCTTTTGATTTACATTGATTAGATTGTGCATAATTTAAGAATTTAAAATTACATGGTCCTATACTCTGGTCTTCTTGACAACTTCGAACGATCTGTAAATCAAAAATAAAATATCGATGTGGTGTTGAAATCACTCAAGATCTCCCCTATTCCTGTATTTAAAGCTGGTTTTTAATTTCAGTAACCCCAATAAAATATTACCATGTTTTCATAGTCTACTTTAGATAGCAAGTTTGAATTACAATGTTGCTTTTTAAGAGACGAGACTGTGCTGAAGTGACATGAAAAAGTCAATGAAAATTGGTCAACTTAAAATTTACGAACTTGTTAATGAACTGTTCATGAACTCCTGGATTGTTTATTTGCAGGGACTGTTATAATAATAATAATACTCATTTCATTCAATCATATTTGAATATTAGCTCTGCGACAAAAGTTCAGGAGTTCATAAACGTTAAATGGCTGAACTGTCCTATTGGGGCCATTTAACGTTCATGAACTGTTTCTTGCAAGGGTACATACATGACTGAAGTTCACCTTACAAGCAAAAGTGTTTGTCTATTTAAGGAACACAGCATTTCAAAATACCAACAGGTTGAATTTACAATTCAGAATTATGAAAATATATGTGCACTGACAAGGAATTGTGAACCTCAGTCTCCCACATGTGATGCAGACACTCTGCCATGTCCATTGGGCTATCTGAGCTATATGATATTGTATTATTTGGAAACTATCATGACGAAGTGTGGTTTTCGTTATGAACTTTGTTTTCACATTGAACTTACGATTATAATAAAATAAGCCACATATCAGATTTCTTTAGCGGGTACACCCAGGGCCATATATCACAAGAGCTATATACTCTTTCATGCGCCGCTCTCAGCTTCCGTTGGACAGGTGCCAGTCACATGTTTTTATGGACATAATTTTTGTTTCGTGAAACCCAGGCTCGCAAATTTTGAACAAAGGGTGCGATAACAATATCACAAATTCGAAAAACTTTTTGTTCAAAGCAAAAACAATGTTTTCAATAGAACGAAAACAGCAATTTTTGAGCCCCTAGAGTTGTGTGTCCTAACTCCTATAAATAGGTAGCTCTGGGTACACCGTCACACCTTTGTCACATCCCTGTGTACACCTATAATTGGCATTTACACTATAGCACATACAGTTTGCCCTGTACTCACATTCAAAAATATTCCAATTGGATGACGACCACATATTGTATTAGAATACTCCTTTAAATACGTGTGAAAACCATCTACATTCAAATTTTCAATGTGATCCATTCCCTAACATAAATATTAAACAAATACTTCAACAACAACAAAGTGAAGACAAATAGATAACATATAAATATGTAAAACAAGGACTTCATTTATTATGTAAGTACAGAGAAGAGAGATTGAGAAAACATACAACTGTAATTGAAGCTAATTTTATCAGATCACCAATGTTCCAATGTTATAAATGCTCACAAGTTCACAAACGCAAACATTTGCTTTATTTTAACTTTTACAGAACATTTCATGGTTTTTCTTATGAAAACATTGTTTTTTTCACGTTCATGGTCTGTTCCATGAACTGTTTGTAAGCACCCAGAACATCTTCATGAATTGTTCATTAATTTCATGAACAATCCGCGAAGAAATCAGAAAACGTTCTTGAACTGTTCATTAATTTCATGAACTGTTCATTAACTTTATGAACTGTCCATGAAGCACCCAGAAAATGTTCATGAACTTCATGAACTGTCCGAGAAGCACCAAGAAAATATTACTCGGGAACTTGATCAAAGGGATAATAATCTGTAATTAGATTGAATAGACCTACTAGCCATTAGACATTGAGATGAGCTAGGCAAGATCCTTTGATACGTCAAATTGTTTACTGTTTTGAAACGGGAAAAAAGAAGTATGATATAAGATTGAATCAAGCCGTAAAATTGTTCAACATAAAGTAGTGATAATCGGGACATACATTTAGATAGCATGTTGACAGGACGAATGAAAGAGACTAAGAGGAATAATACAATGTCAAGACTTAAAAGACCTACCTTTTTATCTAAAACTTCTATTGACTCATAAATCTGACCACATTCCTTATCATAATGTTGATATCTAAAGCGACGACCTGATAAAAACAAAGAGAAAAAACAAGTAACAAAATAGAGAAAAGAACCCCTCAACTTAGGGGAGACATGGGACAAGATTATTAACAATTACCTATGTAAATTCTCTTCTATTATGCTGTATACAGTCAAACTTCCTTAATATCCCCCTCTGGTACGGATGGAAAGCGGGACATTGAGCAAGGTAGGATATTAAGCGAGGTAGGAATATGAGAGTTGGACATTAAAAGAGGGGATATTAACGGAGTTTGACTGTATCACTTTATTTCATGACGTTTTCCTAAATTTCAAAAAGCTACAATGACTAATTGTCAAGAATTTTAGTTTATTAACTATAGTTGATGGGCATATTATTTGATGGCTCCTGTTTTGATTCAATTTATTTTTTATTGGATCATTGTTTGATTGCTGGTTTGAATGGCGTCATTGCATCAGGCACACTTCAGACGATAGCATTGTTGTATTATTCCCCATTGATGAAGAGCGACTGGCATTGGGTTTCCCCCTGAGAAGTCAAACGTGGAGACAAGGAACGGTGCAAAAATAAAAAAATAAATAATTGCATTTTGTCAATTTTAACAACGTTTTGGACGTCAAACTAAAAAAAGAATAACTGGAGTTATAGTAGGGCAATCTTTTCACAAGAGATCTGAGTTTGTTCCATTTCTATGTTAACTATATTTGACCTGTTATGTTGTGAAAATAAAGTTGTTAAATTCAATACAATTAGACTGGTGACAGGTGCATCAAAATTAATGTTCTTGTTTAGTGTTAATATTTCCTAGTGTTAATTTAATCATGGTTAAAGTGGGAATAAACCCCCAGACTATCTTTACATATGTAGTAGAACCCGACGTGAAAAAAACAATGGCGTAATTTTTTTTTCGATCTGGAAATTATTTCTTGGTGAAAAACGCCTGCAAAGTGGTGTTTTGACCCAAATGTCGCTGAGAAAAAAAAGGGATTGGATCTAGCTTTATGACGACAAAGTCACAAGTCGTGCGGTTTGTCTAACAGACTTAAGAGTGGGCTGATCACGCGACATTATCTTTGAGGTGACCTAGTTCCGAGAAGTTACACAAAAAAAATTTCTGACAATACTGAGCCATGAACAAACATATAAACTCGCGAATTACGTAAAAAAGATACAATTTGTGATTTCAGGAGCAGAATAAAATCGATTGAAACGCTCAGTCGAAATAATTTCTCGTAGCGTCATTAAGCGCGATGAATCTGATATAGATTGCGGATTAACACAAATGTCAGGCGGTGCGAGTGCTCCTTTGTGACTAGTCTAGTGACACATATTAGTTACGTATTCTGGGTGACCGCAGTACTTCTCAAATCTTAATTAGTAGACACGTGCCCTTCGAACTAGCTTCATCTTACGCTATATAAGTTATAACTATTTTTAACTCATCTGCAAGTTGTTCTTGAGTAAATTTTTCTACAAGATATCCTTTTCATGATCTAGATGTGAATGTAGCCTGTCTCTATTTGCACAGTCATGCACAGACGACTTTTCCTCGAGATAGATGGTACTGCAAAGTATTAATTGTACTTTTTATGATTTATTTAAGTATTACTAAATTATTAAATAGACATTTTTCAATTATTATTTCAAAGTTCAAGTTTGAAATTGATGTTTGTCTAGTAAAACTTAAACCATGTAATCGTATAGTTTATATACGACTGTAGATAGATATATTATACTCAATACTCTAACAAAATGTTCATCATTCATTCATCAAGCATTCAATTATTATAAAACCATCGAAAATTCTTCAGTACATTACACTGTAAATTCTATAAAATATCTTGCAAGCCGTTGAGAACGCTCTGCGCCGGTTCGCTTTTCGGAAAATAGTACAAAAATGATATGAGGGCTTGGACGTTCTTATTCAAGTTTACAGCCATATACTAGAACTACAGTAATGCATATTCTATCATTTTTCTGTTTTGCAGTATATCTTCATTGCATAAATTGTTACCCTCTCCATCAACGTTATCTGATTGACAAAATTAGGGTTTTGCAATGTGAAGTCTCGTTCCTGATTATACATACGCGATCAATTTTTTACCATACTAGCTAGTATTCATTCCTTTGCTAGAAAGTAGAACATGTTAGCATCATGTCACAATCCGTAGTTTATAGGATGCGGTAATACAGTGGCAGAAGCTACTTAGCACAAAATACCTTTCTACAGAGACGATCAGATGGACAGATTTCGTTTCTGTGAAAAGAGGACTATAAACCAACGGTTAATAGCGTTTTCCGCCATACATTTTGCTTTTTACCCTCAAAAGAATACTCCATTTTCAGTTCAGACATATGCTTACATCAATAAATTCTACTTAGCTAGCTATTGTGGTCACCAGAGAATCTTTTGATATGTGTTAAATATGTGTGAGAATGATATGTCAAAATATAATCTGTCTAACGCGCGCTACGAATGAAACATTTTCTGATTTTTATTTTCTTCAAATTCGTGAACTTTAAAATCATCAAATCATCTGGAATTTTGCTACTCTTGAGTTTATATGTTCTTCCTTACCTCAGTTTTGTGGGAGATAAAAATAGATTGCCGTTACAGAGCTACGCCATCTCAAACGAAACATCGCGTGATTAATCCGATCTAAAGTCTATTAGAAAAACCGCACGACTTGTGACTTTGTCGTCATAAAGCTAGATCCAATCCCTTTTTTTCCCTCAGCGACATTTGGGCCAAAACACCACTTTGAAGGCATTTTTCACGGCAGGTCTAAAACCCGGACACAGGTAAAATGCCGGATAAAAAACACAGATAAAATTCCATTGTTCTTTCTTATCTCACACTTCTGCTCCCGCGTCTGGTTAACTCGCGTTCAGCGGCAGAAAACAACATGAAGTTAATATATTTTTAAACAACGTTTATTCAAACATGAGCATCTTTAACATTCTAACTTAACGAAAACGTTAATTACAATCGAATTGTATCATTCAAAGTGTATATCTATTTGAAATTAATTATCTCAAGCAATACAATTTGTCAATTTAGAACCAATATACAGTTACAGTTTTATGAAATTCATAGTTTAATATGTTAAATTTGTCAAAACCAATGCTGCGCTGTTATTATTTCTATTTGCGTTATTCTGCAGTGTGATTGTGGTTCCGTTATGCCGTAGTTGATATTGCTATGTTCTATGTTTATGGAAATTAGACAAATAAGATTTATTTTCGTGCCGGCACTAACTTGCTGATGAGTCCTGAATCTCTGATCTGTTGTTGAGCAGTGATTATTTAGCGCATATAATTTCGTATTTCTCAACTAATGTATTATTTACAAAAGCTGTGTTAATTCAAGTGCAATTTCATTTAGATATGAAGAACAAAAGTCATTTTGACTTTTGAGTGATTTAAATAAAAAAGAGCAACAACTCGATCTGGAGAAACAGAGTCGAAGGAGTAGAAAAATCCAATCAAACCGATAATAACCGAAATATTTGACAAGCTCCATGTCCCGCTTACTCTGATTTGTCGAATTTCGATGGTTGGTCACTTTACCAACATATCAAAACCGTCATCAAATAAGTGAGACTTCAACCGAAATACTGGAGTTACAGCGTTTTATTTAGACAAAATAGATAAATCTAGCCTTATGTAAAATGATCACCGGTGGATGGAAAGTTAAATGTCCCTCGCACTAAAACAGGCAACAAAACTCATTGTTTATCTTAGTATGCCATCCTCAGACATGTATCGAAGTCAATTAAAAAACTTAATGAAAAAGTGTCCATATTTTGTAACTGCCATATCTAAGTGCGATTTCACTACTTTTCAGATTTTGAAAAAAGCCAGTTATTATGTTTCTCCGACTTGTTTGTCTGTCAAATGAGAACGAGGCGTGTCGATGTCTTGATATCACTTTATATAATTCTTAGATGTATTCAAAATACAAATAATTTCTTAGAATTCGAATTGCGGAACCAACTAAATTTAAAATGGTCGGTTTTAAAGTTTAAATTTTTATATAAACTAGAGGCTTAGATTAGAAGAACATGGAAAACCTGCTTCTTCAAAGTCATTGAATCAAACTTAGGTCGACCTAGAAGGCTATTACTACATAGAGCTAAATACCCTTTAATGTGGGAGTAGTATAGAACCCGACGTGATGAAATCAATGGCATAAATATTTTTTTCGATCTGGAAATTGTTTCGAAAGTCTGAGGGTGACATTTTCATTTTACAAAAATCTTCAGCGAAATTTGGGTCAAAACACAACATTGAAGGCATTTTTCACTAAGAAATCATTTCCAGACATTTCCAGATCGAAACAAAATTTACGCCATAGTTTATTTCACGTCGGGTTGTACTACATCTGTTGACTGATCTTTAAGTTCCGCTTTGATATACCACACTTTGACGAGCGGTAAGCTTACCAACATATCAAAATCGTCAAAGTAAAAGTGAGACATGGGCAAGTCAACTACATGTGTAAAGATAGTCTGGAGGTTTATTCCCATTTTAAGTAAAATTGCGATGTCAAATAATAAAGATAAGCAATACGGTAAATTAGTAGTTTTGTTTAGTGCATTCTATTGATAATGTACTTCCCATCAGATATACCTATTGAGTGTAAATCTTCAATTAGCTGCTGTTGAAATGTTCCTCCGATGGCAAGTATCATTGTTAAGGGCATCAATTGTTTTCTCAAAGCCTGTCCTATCAACGCTAACTTTTATTTCTGGCAACAACGGCTGCTCGGATTGATCGGGAGCGCTTATATAGATACAACTTTAGTTGATAGCTAAGCTTCTGTGATTAATGTATGCCCAGGGCCCAATATCTAAATGCCCCCTTAGTCAACCATAATTAGTCAACTTGAAAGGTTGCTTCTAACTTATCAAAACTGGTCTCATTTTCATGAAATCTTTTAATTTGTATTCATACATGTCCAGGTTTGACATTAGTAGTAGTAGTAGTAGTAGTAGTAGTAGTAGTAGTAGTAGTAGTAGTAGTAGTAGTAGTAGTAGTAGTAGTAGTAGTAGTAGTAGTAGTAGTAGTAGTAGTAGTAGTAGTAGTAGTAGTATAGACAGTCACATTATAGGAATGTGCCGTCCCTCCTACGCCTTACATATTTGCTACACAAAGAACGCCACAAAACACGGTCAGACATAGCTGATAAAGAAAATTTTAAATAACACAATTCACGATACAAAACATTATGAAAAGATACTACTCTCCCATAGCCCCGTCGAAGCATCTCCTTCGGTTGCCAATGAAGGATGTCATGCAGCGGTTGAGGGGCATACGTCCTTGATCTTTCGATGTGACCTAAAAAAAACATCTGAGAAGGGGAAAGTTTTCTAAGTTTAGCAGTAGACAGTAAGTTGGGCCAATGTACTCCTAAAGCATGCCGAAGCATGGCGTCATAAGCTGAGTCAAGTCGGGTCAATAGTTAGGTTGATAGAACCCACGTTTCAGATGCATATAATAGAACCGGTTCTATCGTGTGTCTGAACAGTCTTAACTTAACGTCAGTGTTGACATCAGACGCCCAGAATTTATTCAGACCTCTAATGGCTGCCCAAGCCTGGCCTCTACGTTGTGTTAAATCATCTGAAGAAGATGGAAGTACAGAACCTAGGTACTTGAACGAATCTACACGTTCTATGTCACCATTAGATGTAGCAAGGTGTGCCTGTTTTATGCCTAAAGCAATAAATTTCGTCTTGGTCGTGTTAATTGTCAAGCCTACCGTTTTACCAACCCATTCAACTTCATCAAGAAGCTGTTGTGCATCAGATATGCTATTTGTTAAGATAGCAATATCGTCTTCAGAGTTAAGGTTTGACATTCAGTGATAACTATAGCCATTGGCATGTCTCGCTCTCATTTGAGAGACCTACACGTTAACGTTGCTGAAAGTGAACTATCGGTATTTTGAAAACCCCTAAAAATATCCCCATATCAACTTGAATGGCTGTATCTGATTACAATCCTAGATATACTGTCATGAAATGTTTCCAATTATATCCGATATACATCTAATGACTATATATCGTGATATCAAGCAAGGCCGAAAATAGTACGGATGTAGGGGTGCGTGACACCCCCAACTTTTGATTTCGGAAGTTTTGGAAAAACAGCTTCTTGCTTGCTAGAATAGCGGAAACATATACCATGCATTTTTAACGGTATTTGGCTGCCAAAAGAAATCCATTGACTCTAAGTAAGTTAGAAGTAAAGCCTTTATTTCCAAACTCAATCAATCACCGTAAGACAATATTTTACGCGAAATTAACACAACAATCAAATGGCAAGGATATATAGAGTCGTATAATGACAATCCTAGTAAAGTTAGTCAACACTGTTCATCTTGTTGGTATATAGAAACAAAAAAATTCTATCCGGCTTTTTTAAGAAGCCATATACAATGAAGGACATGTCCTGTCCTTTTCTAAAGGAGATGATGGATTTGGAATCACGCATTATAGACATTATAGAAGGTGTAACTCAGCTCTCGATCAAATATTCAGTTATGGTCTAGCAATCATCCAACATCACAAATAGAGACAGTATATACTGACGCATTCATTTCGAAATAGAATATACTTGCGGAAAGAATACACATATAAAGGGTGCTGTTATACACTGATACTGTGCACTCGATATAATATCATTTGGGACAGGGTTTTTATCAAATCTATTAATTCCTGTAAAAGGTTGTTTTGAGATCGTTAATATATTTAACAGTTATCAATTTTTAATTGATCTATGAAAAAAGAAACTAATAACGGATATTTGTCTTGTCTGCTGGTAGAATATAGATTTTATTGCTTCGTGTATTACTTTATGACTGCACACAGAACTCTGCAGGCATCTGAATTAGTACATTTAATACAGTAGTTGAGAAATACGAAATTATATGCGCTATAATAATCACTGCTTAACAAAAGATCAGAGATCAGGACTCATCAGCAAGTTCTGGCAATAAAATGCAGGAAAACAAATCTTATTTATCTAATTTCCATAAACATAGCAATATCAACTACTGCATAACGGAGCCACAATCACACTATAAAGAGTAACGCAAATAGAACTAATAACAGCGCAGCATTGGTTTTGACAAATTTAACATATTAAACTGTGAATTATAAAAAACTGTAAATGTATATTGGTTTTAAATTGACAAATTGTATTGCTTGAGATAATAATTTAAAATAGATATACGTTTTGAATGATACAATTCGATTGTAATTAACGTTTTTGTTACGTTAGAATGTTGAATATTTCAACGTTAAAATGCTTGTTTTCTGCCGCTGAACGCGAGTTAACTAGACGCGGGAGCAGAAGTGTGATATACGGAAGAACAATGGAATTTTATCTGTGTTTTTTATCCGGCATTTTACCTGTGTCCTGGTTTTAGACCTGCCCCATTTTTCACCAAGAAACAATTTCCAGATCGAAAAAAAAATTACGCCATTGTTTTTTTCACGTCGGGTTCTACTACATATGTAAAGATAGTCTGGGGGTTTATTCCCACTTTAAATTTTGATCAAATAAACTTCCTAAATCAAAGCAACAAGTCTAATATTTGACATTGAGAAATTGATTGGCTAGTAAAATTTCAGAGAAATAGGTCTGACCCATGTCACCCGACTGAGTGTACCATGTCTGCGCGTTCAACTGATCTATCTTCCGTGCTAAATATTTAAGAAAGTGCTGCATTCACATATCTGATAATTTTATCTTATGAATATAGCATTATGACGATTCAATGACATAGCATAGTCGTCAAATCTTTTACCCAAAAGGTGACATTTTTCAACTGGTAGCCTATATAATGAGACTGAAAATAATCTAGAATCAATCAGTAACTAACTTTTATTTTTCATTTTATTTATAACGCTCGCGGTAGATTTGTAGTGAATGTAACAAGGTACCAGATGCGAAAAGAATTTTGAAAATCAGTTGCAACAGAATTACACGTTTATGGTTCTACATGACCTAATTAATCTTGACAAAAGGGCCTGGGACTAGTTCAGGTGCACACTTTTTCATAATTATATTCTTGGAATTGACTCTAAGTTTGTTACTGATAAGTTCTAGATCATTTCCAGTACCCTTATATACCAGTTGAAAAATTTTATATTTTAAGTAAAAGATTTGACAACTATGCTCAATGAAAAAAGATTTGTTACATTTGTGCAGCAACAATAATTTTAACAAGTCTCCTCAATCTCTCCCCTACAATTTCCTCCTTTCATACACTTACCCCAATGACAGAAGTCTGAAGAAATAACAAAAAAGTTTTCTGGATCAAGGAGATATTTGCTCAATAATTTTCCATAATGACGTTCTTGTTGCCCGGATGTGCTTCCAACAAGAATCGGTACAACTGTAAAGTTACCATGGGAACTGAAATAGTAAATGTAGAGAAGATATTCACTTTTGAGATGAAATAATGGAGGTGTTTAACAATTGTGAAATAATCTCATTAACAAAATATCACAAAAACATGTTCCATAATAACACATTTATGAACTTGCGATTAATAGTTTATAAAATATTCATTGAAATTTTTGCAAAACGCTCAAACTTTATTCTCATACTGTTGTGGCTTAGAATTTTAGAAGTTTACATAATCACTGTTTAATTTGATTTATAAAGGTTGGTGATAGCCGACTGATAGGATTATCAAAACGTGCCAGTCAAGGCATCCAACAAGTACCTGGGTACATAGGACCAGAAAGTATGTCATATTAATAAGACGTATAACTGTAGAGCATCAATAAAAAGACAGTAAAATTCAGTTAGTAACGGTGAATGTAGCAACCATATCAGAAAAGGTGATTGCACATAATGATGTACAACTCCGACACTGATTAAAAGCGGTC
Source organism: Haliclystus octoradiatus (assembly GCA_916610825.1). Taxonomy (NCBI): domain Eukaryota; kingdom Metazoa; phylum Cnidaria; class Staurozoa; order Stauromedusae; family Haliclystidae; genus Haliclystus; species Haliclystus octoradiatus. The sequence goes on from OU744448.1 coordinate 30,740,000, forward strand.
TTGGTGTAGTGGCTAGGGTGTTGGACCACTGCCCGCAGGGTATCAGGTTCAATCCCTGTCCGGAGCACTATAGGTTGGCGTCAGGAAGGGCATCCGCCTATTAAACGCATACAAGCTTCAAAATACTAACAAATTAACCAGCCACCCCGGTGAAAAAAAGCTGTAAGCTTACCCGGTTCGTGGAAAAATGATAAATCAAAAAAAAAAAAAAAAAAGCTTTGCTAACTAAGAATTTGTATTCGCATGTTACCATGACAACATGGTTCTCATCATGGAGACTACACTTAGAGTGTCATCACGAGAGCGAAAGAAAGTGTCACAATTAATAAACGACTATTTGATTCCAAATGTCCAGAACTAATGTTTATTCCTGAATTTTAGAAATGGCGCAGTCTATTAAATTTGCAGGGCATTATGTATAGAGTAATTTTGAATAGGAATGACTTTAGAAATTCCCTGTTTGAGTAACAGGAATTACCATCCAAAGGGTGTTTCAATTGAATAATGTTTTTATCAAAAATGCATTACCTGTGTGTGAAAATAGTTCATGAACGTTAAATTGCCCAACTTCCATTAAATGTCCATGATCTATCCATGAACTGTTTATAAGGCTAGGGTTATATGGACGTACCGAGCTCAATTCGAATTAGGTGCGACACCGAATTGCATTAAATTCGCATTTGGGGTGCTACAGACGAACCGAATGTCGACGATCTTTAAAAACTGGCCAAAATGTCACGTGATAGGAAGTAGTTTTCTTGGAATTATACCTCATGGTTTGAAACCAGAGTATTTTGTTTGCATTATTTTTCATTTTCAGCGATTTTTCCGTTCTATTTTGCCTATCTATAGTTTGAAACTTGTATGAAGTAGTAATCTCAAAGGTTTGCAAGCATTTTTACATGAGACAGTTTTTGTTCTAACAAGGCATATAGTGCTCAGAGCAAATTAAATGTGAATTTCCATTAAAATAACATATTATGATAAAAGCGACCCCAATTCTAGTGCTGATGCATTGTGATTGACTACAATAAAACGTTTTTAAAATGTTTTAAATCATGATTTGGAAAACATCAGCTTCCCTGTCAGCCATCTTTCAATCATATAAACAAGTCACCATAACAACATCCCAAAAGCGATGTTCTTTCTATCGTATTGCCATGGAAACACCCTTTAAAATAATTTGTGATTTGCACATCCCCCGGTTTATTGCCATATAAGGTACATATAGGAGCTCAGTCACGGCACCGTGAGTCGAATGTATTTAGTTCGGTGCAATGATAGCTCGCTCGTATAACGCGGCGATGAATTTAATTCATGGAGAAGAGCTCAGCAGGTCAAGCCTTGACGTGCGGAGCTAGCTTGACGCACTTAATGTTCTATGAGGAATGTTGATGAACCGAATGATGTTATACGAAGCGCGCTATCATGAGATTTAATTCGAATGAATGAAGCAATTGAGTTCGGTGCGTCCATATAACCCTAGCCTAAGGTGTACATGAACAGTTCACAAAAGTTTGTTAAGTTCATGAACTAGTCATGAACAGTTCAGGAGGTTTATGCAGAGCAATCTATTTATAAGAATCGGGACATGCAACTTTTGGGGCTCGAAAATCGCCATTTTCGTTCAATTGAAAGCAAGGTTCTGCTTTTGAACAAAAAGTTTTTTAAATTCATGGTATTATTTTGGTGCGCTTTGTTTAAATTTTGCGAGCCTGGGTTTGACGGAATGAAAATGGCGCCCATAAAATCATGTGACTGCCCCTGCAAAAAAAGTTCATGAGTTCATGAACGTGAAATTGCACAAAAGTTCAAGAACTGTTCATGAACTATTCATGAACTTTTGGGCAATTTCATGTTCATGGAACTCTTTGTGACTGTTCATGAACTGTTCATGAACCAAAAAAAATGTTCATGAACTGTATATGAAGTGTGCAATAAGTTTATGAAGTGGCATCTGTTTAATTGGAGCCAAGTGTCCCAACTTTTAATGGCTCTGGGTTCATGAACAGATGAACTCAACCATTTTTGGAGGTGGTAGCTCTGTATTATTAATATGACAACACACAATCAAGACATGACGTTATACATATTATTTTCTATACCTTTCCATTGCTTTAGCAATATAAGGCAATTGCATTTCAATACTATGTTCGTCCTCATCTGTTTGTATGCTCATCTCATCAAATGATCCTGTTGCTAGCAGCTCTTCAGTCACTGTTGATCGAAGTTGAAAATAAATCAAGAAAACTGTAATATTAAAACTAAAATTGATAATTGATGTTCAAATTATATTGACAACAATCTCTGTCAGTCTAATGACACGCTTACCAAATGATGTCATTTTCCCAAAATACAATGACGTGAGTAAGGCAAAACGCAAAAAAAATACAGGAAAATCATACCAAGATTGTATAAGAAGAAACAAGAAATCATTCTTCTTCGTTGTCACATAATCGAATATATTTGATTCAAATAATTTATCATGAGCATCATTTTGAAGGTTGGTTTGTCCCAACTTTGCCCATACTTTAATTTAATAAGAAGTGTGTCATTCATTCACATTGTAGACCGTAACACTTTTCAATCACTTCCATAACAATGTGTCATCTACCATTATAAGTGGGATATGTGTGAAGCAGATTATGTCGGCTTTACACTATGGATTTTAAAAAGTGCTGAAAATGTACTGAAAAAGTACTAATAAAAAATTTACACATACACTTACACAAGCGAGTAATGGAGCACAGGTTTAAAATAAGTGCCATTTGACCATTTCTACTCATACCTTTTCTATCTACAGTGAGATTATATAACGGTGTCTCATAAGATTTTGTTTTTGTTACTGCACATCCAGGAAGAGCAACATGATGAGATGGACCAAGTATAAATACACGCTTTCTGTAAAACAAAAGGGAATAATTGTAAGTTCATGTGGTTGGAGCTAATAGTCAGACAATGTGCTTTCATAAGAAATGCATTCTGCAAATCTGGTTGCTAGAAGTCTAACACATCATATGGGAAATAATCAATTCTTAAGTTTGCTTCTACCGGTATATTCAAACTACGGTATCTCTGTTGATTTTTATCATTTTAAATTGTTCTGAATGAGAAAATTAATAATTGTAACCTAGTTAATATCCAAACATAGGGATAATTAGCTTGTGGGGTAGTGATATAAACTGGAGAGAAATATTTAAGTTTGACAGAAACTGAATCTAAAAAATTGTGATATTAAGTGGGTTATGATATTTAAAAGTAGTGATTTCAGCAGGTTTATACTGTTATCCAAATTCCAAAAGCTAATTCATATTTCAGAATTGCAGGGACCAGGCTGTCACAAAGTGTGGGATCCTGGGAACCTGGTTCCCGGAAGGCCAGCTCAAAATCAGAAGGTTTCTAATTTTATCATGAATATTTTGTTATTCAAAATTTATTATTTTTGGATTTCATATTTTTTATGTTTTGAAATCCATGCATCTTGCTTCAAAGTAAGTCAAATTTCTGAAATTTTAAGATTTATTCTTCAAAGCTATGAAGCATTATAAATTCAATCCCAGAAGGTTTACAAATTGAACAACCCAGTTCCCGGAAGGTAGAAACTTTTGTGACACCCTGACAGTGACTACCATTTATCATGTAGTAAGTTACTGAAATGGAACATTATTATCATTATTACATCATTGTAATAACATTTCTTCGAAGTGAATTGCCCTTTATACTTGGCTTACACATTTTTTGCATTTTCCAGCTGTTTGTAGCAATAACCAGCACAATTTCCACAATAAGCATACCCAGCATGCCTGAAAAACAAAATGTTATTGTTACAAATTTAATGTGTAATAAAATAATATTCACAAAAAAAAATAATGTTCACATCATTCCATTGGCAGAGACAAAAGTAGCGATCTTGAGATCCTAGATCCAGGAAGGCGAGAGCAATATCAGAAGGAAATTGATAATTTCCCGATCTATTGGCTAAACCTCAACAAAAATTCAGAAGAAAATATCGAAGATGATCCAGGATTTCAAAAAGTTAAACCTTTTGTTAGATACTGTCCACTGGGAATTTATGCACCTTTTCCAGCAATCCCTTTGGAGATTGTAAAAAGTTAAGAATGTCTTATAACATGTAAAGTATAGCTGACAGAAAAATAGATATTAATCCAATTGCTTAGAATAGATAGTTGTGTGTCATTGTACAATGTACAATTTCATTTGCGATAGCCTAGAGATGCTTCTCAAAGAGACATTTGAAAGTGGACCTGCTTAGTGACTTCCTTCATTGAAGACCGTAGTTCCACTTGAGTCATTTGAATCTAGATTCCTCTTATAAACTTCCTATCAATCTGAAATCCAGAATCACTCTTCTTTGATAGCGTAAAAACGAAATTTGTCCAAAATTGTTATGAGAAACGAGAATACAAAGTCATTAAAATGGGAATTTTTGAATCCTTAAATTACATCAATGATTTGTTCAAAAAATATAAAAGAAGTAACAGCCCCTGCGAAAAAAATCCATGAGTTCATGAACAGTTCACGAACAGTTCATGAACAGTTCATGCACAATTCATAAACAATTCACGAACTTCATGAACAGTTCATGAACAGTTGTTTGTGGGTTCATAAACAGTTCATCAACAGTCACAAGGAATTCATGAACGTAAAATTGCCCAAAAGTTCATGCACAGTTCATGAACAATTCATGTACAGTTTATGAACAGTTCATGAACTTTTGGGCAATTTCACGTTCATGAACCCATGAACTTTTTTTCGCAGGGGAGTTGTTAAATTTCCGTAGGTTTGAAACAAACTCATAATCTCAGGATGAAACCAGTGATTGCTATGAAAGGGAATTGGGAATATATCCCAGAATGCCAGAGCACATTCATATTTCAGAAGGAAAGTTCCCTTGCGAAAGATTCTGCTTAGTTCACAAACCTCATATAACTGTTAATGAATAGTTCATAGACTTTTAGAGCATTAATGAACTGTTTATGAACACCTCATTAGCAATTCATGAACTATTCGTGAAAAGCGGATGATTTAACGTTCATGACCTGTTTTCACATGGGTGATGTATTTATGGCTTATGGAAGTGATATAATTATTATAACATGAAAACTTACGGCGATATAATTGCGACAGCTTTCCCATTCACAACAGATGGTTTGATAAGCCAATTTGCAAGCTGATCACCTAGATCTTTTCCTGCAGACAAATATCAAAGACATAGGTACTTGTAAAAGTGTGTAATGTATTTGAAAGTTAAATTGTAATGTTGTTCTTAAGCTACCATTCAAAGACCAACGTCTCAAAAATCTAGCAACGCATCAAGTATAATTAGCAATAATTAAATATAGCAATAATTATCAATTGTTATGTAATAAAATCCATATTAATATCGCAGTGGATATTGTTCCGGCTGCCGGAAAGTTGCTCTCAAAAGATAATGCTCTGTGCGTCCATTGCGCATGCGTATATAGATAGTAAACATGGACGTGTCGATCGATCCAAATTAAATCTTAAATAGTTTGGAAAAGAATTCATAGCATCGTAGATTGGATCGACTGTTATGGAAAAAATATAAGACAGAAACGATATTCAACATATCTGTGCATTCATAATTTTATTCTGTGTTTGATTTATCGAAGTTTTTCAGCGAATTGGCCCAGCGTTTTCAATATTTGAGTGTTGTGACATTTATTTGGCATTCTGAAGGTTTCAGAGAATATTTATGTAGGCTAATAACATTTGAAAGCAAGTTTACTTTCGTGATTGTAATAATTGGGATAATAACTCATAAGTTATTTTTCTTATCCTGTAACTGGTGCTATGTGCCTACTAATTCTGATTTGACGTATACCGAAAGTCAACTCAAAATCGAAGCCGAGTTTGTTCGCTTTTCTATAAGTTTAGGAGCACGTTTGATGTGGTATTTAGCGTCGTGAATCTTTCATATATAATGCTTTCACCGTCTAGAGCTTTCATTTTAAATTATTTTATATATTCTATGATTAAATTGATAAACAGAATTGTTATTAACGTGGTCGAGGAACAGCACCGTCCGTCGCCATTGTAGATAACGCATGCGCAAAAGACGCACGGAACATTATCGCTAGTAATCAGGATTCCGGCAGCCGGAACATTATCCACTTCGTATTAATATATTCACTGACTAGTGATTTTATCAGTGGGAGATTTAAAGAAAAACATCAGACATTGTAAAGAAAAACCTGAGTGAAAAGTATGATAAATGATATACGCTTCAAAAAATACTAATCAATTAACCAACCAATCAAATGGAAAAAATATATATATATAATTCGATGCATAGTCGGACCAGCAGCGATAATCTGCTTAGACGAAGTCGTAAAGAGGTGTTAATCACATGAGTACTTGAGTGAGAAAAATCCAAAACTAAAAGCTTTTGACTTTATAGGCTTTATATCTTTTCCTGGATCCCGTATATTATTCAAATATAGCTCAAAATCTTGAGTTGAACGTTGAAAACATCACACATAAAGCAGATTACCATTCAGTTAAGCTGTTTTTTATTTAGAGACAACTCTTGTGGAAAATAAAGGGGTTCCTATTGGAGGAAAAAGAGTGAGGCACAAAATCGTAACTTTGATTGCATTTTTGAGGGGAAATGCTTGTGAAAAGTAAAAATACAAGAAGATCATATACTAATAGAAAATTTTTCTAAAGAAGCAATCTCCCAATATCTGGGATATAGGCCTAGGCCTACACTTTAAAGTTGGAAGTTTTATTTACATATTTCAGAGACAGAAAAGCGTCCAGCGCATGCGTATTTGACTACCCTATTGTGGAATCCATGTATGTTACGCTGGGTATATCCGGCGTAGGACTGAGTTGATTTTACACCAATTTGGTTTCTTTGGCGTGGAAATTTAATAATTTTCTATAGTTTTCAATTAAATTTGGGCTTTTTGGCGTATTCTCGAATACCGACTTGGCGTGGTGTAATTTTGGCGTAAATATCCGGCGTTCCAAATATGTGGATTCCAGTATGGTGACTACCAAGACTTTTGCTTTTTCAATCAAAGACCCGGCTACCGGGACTCTATCCACGTCCAATCTTTTAATCGGGAATATGATATATAGGCTACTTTGATATACATATTAATTCTTTTCTATGAAAAAATTATCAAATACAACTTTTCTATCAGAAAGCAATGGATTGGCTGATCAAAATGATCATGATCATCAATTTAGGGCTCAACTTTTCGTATTTCTCAGTGAAGTCGAAAGACACGTGTTAGAGAGCTCTATGCCTAGGCCTAGCCTGTTCGCAATCGGTTACTGACTTCTCTCTAGGAGTCTAGGCTTATATGATATGACTCTAACTCTAAACGAAATCGAATTTGTTTGTCATGAATCAGCCAATCAGGATTCAGTCAGGATCAAGTTTTTCTCTTTCTTACCTGAAGAAGAATACCAACTGCCTGCATGAGAAGCTTTTCTGCTTGCCATATTTGTCAAAAATTACCCAACTGCAACAAGACCAATGCTGTTTTTACAAAAGTATTTCCAATTGACTGATCTACTAAATTGTTATACACCAAAATAATCTAATAACATAGAAATCTTGACAAGAAAATGACCTTTTTAGCATAGCCTCATGAACATATTCAATATTCAATTTATTGTACATAGCCTGCATGCAGATCTATTTGTTTGCTGGTTTGATTTAATTGATTTATTTAGAGTAATATCATCAAGTAATATATCATAAACATTGATGATCAAATATTATTTTATATAAGACTACCAAATGTTTCTGATGAAAGTTTTTATTTCTAAAAGTCTATTATTAAAGATTATTTGAACATTTCAAAAAGAATTATAATTTACTTCCTAAAGCCTCCGACGATCGGTATCATCGCCGACACTTTGTTATCAAACGTGGCTGAGCATCAATGCGCATGTGTAGAACATATTAATGGAGGGACAAAATGGCGAACTCTTGCAGAGGCAAACAAATCAGTAAGAACAATAAATGTTTATTATTGCAAAGCCGTTTTGAATTATTTGATGCCTGGTTTCAAGAAATATGATCCATAATCTATACTTAAGGACATTCAAATCCTTGTATAGTTCGTGGCTGTATGTGGAAATTGTATCAAACAAGTTCGTGCTATTATTTTGTTGACTTGTAGACCTATAGAGGCTATATGGCCTATATAGCCTGTCTAATTGTCAGCTGTTAGACCAGAGAAAAATTCCAATTGCCCAAATCAATAGATCATAAAATTTTGAAATTTGTATCTTGATTTTTTTTTCTTTGATTTCTGTGAACATTAGAGGCCCTCAAACAGATGCTAAATCTGAATCAGCCAGTGACTAAAGCATCAATAGCTGAACCAGTTTGGAAGGTAAACTGAACATGAGCTCATGATGTGGCCTAGCCTAAGCTAAGATAAACAGTAAGCTAATCTAATAACCATTATCAGAACAACTTTCAGTGTTCTAGTAGATAATTAGTAGTCTAACTAATAGTTAGGACATTCCTCCTCTAGTTAGATTTAGTGTGGACCCAACGTAACGTTTACGTCTTCCTGATTGGTTGTGTCTGATTAAGTAAACAAGTACATTGGAGCGGCTGTCTCTGTCGCCGCTCCACCTTGGGAGAGGGACCATCAGCCTTCTTATAGGGCTAGATTGAGTACCGAAACGATCTGGTCACCAAGCTATGGTCTCTGGACAACATTAAAAAGTTGCTTCTCAAACTTCACGGATGAAATATTAACTCACTGAATTAATATGGCGTAAATAAAAAAAAGTTGTGAGATTCCATTTTAGAAACATTTCATGCAACAGCTGCCGGTTGTTTATGACCCTTTCATCATGGTTTGTATTCGGAGTGTGCAATCGCAAGTATATTTTTAGTGCCGATATTCATTCAAAAATTATCTCGACATCAGTTCTTTCCCATTTTCGAATTTTATCAATGTGAAGCTTTATTAATGCATGATTAAAACAAACAAAGCATATATTATTATTGTTGCGGCTGAAACAGTTGCAGGTAAAAAAATTGAATTTATTTTTCTATGAGTCCACACTATTGAGATCAATTGAGACAATCATAAATTTATTTTATTTATATTCAGGTTTTGGTTTATGATCGATTTGGACAAGACATTATCTCACCTTTATTAACAGTAAAAGAGCTACGCGAACTTGGTATAACACTTCACTTGTAAGTAACATATCAAGCATGTAGAATGTAGATGCTCACTACATTTTACACTTGTAGCCTATAGGATTTATATACTGTAACTGCTTACCAACATTTGTTATTAAAAAAGCTGCGTATAGCAACGGATCTCATCGCAATTATCTAAATTTTGCCACTTATCTATTCTAAACTGTTTACCAAGGATCTAGTCAGGGGTCAAATAGAGAATTTCATTTAGGTATCTAAATTTCACTTAAATGGGTAAAATTGATAAGATGCCGTTACAAGCTGAAGTTTGAAAAAAGCTTAACCGATTTTATAATCTTGGCTACAAACTTCAAATTCTAGAAACTGAATTCATTCGAATACGAATACCCAATGCGAATGGCAACCGCCATTTCAACACACATAATGTTCTGAAACGTGAATCCCCGCCAGTAATTTGTGCCCCTTGAAACGGGCTACACTGCGTTAACTAGCTCAATATAATTTTTAACAATTGATTTATTTATAGGCAACTGCACTCTGATCGAGATATTATTCCTGAAGTCCCAGCAATTTATTTTGTTTTCCCGACTGATGAAAATATCCAAAGAATTTGTCAAGTAAGTTTTTGAATTATTGCAATTTATATACTAGCAATGGGTCAACGTTATGTATATCGTTTGATTGCCATGGAAACGATTATATCTAGACGGTGGCATAAGTGTCTAATAGTTATGTAGAAAGGCAAAAGGTGATGTTATTCAGTCTGACTGTAGCCTGCATAGTACATAATAATTTTGATTTATTTGAAATCCGTAATTTTGTAGGACTTATCCAATGGTGTCTATGAAACGTATTATCTGAATTTTATATCGCCTATTTCACGGCATAAATTGGAAGATCTGGCTAGTGCAGCGTTACAATCTAGCGCCGTATCTCAGATTGCGAAGGTGAGAAAAATATATGATCTAAATGTTCAAACTGTAGTAAATTATGGTTGTAGTCTATGACAAATAGTATGCTACAGTGAAGCCGGTATAATAAACATAATAAATATAAAAATATAAATATAATAAACATCCATGAGAGGGAGATAAATTGACTACAGTGAAGCCTGTATATAACAACCAACTATGAGAGGTAGATAAATTGACCATTATAGACAGGTGACCTTTATATACAGGTTTGATTCAATAGAAAATATTATTTTATACATTGCAAGAGTGACCACTATAGACAGGTGGTCGCTGTATAGAGGTGACCGTTATAACAGGTTTAACTGTATTGTATGAAGGTGATCTATATAACAGGGCTGATTCAATAGATCATACTAGTGACCAACTGAACATTCTAGAACGGTGGTAGCTTTATATCTGAGGAGTTTCGATGTAACATATTTGACTGTACTGTGATTTAGTTAACAACAAATCGTCATCTTCATAAATCAGTTTCAACAACCGATGACTGCAACAAAGTCGACTTTTTTTTGCACAACCGGGAATTCCTTTTCCTTAGGGATGCACCGAAATTCGGTTCGGCCGAAATATTCCGGTTTTTCGGCCTCTTGGCCGAAATTTCGGTTCGGCCGAAATTTGGCCTTCAAAATCGACTGTTTCGGTTAATTCCGGCCAGTTTTTAAGAACAATTAAAATGTAGCGAATAATCACATTTGGTTATCTAAATAAAGATAATGTTCGATACTATATTTCTTTCAATGCATCATAAAGTCTTCGATAGGATTATAACAAGGATTTTCGCTGATCGCAGCCATCATCAAGTTTTGCCTCATTTTCAAGTCATCCTCGCTTTCAAAAATTCACCTGACCATGTGCTCAAAAAATTTCGGCCATGATTGTTTTTCATAAAATTATGTCTGGATGTATTTATTTTTGACTAATATATAATATTTAGAGTATTGTTTTCTGCAATAAAATTAAATCAATGATGTGAAGAAACAAGTGGATTAATTTAATTGTTTATTTATTGTTCTCAGTGAAAACAAATGTTATTCAAATCATAATGGATTTCTTCACAAGGCAAAAGAAAATAATACTGGAGTAGATCGAGGAGAAATAAAATTGCTCGTTATGGCATGATCTAAACACATGATCTGAAAATCACCAGGAAAAGCATCATTATTTATCTTCTGTTGCAAGTTACTTACTTTGTTTTCAAAAACTTTTTGTATTCCAATGGAACACATAAATGATTTTAACTCGGATTTAGTTTGAAATATTCAAAACAGGGGGACAAAAATCGGCCGAAATGAAACCGAAATTTTGGCCGGAATCTCGGCTAAAAAAACCGAAACTGTATTATTTCGGTGACGGCCGAAACGACGTTTCGGTGCATCCCTACTTTTCCTCTTCTTGGTTGCCTATCTACGCTCTTTAAAAAAAGTAATGTAGACAATGTCGCCCTACCGAAGGCACATTTACCACTTCTCTATTTCTAGATGAGTGGCTTTTTTTGCTGAGAGCAGTGATTTTTTAAACGCTCTTTGTTGATCTCAGGTGCAACACTGCAGATCAGTGTCAACAGATTTCATGGCAGATAGGTCTTGATTGTCAATGCGCAACGATGCGCCGCAGCTAATCACAATGCAATTCCCTCTGGATCATTCCATCCTCCATCCTCAGATGGTACTCATTTGATGTTTCAGATAAAGTCAAGGCTGAGTTGACCTTAGGGGGATTTGAACCACAGTCGACCAGATATGATCCGACCTGAAGTTCGGTTGCTCTGCCATCTGAGCTAATCATCCTATTATGCTATGCTCTTGGGTTGATTTAGATGCTGATGTGTTGGTTTGCAATATTGCCTACCCTACGGGCTCATTGCCTTGAATTCCCCCTCTGAAAGTATTAAATAGCTTGCATCAATAGTAAGTGTTTGTGAATCAATTAAATAACATCATCGGAAAAAGGTTCTCTATTGATGCTCTTTCAGGTAGCCTAAACCTATAGGAGAGTTCTTCGGATTTCGCTCATTCAGAAGCAGAGAATATTCACATTAAACGCTTGTTGTATTATCAGTTTTTGATGCATTACCTCTCTGAAACTGAACCTCGTTAAGTGTGTTCAATATATAGATAAATAAAGCATGACATCATAATTATTGAGTTAAAAATAGAGCAATGTGCGAAGCAATGTAATTAGAAAATGCACAAGTAAGCGTAAATAGTTTATGCCAATACCTATACGAGGAAGCATTTCTACAATTTGGTAGAAAATAGAATAATGCCTAAGTTTCCAGAGAATGAGAAAACAAGGTATACTCATATAAGAATAGAAAAAATAGAACAATAATTGTAAAATTAGACTTACAACATATGTAAGCGATATATAAACGCAAACAAATCCATAAACAATAACAAATGCTGATGTAAACTATTTAAATTGTATACTTATAGAAAATGATGTAGGCCTAAATGTATATTAATACTTTGCTGAGACCATCAAATGTAATGGATATGGATTGTGTTTGTTTGAGTCTTTACTGTATTTGACTCTGCCCGTACTCATTAGAAAACAAAGAAAAGTCGTAAGGACGAAACATTAACATCAAGGCCCAATACAATATTGTCCCTTCCGGAAACCTAGTTGCTAGACCTGCTTAATATCTATATTGATTTGTGTTCAATTTCTCATCATTTCATCTGAATTTCTTTGTTGACAGGTTTGTGATCAATATCTGAATTTCATATCACTTGAGGATGATTTATTTACTGTGAAACATCATAACAGAGAAAGTATTTCATATTACGGTGAGAACATAATAACTGGATATTCATAGCTATGAGATTGGAATGCAGATAATATAACTGCAGGTGGCCTTTTATATACAAGGTTGATTCAATAGAAAATATTACCTTATACATTGCAAGAGTGACCACTATAGACAGGTGGGAGGTGGCTACTGCATATAGGTGACCGGTATAATAGGCTTGGCTGTAATAAGAATTTATAAAGGATCCATGTGTTGTGTTGGGATGCTGCCTGGGACAATTTTTAGAGTTTTCATTCCTTGTAACGTATTTGATCAATTGAAAGTTGAGTTTAAGAGGCAAACAGCCACTGATAATAACTAGACAAGTTGGCCAATATTTGATAATGAAAGAGCGGTCTTTATATCTAGAGTTTATTCAGTAGAACAATGCTGTTTTGTACATTGTGAATATGACCACTATAGACAGGTGGCCACTAACTACAGTTAATTGTGATGCAAAGTTTGACTGACAATGACCTTATGTTGTTATTATATCTTTTTCGTTTAAGCTTTGAACAAACCCGATGCAAATGATGCTGAGATTGAGAATGTTCGCGATACATTAGTTGATGCGTTGTTCTCATTTCTTGCTACTTCAGGTATTTGAATTAATATATTCTTTATATGTAAATAAATAAGTCAAAGACTGTACAGTTTGGTACTTTTACTTAAAACATCACATTTTATGGGATCCTCAGTTTAAAACAATTTAAAACTTATCAATAATTACACAATGCCTCATGGTTTAACTTACAAAACCACAGCTATTGTTAAATAATATAAAAGGCTATTGTTGTTGGTACATGCAATATTCATTTGTCGTAATTTCCTGTGCGTCGGTAGTTTATTGTTACATATTAAGTTTAATGGATTTTTAGTCAGAAAATTAAAACTTAATTTCAATTGTCTGACTGTCTGAGTTTTAAATGTCTGAGGATCCCATAAAGCGTGACAATTTAAGTAACAGTACCAAAATGTGTAGCCTTTGACTTATTTAACATTTAGACAATAAGCCCGAGTTGGCTACCGTCGAATAGTCACCCAAGTCTTCCGAGGATTGAAGATTGTTAAATAAGATTAAAATTGTGTATTCATAGCCTACCATTGAACAATTTCATCTTGTATTTTGTTGCTTGTTTTGTTTTCTTGGGCACAAAAATTATAAGACTCTCGTATAAATTGATTCAAAAACATTTGCGACTCTCTTGTTTACTTTTTGAAGTTTGCGAGGAAACTTGCCAGCGTTCACTACGAGAAAATAATGAATGATTGAGCAACCAATCAGAATACAGATCATCGAATAGTAGCCTACCCTGGTCAGTTTCGACTAGTTATTAATATTTAGCCTACAGCTCTGTCAACTGACATTGTGCACTGTTTTACAGCATATATATATATACAGTATATTCAATTTTTTTTTGATGTTATGTAGTGCCATTATAATTTATAAATGTTTAATACAATAACAAGAAAAGGAGACATACCATAGGTATGTTGCTAATTTTTGATCTTTCCAGTTTTAAGCCAAATAACATCTTCACCAGGCGATTTATTTAACTAAATTATAAACCCATTGATTGTCTATGCATACTATTAATTTAAAAATCTGATTTTGAAATGTTTTGAGTACACTGGACATAAAATTATATGGCCTATACAAAAGCCTGGATTGTGTTTCCTATTGAAAGTTGCATTACATTTTGATGTCACAACAAAGATAAAACTTGTATAGATTTCTGTGCACAGTATGTAGGGACCTTCCTATAACATCTAGAACATTCTAGATGAATCAGGAATGTCCATACAAGTACTGAATCTTATATTGATGACTGATTTTTCATTTCATATTATTAATATCCTTTCTAGTTTTAGAAATAATGATCGTTTTTGTAGGCATACATCAACATTATTATTTTTCTAGGCACAGTTCCTGTGATAAGATGTCCGCGTGGAAATGCAGCCGAGATGATTGCCGAGGTGAGTCATTTTTAATGTGGCCTGTTCAAAGGCAATTGGATTAATTTAAAATTCCAATTATGTTCACCCAAGGCTCAATAAAAATGGGGACCGATAGGACCTATTAAAGATACAGGGTCTCACAAAAGGTTCAGCCTTCTGGAATCCTAGAAGTGTTTCAAAAGTTTCTTCTGGATTTTTTTGTTGAGGTTTGACCAATAAATCATAAAAATATCAATTTTCTTCTGAATTTGCTCTAACGTTCCTGAATCTAGGATTCCACGATTCCTACTTTTGTTGGACCCTGCCGGTCGCAGACACATTTTGGGAACAATAAGGAGACACAAGTATCAAGATTGCATAAATTTCTACATTTGGAGTGACTGTTGCAGACTTTTCTGAATTAGTAACTGTTATGAGTTAGTAACTGTTATGAGTTATAAATATGTTTCAACCGATGTTATTCGATCACTAAAATAATGTCCTTTCGTAAGTCAGTAGCCTAAAGAACTTGCAGGTACGTTGAAAGGTAATTTGCTTTGCGCAGGCACAAATATATTTTGGAGACCCCTGTGCAGTGCAGCTGACTTTAAAATACAAACCATCAAGCAATGAAGTGATCAATCATACTCATAGCCTTGGTGTAGTGGTTAGGAACTTGGACCTCGGCCCGCAGGGTCTTGGGTTCAATCCCTGGCCAGAGCACTTTTGGTTTGTATCAGGAAGAGCATCCGTCCATAAAATGCACAAATGCTTAAAAAAACGCTAACAAACTAACCAACCACCCCGGTGAAATAAAGCTTCAAGCCTTCCTGGTTTGTCGTTAATTGACAAATACAAAAAAACAAAGCAATCATTATCGTAAAGTCACATTGTGCCTCTCCATTTGTATTCACAAGTGTTTTGATTTTTTGTTTTAGGCATTAGATAAAAAAATCCGAGAGAACCTTCGAGATACAAGAAATAGTTTATTTACAACAGATATACAATCTGGTAATTTTAGGTAGGACATGCTTTCTTGAATTCATTTTCCTAAGCTTTCTATTAGAGTAGGCTTACCATATATTAACTTACTATCGTAGGAAGGCTATGTTTTTAAAACTTTATTGGCACATATTAGGCTATGTTCTCAAAGATGACATAGCCTTTGGCATAGACCAACGTGTGAGTAACCGTGAGTAACTGCTATGGTATGTAGGCTTGTTGGTGTATATGATGCCTTGTTTACAAGATTTTGGACCAAAATTTTGGATTTCAAATTTATGTTATTCGAAATCCATGTCATCATTCTTTAATATAATTCCCATTTCTGAACTTTTTGGTAGGTCAAACAACATTTTTTTGGGACTTTAAAGGCCTTTTGATATTCAGCAAAGGTGTATAGGAATATAAGTCAAACTTTGACTCTGAATGGAATGTTCATATTCAACAGAAGCGTGACTGCAGTGAATTTCTTTGATAGGAGCAGAAGCCGGAGCCAGAGTTCAGGATGCAGATCATGCAATCCCTATAACTTCCTAAAAATCTTGAATATTGTCTGGAAACATAGAGAAGTTGCGTTTGCAGAATTTTAGATACATGAACTATAGTCATTTTCAGACTTTTTAGAGTTTATGTGAAATATTTTGGAGCCTGAGTCAGAAGTGTAGTGTAATGTTCTTACATTTTCAGAGCAGGCATCAGAGTCAGATGTAATGTTTGTGTATCCATCAACCTATACAAATTTTGATTTATTAAGCAATACAATCTAAATTTCCTTTGTTGAACCCATCTAGTTTTCAAAGACCTGTTCTGGTACTTTTAGATCGTAATATTGATTTATGTACTCCACTTCATCACACTTGGACGTATCAAGCGCTGTGTCATGATGTATTGGTATGTAGAGTACACTTTATAACAACTAAATATCATGAAGGATTTCTTGTTGTATCGAAATGTGACTTACATGATACCATTCAATTAAGGCTAGATTATTGAAGTAACCTAGACTTTGCCACGCCCTCCGAAACATTGCTTTTGTCCACGGGTTAACAGATTCTACTGTTTTACGAAGTTTCCGATTTACAGAGAATCTGCCAGCGGGCTATTAATTGCCTGAAATTATTATTAGGCTATTATTTAATTGTTATTAATTATTTATTGTATCTCCATCTCATGCGTATTGCTTGTACGAAGTAGAAATCTTCAATGACTTTAGGGAAGCCTTGTTAAAGTGGACTTCCACATGACAAAAATGTAGCAGCTACTTTTTTTCGAGGAAAAATCAAACGTAAACGCATGCGTAGTTGATGTTCACATCATATTGGATTTGGAGGCTATAAAGCGAATCACCGAGACGAAAAAAAAAGTTGATCAGTTTCTACTTTTTTGCAATTGCTCGTTTTCTAACGTCCAACAAAGTAGCCGTTACATTTTAGTCTTGTGGATATCTACTTTTATCACGCTAACATCCACATTTTGCTATATATGCTCTGCAATCCCTACTCTATAATAAAGTGCATGCTCCTCCCATACTCTTCAATAAAGAATTTCAATAATTGAAGCCTTTGCAATTTTGAAGACATACTTTGGTAATGTCGTCGATATCTCTTTTCTTGTAGGATTATCAACTGAACCGTGTCGCTTTGAAAGAAACAGAAACAAAAGATGGTGAACCTCTGCGTCAACCCAAAATAAAAAAATACGATTTTGCAAACAGCGATAAATTTTGGATGCAACACAAAGGAAGGTATGAATATAATTGTATTGCTGTATATCGTACTGTTTAATATTAATAAATTTATTTTTGCCTTTCAATTCCATGGCTACTTCACTATAACTGCTTTATTTGCTCTTCACACTATTGACTGTAGCTATGTGTTCTCTCCAGGACCGGGTCGAGTATGTGGGCCTAGAGCGGATCTCGTAATAAGCCAAAAAAGTCCCTAAAAAAATTTTTGTATATCTTTTTGATAGTTTTCCCACCCTGTCAATACCTTGAGACCCGAGTGGCGTCAAAATGGTAATTGTTTAATGAACGTCATTCATATTTACATGAGTAAAACATAAATGTTAACTACAATCGAACTTGCTTAATATCTCCCCTCTGGTACAGATGAAAAGCTGGACATTAAGCGAGGTAGGATTGTGAGCGTTTGTATGGAGAATTGAAAATGGAAATCAGTTTTATGTGGGGATATTAAGCAAGGTGGGACATTTAAAGAGGGGATATTAACTTGTGTTAGTTTTCAGTTAGATGTGATTGAAGGAAACGCTACGAAATATTTATAACAATTTTTCAAATCATTGTACCGGTAATAATTGAGAAAAAAAATGTTTCCTTTAGTTCCATCTTTTCTGGGCCTAGACCATTTGCTTATTCTATTTACCCCCTGAATCAGGCCCTGTTTCTCTCTGTGTTCTATAATGTTGATAACTTGATATGGTATACTGTATAATGGTATATGGAGGCGATATTTAATAATCTTCTCCCATATTGACAGGTTATTACTTGAATCTAGAACTCGTGTTGCTAAGCAAGTAATTTAATTGTTCTTGTTTTGTTATTTTGCAGTCCATTTCCATCTGTTGCTGAATCAATTCAAAAGGAATTAGATAATTATAGGGCATCAGAAGATGAAGTAAAGAGATTGAAACACGCTGTTGTAAGTTACCACAACATTCATATTTGCTGCTATTTGTTTCACGCCAAAGCGGTCATCAGGCACTTTAATCTGTGAAAACAATTTCAAACAGAATTCAAATTATAGATGAAAGTTCATGAACTGTTTATATTACGCTGTGATTATTTGACCGGCAGTCGCAGCCATTATGGATACCAACGCATGCGTATCATGAGCGAACAGTAACTTAGAAACATTTTGGAAATTAAATGAAAATAAACTAAAAATTTGGAACAACGTGGACTCGAACCAGCATGACCTGCACACTAGTCAGACCCATTCCGAATGAGCTACGCCAACCGACAAGAGCTGATGAAACAGAAATGAATTTAACCTCGACCAGGTGGTTATCGCGTGACCTGACCCTAACCCTAACCCTAAACGGGTGGTTATCACGTGATCGGACCCTAAACCTAACCCTAACCCTGGGACGAGTGAAACACGTGATTGAGTGAATGACGTGATTGAGTGAATGACGTAATTGACTGTCTGCGCACGCGCAGTTAAATCCATAATGGTTGCGACTGCCGGTCAAATAGACACTTTGTTTATATTATGATAATGAGAAATTTATGAAAATAACTTTCAATGATTTCAAATGCTCAGAAAACACATTCCCTGTTAAAATGTCTAATTCAATTGTTTGTGGATTGTTAATAAAGTTCATGATTTCTTTGTGAGTTTGTGACTATTCAAAAGTTCATCCACTGTTCATCGTTAGGCTTCACTGTCAATTAAACACTCACATAAAATTATTCAATGTGTTAGGTAGGATATTTGATGCCTGCTTTGACGTATTATTATTTACACTAAAACATCTTAATGAATCAGCATTTTTCATAAAAAGCATCTGGGTATAACCAAGATATTATAATAGAACCACGATAGTCTAACTCAGATTTTTGTTTCGAAGAGTTTTAAACAGGCAATAATATTATCTTACCCTCGTGAAAATCAACCAAATAAAATGTATTTAACATCCTCAAGTATTGAATAATTCAAATTTAAAAACAACCTCTTTGTCCGACATCAATAACATCCTCAAAAGTCTATCTTTGTTGAAACTCTTTAAATCACAAATCTGAGTTAGACGAGTATCTTTGCTCTACTATAATCTTGGTATAAGTGAAGTAAGTGAGAAGATATCACCCTACCGAAGGCATACCGCTCTTCTATCTTTAGATGTCTACTTTCACATCCAAGACGGATTTTGTTCTCTCGCTACAATCACAGTATTACAAAAGTTTCTTTTATAATGGCCTATTAAATTTTATGAAGAAAATTGAATTGAATTAAATTATGTAAGGAAAAATGCCTATGGAAGAAGTAGGCCTGGTTCTTAAAAGTGGACGCAGCCCAAAAACCTTCAAAACAGCCTTAAAACATAAATTTCACAAGGTTCATAAACGCTCTAAATGTTTGTGGATGTTCAATATTTCCTTTGACGCCATAAATGACTACTACGTATGTGTTTTGCAATATCCTAATTGTGATTTTATTGTATGGATAAGGGTGCAGAAGGAGAAGATGAAGAAATAATGGAAGACTTCTGGAATGACAGCACAGCAAAGTTAACATCAGCTGTAAGGTGTGTACCACCTGTTTTTATGAATAGATGTAAGCTTGGGTACAAGATGTCACTCTGTACCTCAATGATAAATACAATATCGAAGGGTAATGTTTGATAAAAATAATCTACAATCAAACTTGTTATAAACGGTCTCCTCTATAAAGCTTGCCACCTGTCTTTAGTGGTCACTCTTAGTACCGTAGGTCAATTTATCTAACTCTCTTAGTTGGCTGTTATGTATAGGTTTCACTGTCCAAAGATTCTAAAGTCTTATAGTAATGATTTTTTTGTAATCATGCATTTCATTTTGTCATACAGTGAAACCTGTATATAACGGCCAGCAAAGAGAAGTAGATAAATTGACCACTATAGACAGGTGGCCTTTATATACAGGTTTGATTCAATAGAAAATACTATTTTAGACATTGAAAGAGTGACCACTATAGACAGGTGGACGCTGTATAGAGGTGACCGTTATAACAGGTTTGACTGTACATTATCCTGACATCAATATAAGCTAAATAACTTCTATTTCTCTAACTTTTCCTTTAATTTTTCAGCTCCCTTCCAGAGTTATTAGAAAGGAAACGAACAATAGATATGCATACTAACGTAGCAATGGCATTGTTAGAAGAGATCAAGGTACTTTAATCTAACTCATTTAAATATCAGTAGGGCTGATGATCTGAAACATTCTTCGTTCTTGCAAAGGTCAGATACCTATTCCCAAGCTCAATATGCCCCTTTGCTTACATTAATATCTCTAACCTTGACTCTTTATACAAACTATATTGTATTATAGTGTATTGAAATATTTAAACTTTCTTATGTGTCCAACTACTCTTCTGCATCAGAGAGGCATATTGATCAATGATTCCATCAGGGATCAATAAAACGTTGACCGCCCGTCGCAGGCATATTTTGGGAGCATTAGAATTACTGCAGGCACAACTATCGAGATTACACAAATTTCTGCGTTTGGAATGACTTTTGCAGACTTTTCTGGATTAGTAGCTGGTATAAATTCTAAGCATACTTCAATCAATGTTATTCTCACTCAAGTAATGTCCTTTCATTTAAGTCAGTAACCTAAGCAACTTGCATGCATTTTAAAACGGCAAAATTTGGTTGCAGGCACACATTTATTTTGTAGACTCTTTATTTCCATATTCAAAATATCTACCAAGCTATAAGATGATTTATTCTATCCACAGTCGCGGAAACTTGATGTTTACTTTGAAGCAGAAGAAAAAGTCATGAGCAAATCCTCAGCAGTAAGTATGCTTTTCTTGTTAGTTCTCCTCATAATATCAATTAAATTACTCTGAGAATGTATCCCTTCACCTATCACAGATGCAGGGTTCAACAAAATGTTAAACCTTCTGGAATCCTAGAGGCATTTCAATATTTTCTTATCAATTTTGTTGTTGAATTTTCATCTAATTTAAATTACGATTCTCTTGTGAATTTGCTGTAACCTCCTGGAATCTAGGATTGTAAAACTTGAGAAATTGTCAAATGAGTTTCTAGTAATTTGATTGCCTAACTCCAGTGTTGGGATAACATCCAAGATAAAAACATCCGACAATAGAACTACAGTGAAACCTGTATATAAAGGCCATCTACGAGAGGTAGATAAATTGACCACTATAGACAGGTGGCCTTTATATACAGGTTTTATTCAATAGAAAATACCATTTTAGACATTGAAAGAGTGACCACTATAGACAGGTGGCCGCTGTATAGAGGTGACCGTTATAACAGGTTTGCCTGTAATAAGAATTTATAAAGGATCCGGCTACCTTGTGTTTATTTTCTTTGATACCATCACTTGGGATGTTGGGAGACACACAGAAAGGTCACCCTACATGCTTGTTTTTTATGATGCATTCACGTGTCTCCCAACATCCCATGTATTGTTATCAAAGAACCTTAACATGGCTTTCATGCAGTTTCCCTTTAATCCATGATGGCATAATGACACCTGCATTTGTCGGACCCTTCCCATATGGAAGAGGTGTGTTACAATGAAAATAAAGATTTATAATATCCCTTAGGTATATATATGCTTGTGTTGAAGCGTTCCCATATCAATCATTCTTAAATGTTTTTATTTACAGGACAAAACGATAATGGAAATAATACAAGACACGTCAGGTTAGTTGATTAGTTGCCTACTAGAATGAAAACAGCCTTCATTCTCCGCCCAGTTTATGCAATTATGTAACTATGTTGAATTACGCAAATTTACACATATCCAACATTATTTATCAAATACTGGTGTTAGATCTAGGTCACTTCTGTTAGTGAATGTTGATCTTGTTCATCAACATTATTATTATTATTATTATTATTATTATTATTATTATTATTATTATTATTATTATTATTATTATTATTATTATTATTATTATTATTATTATTATTATTATTATTATTATTATTATTATTATTATTATTATTATTATTATTATTATTATTATTATTATTATTATTATTATTATTATTATTATTATTATTATTATTATTATTATTATTATTATTATTATTATTATTATTATTATTATTATTATTATTATTATTATTATTATTATTATTATTATTATTATTATTATTATTATTATTATTATTATTATTATTATTATTATTATTATTATTATTATTATTATTATTACTATTATTATTATTATTATTATTATTATTTTTATTATTATTATTATTATTATTATTATTATTATTATTATTATTATTATTATTATTATTATTATTATTATTATTATTATTATTATTATTATTATTATTATTATTATTATTATTATTATTATTATTATTATTATTATTATTATTATTATTATTATTCTTATTATTATTATTATTATTATTATTATTATTATTATTATTATTATTATTATTATTATTATTATTATTATTATTATTATTATTATTATTATTATTATTATTATTATTATTATTATTATTATTATTATTATTATTATTATTATTATTATTATTTATTATTATTATTATTATTATTATTATTATTATTATTATTATTATTATTATTATTATTATTATTATTATTATTATTATTATTATTATTATTATTATTATTATTATTATTATTATTGTTATTATTACCTTATTTGTTGCTGAATTATAAAATGCTATATGTTCTTGTTGTAGCTGGTACTCCTGATGACAAACTGCGATTATTTATCATTTATTTCATATCTGGACCATCCATATCACCGGTATGAATATTTTATAACAGGTTTATTAGCTTATGTGTAACCAGTTTTGAACCTATCAATTTTTCAAGGGCCTATATTATATTTTGAAAATTCAGCCTACAGACAAGGTCTGACAAAAGTAGGAATCCTGGAATCCTAGAATCCGAAAGAAAATTGATATTTTCAATGAATTATTGGTCAACTATCAACAACGAAAATTTGAAGAAAATTTTGAGATGCCTCTAGGATTCCAGAAGGCTCAACAGTTTTTCAGGCCTTGCCTACAGATAAAACAGGCCATTTGATGATAATGGACACTAACAGTTTATAAGGTGTTCATGAATAATCGTAAATCTCATGAACAGTTTAAGTGCATTTTTTATTATAGAAAGGACATAGCCAGTAGACTGATTTTGTAACACCTTAAATTACAAGAAATGACAATAAAAATACATTCCCAGCCATACATAACTACATGTGGATGAATAATAATCACTCCTTAAACACAAGCTCTTGTTTGTTTTGGGTACATTAACACAGTTATATAAGAATTGAACATCTGAATAACGTGAGTGGACTGACAGTATTTCAGTCACAGCATCCAGAAAATGCAGAAGACAGTCACTCTGGCACAAAAGTTTTAGTACGCACATGCCACTCACAACAAGAGCTAATGGGTGATGCAATCCGTTAAAACCGTCAGGAGATAGGCAAATGATATTGTGGAAAGCTTAAGACATATTACATATAATTGAGAAATAAATTTCATTCTACAGTCAAACATGTTATAACGGTCAGCTCGGTCACCTCTATACAGCGACCACCTGTCTATAGTGGTCAATCTTGCAATGTCTAAAATAGTATTTTCTATTGAATCAAACCTGTATATAAAGGCCACCTGTCTATAATGGTCAATTTATTTACCTCTTGTAGCTGGCTGTTATATACATGTTTCATTCTATAATCGTTTATTTTTCTTATTAGGCTGAACTTGATCAATATATTTCTGCTTTACAAGATGCTGGCTGTAATACAACTGCAATGGATTATATCAAAAGATGGAAGTAAGAGCTGCATAATATTCTCTAATAGTGTAGTATAGATGGTCACAATGTTTCTGCGTTTTGAGTTTCATATATTTATTATGTGGAGAAGGTGATGATACACTGCTAATAACATATCAAATTAGATAGTTCATTACATGCAACATTATTAAGTAATTTTCACAAGGGGCATTTGAGAAGAAAACAAGAAGGCATCAGAAATCACGAGCCACCGTGGCGAGTGATTTTCGCCTTCGATTTTTCTTCTGAAGTGACTCGAGTGTGCCAAATATCAATAGCTCATATGAAACTGTGCGCCAATTGCTTTGTATTATAACTAGCACAACTTTTAAAAGCATTTACATGACTTTCTTGCTCATGAAATGTTTTTGAAAACTGGGACACTCCACGTCAACTCTAGTCTGCATTACAGACCGCGATTCATTCACAAAAGAATAGTTTCATCCACATTTGAAAATCACTAGACATTATTATTCTCTGTATATAGGCAAAGTTTTAATTTTTTTTAATTTGGGACTCATATCAAAAATTAACCCCAAACATTCCCTTAAAAATATTAATTGAATAAAAACTAATATATTTTGCTTTCTGAAACATACATAAATGGAAACTAGATGGTCCGAGCTCTAGAATGATATGTGTTTCATCTATATTGCATTTTGATAGCAAACACAAATCAAAAATGAAATTTTCACCATGAAATTACCAAATTTTCTCGTAATCTTTAGCCGGCTCTATTTTTTTCATTTTTTGACTAAGTTACTTCAAACTTCGCCAAGTTGATATTCACTTCATTATCTTTTGATAAAATAAGTTTCATTAAATTCTGAGAGGGTGAGGGTTTGTTGTTTACGCGTTGACGTGGAGTGACCCAACTCCTGATCAAATTGGGAGTTCTCATCCGTGATATGAAGTTTGAATTGTAAGATCAATTGTGTTTTCAAACCTAGTTTTTCTGCTATAATGATTTGACATCAAACTCTAAACTAATCAGATTGATCGAATCACGTTCGTTATTGTATAATAAACGATATTGCTCATTTTCCTTGGGATTGATAAAGAAGGATGCTGTTTTTTATGGTTGAGATACATATGTCTTGGATCCCTATTCTGCCATGAAATCTGACCTTTGCTGGATCTACTGGAACATTTTAACAAATTTCATTTTATATGTAATGTAAAATATGATTTTAATAGGTTCTATCTTATCTGTAATTCAAGTATATTTTGATTTGTTTTTAAGTATATAAATATAACTACGGTATGAATTTTTGATAGATAAGTAAAGATTTTAAGTAAAAACATACAATAGTTGTATGTTATGCTGCGCTTTTGTATAATTTATGTTAGGGCTATATAAATTATTATTTGTAAATAGATATACAAATTATGATTATTATTATATACAAATTAAACGGTGTTTAGTTTCTAACTCAGTATGTGATTCTAACTTAATGGACCAAATTAATGCTATCAAAAATATAATGATTTTTATTTTCTATATTTTATAGGGCGTTTTCAAAGATTTCCTCTGGTCCAATCCAAACTGGTAGCGGTCAAAGTACATACAGGTAAACAAATTGATTTGATTTTGTAACAATCATGAAGCCTGGTGTTATAGTCACCTGACTCTACCCCTGCAAAAAACAGTTCATGAACAGTTCATGAACTATAAGTGGCCCCAAATCTTCATGAACTGTTCATTAACTGCTCATGAACTGTCTTTGAAGGTTCATGAACAGTTCATGAGCGTTAAATGGCCCAAATTTTCATGAACTGTTCATTAACTGCTCATAAATTGTCTTTAAAGGTTCATGAACAGTTCATGAACTTTAGGTGGCCCCAAATCTTCATGAACTGTTCATTAACTGTGCATGAACTGTCTTTAATGGTTCATTAACAGTTCAAGAACGTTAAATGGTACCACGTTTTCATGAACTGTTCATTACCTGCTCGTGAACTGTCTCTAAAGGTTCATGAACAGTTCATGAGCGTTAAATGGTACCAAATTTTCATGAACTGGTCATTAGCTGCTCATGAACTGTCTTTAAAGGTTCATGAACAGTTCATGAGCATTAGATGGTACCAAATTTTCATGAACTGTTCATTAGCACTGCTCGTGAACTGTCTTTAAAGGTTCATGAACAGTTCATGAGCGTTAAGTGGTACCAAGTTTTCATGAACTGTTCGTGAACTGTCTGCGAAGGCTCATGAACTATTCATGAACAGTTCATGAATAGTTCATGAACGTTAAATGGCTCATGAACTCTCTGTGGTGTTTCATGAACCGTTCATGAACTCCTGGACTGTTTTTCTCAGTGGTACCACCATACTGGTAATGGTCACTCTAGCGAAGTATTCATAATAATGCTTTATGGGATCAACACTGTAGATAAAGACCACCTGTCCGTCTTCGTCATTTCACTAATATTACAAAATTCAGATACTCTATTAAATCATCAATATAAATAATTGTCACCTGGTTTAAGTTATCAGTTTGAAGAGATCTTATTGCTGGCTGTTATGTGCATGTATTTCATTTCAACTTCCTTAATTTACAGTACTATGTTCTCAAATATCATGACAAAGGGTTCACAATTTGTTATGGAAGGTGTAAAGAATCTTGCTGTTGGTACAAAGGTATGTTTACTCTGAGCCTTGGAGAACGAGAAAATAATTTATGGGCTCAATATTATGAAATTTGTTGATATTTAAGAAATCTGAAGGTCTTGAATTTCCTCTTGTGGCATACCTAATTGTCACATCCCTGATATCCATTACGATGAAATGCAACATCAGTTTGTCGCCAATTTGTCTTCTCTCTCGTTTCACAACAATCTGATGTTGCATTAAATGATCTAAAATAATCAACCAGTAACTAGTTTAGAGAATATATAGTCTGCGTTTACAGACCGCGATTCATTCACAAAAGAATAGGGTCTGTCTGTTTTGCACAGTTCTCTGTCCAGCCACTCTACGAAAACGTAGAGCGGAAGTTTCTGATCGATGCCTAGTAAATCTATTGTTCTTAGATAATAAATTCATCACCTCCGTTCGATCAATTAATTGTCATAGCTACGAAGCCTAAAATAGAACTTATTGCAATCATGTCAACTGAAGTGATTAAAGTAATGTGAGAATCCCGGTGAGAATCACCTTAATCTTGCATAATTATGTGACATCAATCTTATTCTGATACGAGGCCCAGAAAAGAAGAAACCGAGCAATTCACACAGACCCTATTCTTTTGTGAATGAATCGCAGTCTGTAACGCAGGCTAGAGAATATAGAGCCTGCTAAATATTATGGAAAAATGACCACATGAATCGGTTGAGACAGAATTTACAGTTTTACACATTACCAGAACATTCTCTAAAACATGAAGTTTCAATCCAATGACTAACTCTATGAAACACTCTATTGTCTCAATTGAGGCATTTTAATACATGATATATTTTTAAGAAAAATTTAATGAAGAACATGTAATTTTTCTATCTTCTTTAACTCCCCTGCGAAAAAAATCCATGAGTTCATGAACGGTTCATGAACATTTTGATGTGGGTGCATGAACAGTACATGAACAGTCACAAAGAGTTCATGAACACTTCATGAACTTTTGTGCAATTTCATGTTCATGAACTCATGAATTTTTTTTGCAGGGGCTAGATATAAGCCTACAATAGTTATTTTTAATTTGATATAGTATCAGCCTGTATATGTGTATCTTTAAATTCAAATTTATGGATATTATAGAGTGCTCTGGACTGATTACTGTTTAAAGACAACCTACTAATTTTAACAAAAGGGCTTGGGAGTAGTTCCAGCGTTCCTTGTTCTCATAATTGTTGACGTGGGATTGACTCTGAATTAGATGTTAGTTGATTCTAAATCATTTTCAGATCCGTATTATACCAACTGGTGGAAAAGGTCACCTTTTGAATAAAAGATTTAACGAAAATATGCTTATTCTGGATGAAATCTCTCTATGTTCATTTTGTGTGTATTTTTATCTTCAGAATCTACCTATTACCCGTATTGTTGATGCATTGATGGATAATAAGTCAACACAGGTAATTCATTTGACTATCATTATCTAACTAAATGTGTCTATTCTAAATTCCTCCAATCGTATATCCCAAATATCATTTTAACATTATCACACTTAAAAACGTTATCACGCAAAAAAGTTCACTGACTTCATAAACTGATTAAAACAACTTAATAAACAGTTCATTAACCATTGATAAACAGTCTGGGAATAATTCATTTCTTAAGTTGAACTTGCTTTTAGTAAAAATTTCAATGATCGCAGTGTGATTAATTATTACACTGTGACCTGCTTAAGTGCAAGTTATAAGTCCGACGATCAGGTTTCACTATAATGGGTACCGCTAGGATCGTCATTCGCATGTACTTTTTGTGAACTATGGAATTACTGCAGACACAACTTCCGAAATTGCACAAATTTCAGCATTTTTAAGGAGTATTCTAGATTATGCCAAACTAATAGTTGATCGTTAAGTGTGCTCAAATCAATGTATGCTCCCGTAATAACAGGTTTTCTCAATTCAGCATTTATCTGACTTGTACTAAACTGTATTCACTGTTATTCTAACACATTATCATACAGTGTCGTCCACGTGATTCAAGGTGTTTGAACCAGTATTTGCATCAAATAAAGATGTTTCAGTCAATTCACCACAAGCTATTAGTTAAACCATTCAAGTTAACCTTGTGTAGAGTGATTTATTGGTTGCTCAACAGAGGTGACCGGATTAAAAAGGGTTTCTTATTTTAATCTCATTAACTCCTGTTTTATATCTTTTGTTTCAGGAGACTGAGGAATATCGCTATTTCGATCCAAAAATGTTAAAAGGAGGTGAAATACATGCTGCGCCAAAAAATAAAACACCATTTGAAGATGTAAGTTGAATTCGCCAACACTTGTACAGTCAAACCTGTTATAACGATCACCCAACTGTCATAGCGGCCGCACGTATATACAGTGAAACCTGTATATAACGGCCAGCTAATAGAGGTAGATAAATTGACCACTATAGACAGGTGGCCTTTATATACAGGTTGGATTCAATAGAAAATACTATTTTAGAGATTGAAAGTGTGACCACTATAGACAGGTGGCCGCTATATAGAGGTGATCGTTATAACAGGTTTGACTGTATCACTATTTGAAACTAGTATATTTGATTGAATCAACCCTGTATATAAAGACTTCCTGCACTTAACTGTCATTTAACTAACTGCACATTTAATGGCTGGTTGTTATATACTTTCATTTCATGTTCTGATATATTATAAGATTACTTATTAGAAATTAGAATCACAGACCAACTATTTGATCTGAATTAATGCTCTATCATCTAACGTAACCACGTGCACGGGATTCGACAAAGCCTGATAACTTGAAAAACTAGTCTGGAGATGCTAAGAAAATGCAGAAGGAAAAGGCAAAATGATGGATGCGTAAATTAAAAAGTGTGAAAATATAATTTTGATTTTACGTTTTTATGTCACTAAAATTACACAAACGTTTATCCAAAAGTTTAGATTTGCAGGAGTTTTAACATTTTATCGTACCCTGCACGTGCAACAATATTGAAACAATTAGGGTTCTGATTGCGATTATGTTCAAGTATCCGGTGGAAACGATGTGATGTTTTGTTGCAGGCTGTCGTTTTCGTTGTTGGCGGTGGCAACTATATTGAATATATTAATCTTGTCAATTATGAAAAGGTAAGTCACTCTTTGTGATTGCTGTTATTTTCTTCAGAATTCCTGGTTGTGTGGGTGATAGCAGTAATAGGAAAGTTTGGATTTACTGCCCGATACGAGAACTTTTACTAGTCCAGTTCAAATTGCGAAATATACTAGTCTCGCAGCCTGTGCGTAGACCCAATATTGAAGTTTTGTTGCGTTTAATTTATTGTCTCAAATGTTGAATTAGACATTTACTGATATATAAGTCCCGCTCTGATACTGCGCAGTTTGACTTACAAACATATCAAAATCGTCATAGTAAAAAGTAAGACTTGGTCAAGTGAAAAATAGAAGCCGGAATTTCCGTTTGACAAGGGGCCATTCATAATGTACGTACTCAGGAAATGTTCCAATATTTGACACACCCCTCTCCCTGTACGCTGTTAGATCACTCCCTTCTGTGTACGTACTGACAATTTTACAACCCCACTCCCCCTCATTTTCAAAAATCTTCGTTGTTTCCGAAAGCATGCAAGTGTAACGATTTTCAGAAAAACGAAAATAATGTTCGCGGTTGACGATGAATGCATATTCTACATTTTTGCAATAAAACTCGATTTAATCATCAGTAAACTGATAATCATTCGCATTGTAATATTTCGAAAAGCGCTACAGAGACAGTCAAAATGCGTATGTACTTTGATGGTTGACCCCCCTTCCCCCGTGTACGCAGCTGTACGCTTTTGGTTTGACCCCCCTCCCCCTCAACTGAATACGTATTTTTTGGGTGGCCCCTCTCGTACTTCTCCTGAATTATGTGTAAATGTTTAGAAAGGTGATGGAATATTTGAACGTGTTTTAATCCCGTATTAATTTCAATTCTTTGTTTCAGCGTCAAACATCTAGTAACAAGAAAATCACATACGGTTGCAGTGAACTTTTAAATGCAAATCAATTCTTAACACAGGTAAATTGAATTGATGCTTTCTAATTATATGCATGATATCAGTGATGATTAAGTCTGCTGACCGACGCCGAAATATATGTATATATATTATATTTATTTAATACCCAGAGAGATTTCCCATTGTTGCTGTAATTTTCGTCTGTTTTTTATTTTAACCAATCAGTAATCAATATCAGTTTCTCACACGTGAGGAAAACGATATAAACAATCATATTGCTTGTATCATGTTTCTTCACGTGTGAGGAAAATGATATAACCAATCAATATCCACTTCATTTTTGGCAAAAAATGTATAAACATTGCCCGCGAAAATAATTGCCCGGTAAAATAATTTTTTCAACTTTGAAAAACATGCACGGCTTAAGTTTGTTTTGACTTGCGAACTTCAAAGAGATAAGCATTTAAATATGAGCCGTTTTGCAACAGACATTGGTAAAACTGGTAAAACGTTGCGATAAGCATTGGTAAAACTGAATTTTGTTTTGTTATTAATTCATGCAATACTATTCATGAAATTGAATAAAATAATAATTGTTGTAGGAATCTGAATAAACCCATACCATAAAGCTAAACTAAACAAAGTAAGAAGCATACCTCATCCAAGCATAATATAAAACCCCCTTTTTCAATCACAATAATAACAATAATTGTTGATGTTAAACTCTCGTTGGATATTACATAAAAAGATTACTTCATGGGTAGCGCTTTGTACACATTTTATTCACTCGTTGTTTTGTATCAGAAAAGTCCCTCGCTCGCAGAGCCTCGCTTGTTCGTTTTCTGATACGTCACAACTCGTGAATAAAATCCGTACGCACGCGCTACCCATGAAGTAATCTCTATATATACTATGGTCGCCGATAATTGGTCGCGTTCTGCATAACTTATATCAGTGATAAGGCGTATCGGCCTAGTCTAGTCAGCGTAGTCTAGTCAACACAATGTACCCTGGGCAAGAGTCTATATCCCATTTTTAGCTTCATTAATCCATAATCTGAAGTTCGTCGTGCTGGTGGACAGTGGTGATCTTCGCGAGCATTAAAACCGACAGAGAGTGCCCATGTATGTAGTCAATGGTTACGCTGTCGTGTATGCTTTGTCGTTTATTATAATTCTACCAGCAATGAATAATCTGAGTATCACCATGAATTTAAAATTGGCCAAGGGAAATAAAATATAATAAAATTGATTAATTTTTTTATTTTGGCATACGACTTTTATTGCCTGTATTTGTCGTGATAATTTATTGCCGCAGTATCAAAATAGTCTGTTTTCCGCATGAAACATTTGTGAAATCGAATGCTTAGTACATATATTCAGTAAAATGTTAATGGTGCTGTACACAAAATAAACACATTTCTAATCCTCACACAAAGGTCGACACCGCAGAAACAACACAATTTACTACGGTTTTGAGTCAAATTTACAAGGGTGTTAGTTACAATCGTTAATTTTTTCTGTTGTTTTTAAATGCACCTGTTCTACACAGTATATGCAGTATATATTTTATTTGAAATTTGAACACGCAATCTACATACGTTTAGTCCTAACTTATCCATTTTGCATGCAAATACTCTGTTATAATTACATCGCCTGATTTTGCTGTGCAAACGCCTTTATATCAATTGACAACATCAAGCAACATTTTAATCAAACGATAACGTTATTGCACGGCCGTAACTACAAACTTCTAACCGGGGGGTGTCTGTCAATTTTGCCCGATGAAATAGGCATTTTTCCCTCAAAAAAGTTCGTGTAATTTGTATATTTTGGAGCTTCACTGTTGTAATGCCTTTTAAACTTGCCCGATTTTGCAATTTTTTGTCTCGAAACTGTCCGAAATATGAGTCTAAAGTTTATTTTTGGGGGTGTCACCCCCCCTGGAATTTACGGCCGTGCGTTATTGTGTGTGTACACTGTTATGATTTGAGGAGCTATAAAACTATAAATCCAACTTTTCATCCGACTTCTCTTACAGAAATCATTTTATTTTTAAATAATTTGCTAGTTGATAACGAGTCTTCTTTAATCTTCATGTTATTAATTTGATACGTACGTACAATATTTCTAACATAACAGTTTTCTCTTTTCTTGATTCTGAAGTTCATATCAGACTATGGGAAACAACTGGGTATTTTGAGCGAAAATAATACAGGCGTATTAATCGAGCATTATTTTTACGCCTAAAGTACGCCTTATAGCGCCCATTTTTTCGATCAACCTGAATGATTATGTTAAAAAACTAGAACTCGATGACTTATTAATATTCATCAGTGGAAGGAATATTTAATACCTCGCTTGAAAAATGCCTTTGATTTACTAAATTAATCAGAAGTTAAATTCCTTTTTTTAGTTTTTTTTAGTTTTTCTCTTTTAATTTCAATTTTTTATTTCAGCTTTCAAGACTTGGTGGTGACTAATATATATTAAATTTATTTTCAAATGAACCTACGAGCTTTATTAGCAGTGTGTCCAGATGTTATTTTCAATGAAATATATATATTTCTGCTGCATCAAGGCTTATATTATTATTAATTATTATCCTATATAATACTTATAGAACAATATTTTACGGGGAATTTAGGAATTTATAAATAATTATCACACTAAATAATTATCACTATATATCGAATTATTGTATGCAATGCGCAGTGTATTTGTAGATTTTGCATAAACAAACGATTTTGTCGCATATATTTCAATGTTTGTCAATTTATTCTATCAATGGAATAGATAGGTATATTGACAGGAAGAAATGATTCAAAAATATA
Organism: Haliclystus octoradiatus; assembly: GCA_916610825.1. NCBI lineage: Eukaryota > Metazoa > Cnidaria > Staurozoa > Stauromedusae > Haliclystidae > Haliclystus > Haliclystus octoradiatus. The sequence continues at coordinate 30,773,893 of OU744448.1, forward strand.
TTTATCTTGAATTCAGTTCAAAAAATCCTCGTGCTCTAAACAAGCAAATCATTTCTTGGGATAAGTAACATTTTACTGATATAAGACCAATTATTATTGAAATATTATCTTATATAAGGAACACATTTTCTTGATTATTTATTATTTCACTACACGATGATTTTTGTTTAAATGAAGATGAAGATTATACCGTAAACGATGGATTTTCTTGTGCGAAAATATATGAAAAAATAGTAATTGCATGTATAGATTTAGAATCTACTTTGAATAGCAAGGTTCTTAACTTTCAAGAATTTAGCGTCGAAGTTGGTATTTAACGCTTTTAGATAAATACGCGCTATCTATAGTGATATCATTTATTACCTATTTATCAAGAATTGAATATTGTAATAATAAATACGGAATAATGATAATATATAAACGATAAAAATGAAAGAAAATATGAAACATTTTATTATGTGTAATTTAACAATTTTGTTTACCCAATTTCAAACACTGCATGCGTTGTCGTATTAATCAATTCACAATCTATTTACAATCTTATTCATAACAATTGATAGAATGAGTTATTTTTCTTCTAATTTACAGTAGTACAATATTTAATAGCTAATCCCTTTATATCCATGCTTTATTGTGTTTAACTAAAAAGCTTGATAAGTAATTTCTTTCCATCTACCGACAAATGGTCTGTTGCTTTGGTAAATTTCTCGGTTGATGAAAATTTTTCGTAGAATTCGGCCGGATATTCGGCTTCACCACTTATTGCGAGTAGAACAAGAAACATTTTCAAATCAAAAGCTCCTTTTGGCTGTTCTCCGTCTGGTTTTTCCTCTGTCTTCTCTCCGTCTTCTTTCTGTTTTTCCGGAGTTTCTTCGGTCTTAACTTCTGCCCCGTCTTCTGGTATCTCAACTGCGACTTCGGTTTGCTCATTTTCAGCCATTTTTATGTCTGTGATATAGAATATCCTGAGGAATTAAAATTAAAATTATTATAATAATAAGCAGCAAGATGTTTTCCATTTTTTAATTATCTATCTGCACTATTTCCAACCCTAATTACTAACACAAACGAATTATCAGCTCTAGGCCTCTGTCAACATAAATAAATGTTTACCATTTTTCATTTTGGAATACAGTTATATTCTATAAATTCTTTGAAGAATAAATTGGATAAAACTTACGTATTTCTGCAATATTTTGTGTTCTACTCCGATAAAATTTCCACGTTGACTGTTTATCTTTGTATACTGTATTATCGTTGGATAATATTATTGTACCTGTCGCTAGAACGCACACGTTTCAGTAACTATGACAATTTTTGTAATAAATGTACTGCATTATTAATTCCGAAGTAGAGCAGGTCTCGTTAAAAGACTTATACTGTGACAGAATGCAAAGCAGTTTTAAAATAACAAAGCCCACTAACAAATTACAAAATGTGAATAATTTATAGAGAAGCTCCTTAAGGGGTGTTTCAGATATGAAATATTTCATAAAAGTTTGACTGAAATATGAAATATTCGGGCCCCCTCTAAACGAGGCCTCTATAGACTTCAAAGAAAGATTACATCAGTGTCATCAATATCTACAATCTGTGTAGTAGTATAGTCCCATAGAAAAATTCAATCAATCATATATGGACACTTTGACTAGAAGATAGTTATTGGAAATAGTCTAGAATTATTCAACATCATATTCTGAGTCAAAAAATATTTTAAAATGTGCACCGGAACTAGTTCCAGGCTCTTATTGTTGGAACTCAGATACATATAAAAGAGTATACTACTAAGGACTTTAAGGACTATACTACTACACAGATTGTAGATTTGCGAGTCTGCACAAAGGCTGTTTATAATCCGAAAGTTGCCGTTTTCCTCCATCCCCTTCGTTGTATAATGTTTTTAAAATCGATATCTGATTCAAAATTATAATTTTTAATCATCTGTTTATTAATTTTAACCATGATTGCTTTTGACTGCCACATTTTGTAGTATACACTCCAATAATCTATGGATAATCCCAAATGAGAAAATGAGATAATTATTAAAATCTAGGATTTGTAGTCTCGGCTTCGTCTGCTTGCTTTACAGTCTTGAAAGATTGAAAGTGAGGCTTAGCAGAGATGGCTCAAAATATGGCATTCGTTGTCAAGCTGGTAGGCATATGCAGATTATGGCAATGGCGCACCCGGGATTCAAGTTCAACGATATTTAGATCTTTTATGGTCAAACGTCAACAAAGTATTTGCAACTGTTGTGCAACCGAGATCTCGGTGAAAACTGCCCTTCTCTGCAGAATGGATATCAAGCGGCTTTTGTCCATCGATTACGAAGTGTTCGGCCGTGTACAAGGTAGATCAGCCGTCAGCCGACAAATAACATTTTATTCTTAGAATTCTTTGAAAAGTACGATAACTAATGAGTTCAATATTCTATTTGTAGGTGTCTTCTTTCGTAAGGTGAGCAAACCCAGCCCAAGCCCAACCAATACCAAACAACTTGACTGAACAGACACAGACAACAGTGTGAAGACTGCTGTGTCGGTCGGGATCGAGTGTCGGTGTCCCAATCCGGGCAGTCCCAGAGTCGGTGTCTGTGAGTTTTATTTGTGATTGACACTGACACTGTGGCACACCCTATTTTCGGTTTACGGCACAGTTTTAACCTTCAGTTATATTAGTCCGTCATTAGATCACGAGGAAATAAGGGCCCAGTCTGAAAAGCATGACAGCTGTGCCTCCCTGGCTGCATTCTTGTCTTGCGCGGGGACGCATTCTTGTTTAATTGGTAATAAACCTTCTTTGAATTACAAGATATCATCCGCACAACAATGCAGTCAGGGTGCCCCTGAGATGAAAATTATTCTCCTGGTTGCCGCCCTTAGTGGAATCCTTATACTTGGAACCCATATATTTCATGCCACACAAAAACACATTTTACACCAACAATTATTGAAAATAACTATAGATCTGACAATCTGCACGCTAAATTTTCGAAACATTAGCTACATTTTATGCCAGATATCAGCGTAACCTACATGAAATCCACTATTGATTGCCGCCCCTGAAGCTGCAGTTTTCATAAAAAATCGGCAGATAAAAAGGAATCCTATGTTGTCACTTTCTTCATATTTTTTTTGCTGAAATGATGGATTTTGGGGCCCCTGATGTCAAATTCAAAGATCTGTTACCGCCCTGCCACTCATCAGAGTTCAACTGATTTCCTCATTTTCTATCGGTTTTAAAAACAATGGAATTCCATCTGAAACACTTGTTTTGTTACTGTTTTGGTATTTTTTTTAAGGGTTTTCCCTCTCTTTTGATTAAGCTTTACTCTCATCTCATACCTGAATTTATTTAGCCTTTATATCAGATGAAACAAGTTTTTGCTATGTATTGTGAACTTCAATCGAGCTCATGGGCATCAATGTAGCTCAAAAACGGCACATTCCACCTTGAATCTGCACTTTTTCCCCTCACCTTTTAGACTTTGTTGAAAAAAGGTGTGAAAGTTTGTTTTCACTGCTCATTCAAAGGTCAATATCCTTGTCATTTCTTATTGGAATTTAACAATTTAAAGTATATTTATTACATTAAGGAATTGTCTTGCCAGCTATCTAAACTAAACCTGATTAAGTTATCACTAAGTAGCAAATAAATGAGATGAAAATTTTGAAGTTATATAACTTTGCATTGTATATCCTGATTTTATTCAAGAAAACAACAATAGATGCACAGCGGGTAGCTTTCAAACACCATGTGATTGGTTCCTCGTGCTTAAAATGCAATATTTCCGTTTTTAGCAGGAGCGATTCAGTCGGTGTCAGGACATCGCTAACATAACATAACGTAACAATGCCAAACATATGAAGAAATGTATCTGCCCAACATTAGCCTAAAAAGTATGTCCCCTATATGAAATGGCCATTGGTAAAGTGGAGTACAGGGGGCATGTGGCCAGGGTCCGACAAAATGTGGGGATCCTAGATCCCGGAAGGCTAGACAAAATTCAGAAGAAATTTGATGTTTTTAATGATTTATTGGTCAAACATCAACAAAAAATTTCAGAAGAAAATGTTGAAATGCCTCTAGAACTCCAGAAGGCTGAACCTTTTGTCGGACCCTGCATGTTGCACAGGTCTAGCCAAACATAAACTATCATTTTGATTGATTATCTATATACAAATAGAGATCCGTGCGTGCCTGTGTGTATGTATGTGTTCTTTTCACGCATTTATTTATCTATGAAATGTGACAAACTATAGCTTAAAATGATCGTCGTTGTCCAAACAGCGAGCTGCGCTAATAATTTATTCTAGATTTTTATTGTATGAAGAGATATTAACGATTTTCTGCAAAAAAGTAAGATATTTACAACACCAGTGTCGTTCTAGTAACAATCGTACCACTGCTATTGTTTAAATGTAAACAAATTTAGGCTAGGGTTATATGGACGCACCGAACTCAATTCGAATTAGGTGCGACACCGAATTGCATTAAATTCGCATTTGGGGTTATACAGACGAACCGAATGTCGACGATCTTTAAAAACTGGCCAAAATGTCACGTGATAGGAAGTAGTTTTCTTGAAATTATACCGCATGGTTTGAAACCAGAGTGTTTTGTTTGCATTATTTTTCATTTTCAGCGATTTTTCTGTTCTATTTTGCCTATCTATAGTTTGAAACTTGTATGAAGTAGTAATCTCACAGGTTTTCAAGCATTTTTATGGGAGACAGCTTTTGTTCTATCAAGGCATAGTACTCAGAGCAAATTAAATGCAAATTTTCATTATAATAACATATTATCATAAAAGCGTCACCAATTCTAGTGCTGATGCATTGTGATTGACTAAAATAAAACGTTTTTAAAATGTTTTAAATCATGATTTTGGAAAACATCAGCTTCAATGTCAGCCATCTTTCAATCATATAAACAAGTCACCATAACAACATCCCAAAAGCGATGTTCTTTCTATCGTATTGCCATGGAAACATCCTTTAAAATAATTTATGATTTGCACATCCCCCGGTTTATTGCCATATAAGGAAGATATAGGAGCTCAGTCACGGCACCGTGAGTCGAATGTATTTAGTTCGGTGCGATGATAGCTCGCTCGTATAACGCGGCGATGAATTTAATTCATGGAGAAGAGCTCCGCACGTCAAGCCTTGACGTGCGGAGCTAGCTTGACGCATTTAATGTTTTTTGAGGAATGTTGATGAACCGAATGATGTTATACGAAGCGCGCTATCATGAGATTTAATTCGAATGAATGAATCAATTGAGTTCGGTGCGTCCATATAACCCTAGCCTTAGAATGACATGGATGTATTTATTAAAGACTCTTGGAAATAATAAAATGCTAATTAAAATTTTTAGAAATTGCATAGCTACAGTTAAGTGGACTTATTGTTCAGGAGCTTATTCTGCTGAATGCAAGTTTTTTAATTTAACTGGACTTTGCGAATAGTTCACGATTGACAAGCAACCGTCAATTTACTTCTCAGTGTCAAATTTCAATGATCTGTGTCGACTATTATGTCTGCAAGTGGAGCGAAAGTTCACACATTTACTAACACATGAAATGTAACAAGTTTAAGCTTTTATGACGGTGATATAGTACAAGCAGCGAGCTGTGCGAAAAGTACTCAAGATTGTGTTGAGAAAAAGAGATATCAATGTCATCAATGCAAACTAGCCATTTCCTTTGTCCTGCTTATTCATGTATATCACATGTTAAAGTGTGTCCAGCAATTGCGTGAGCCTATTACATAAGCACGACAGGAGCAAGACAAGTTAAAACTCAGAACTCAAGAATGCAAGTTGTAAACAGGCACAAACGATGATATAGAATTGATATGTATAGCTCGAACAAAGTGTAAAACTGTAAATTAAAACCCTGAGTGAAATACACACATTCTTAAAGGGTCAAACCAGATCGGCAGCCTTTGCATTCAACTTTTTTCAAAATGGAGTCTCGCAGCCTTTTTATCAACGTCATAGCATTCCTCATAACTTCATTTGAGCCGTAGCAATCTTTTAATTTTGTATGGATATTTCTGAAAAACAACATGAAAACAGGAGCGAAACAATGCGAATTGAATAAGGATAATGAAAACTATGGCAATTATGTACGACCTTGAAACATTAACATCAAACCATGCGGAACAGTCTGAAATTTTTATCAAAACATACTCAAACCACAGAGAGAAATACACGAAGGAATGGCAAAACTGATCAATAATAAAATACTATTTTAATTAATTTTGCTGTAGAAATTCATATATTTAATGGGTCCAGAAACTACATATGATGTTTATTTCATCTCGATCGAAGTTCCATAAATATCAAGTGTGATTGAAATTTGAAAATAGAAATACAAAATAAGCTGTTGATTTGAGGTTGTGAAAATGGAGCTTCGCTTTTTGTTCTTTGAAGGGATCTCGCATTGATTGGTTTGTAAACAGGAAAACATTGTCAAATCTTCACTCAGGTGTTCCTTTAGACAAAAGTCCTTATACCAGTCTTTGCAAATCACGAAATTTAGGTAAAACTTTGTTATGGTTTATCGCCACAGCATATGAACAGATATCCTGATGTATAAGTGAAAGCTCTTGAGTTATCGGTAGCCTTCTACCTGCTCCTTCCCTTTTACCACCATGTTCTGGTTCTTCAGGAAACTTGGCATTCGTGTTATTAAAATGATCGAAGATTAGAAATAAAGAATACGCTAGTAAAGTAAGTAAAGCTCTTGTTCAAGAATGGTTCAAAAATATTTTACGACAAACGCATTCTAGACGAGGCAAAGCCATGTTTGGAAATGAGTGTTTGAATTTTACGTGCACTATTCAAAGTGTGCGCGCGCAAGGTTTCCCGGTCTGTTTTGACCCTTTAAAACAGCACTACAAATGTTAATCATGATGATATTATCATCATTCAAGTTTCAAATGAAATAGTTTTCAGATTGCATTCAGGTAACAAATGTCACAAATCGTTGGCACCGGTGCTGCCCAGTGGTCAACAATTGACCAACTAAATGTGATCTGATTGAATTAGTGAAATAGAATAGAGGGCAATAGAATCTCACTTAATATCCTTTTCAAATTCAGATTACTTAGAAGTAGCATTTAGGAATGCTTTGCTTCCTTATTACAACTTAGAAAGAGCATTTGCGTTAATAAACTCAATTTACGGAACACGTGATGAATTTGATGATGATGATTCTACAAGGATGTTATTATAAATTAAACTACATACAGAATCCGATTCAAATATGTTGAATCTGGTTCGCCTATAATTATCCGATTTATCTCGGACCGCTATGAAACTATTTCTAGACGATAATGAGAAGAAGAAATTGCAAATATGGCAAAGAAATTATGAAATTCAATTTATAACTCATGGTCAGCTATATGTAGCATGCTCCAGGGTTATCCACGATATCCCGTAAATATATAAATTGCCATCACCAAGTCTCACAGTTAAAAAACAATAAATACTGTACAATAAAATAATTTTGCCACATAAATGTGTAAATAATGCATCTCTTATTATCTGCTATTAATCAATTTTTTGATATCTGTGGACGTTATAGCCCCTCATGCATGTAGCTAATATATGCATGTAGCCTCTACAACACGCATTGCGTGTAACTGGTATTCTAGTTTTAAAAATTTAGAAATCAATCAATCAATTTTTATCATCTTGATCTAGCATACCAGAAAGGCTGCTTTGAAATTTTCTATTGTTGGATGGGTTAAAAATTCCTCAGACAAGACTGTGATTGGTCAGCTTCAAGGCAAAGAAGATGATATGAATGAAATGTAAGAGACTTATGTTATGCAGTCAGAATTATTTCTTAACCATAGAATGTGGCATACCATCTGGGTTCAATGAAAGGTTCAGCCTCTTAGAATCATAGAACATCCCCTGCGAAAACAGTTCAGGAGTTCATAAACAGTTCATGAATGTTAAATGGCCCCAAATTTTCATGAACTGTTCATGAACTCCTGAACTGTTTTTTGCAGGGGATTGAACATTTTCTTTTACATGTTTAGTAGGCCTACACATCAATTGTTTTTTTTTGAAGTTTGACCTATAAATAGCAAAAATATGAAATTTCTTCTGAATTCGCTCTAGCATTCTAGGATGCCAGGATTCCTACTTGTGTCCGACCCTGCATACCATATATGCGTAATATAGAGGAAGTGACAATCAAACAAAGATTACTACAGTAGAATAATCAATTTACTGTATTTTACTGTACTGTATAATACTGTATTTTCATGAACTGTTCATCAACCGTTCATGAACTGTTCATGAACTGCCTGTGAGGGTTCATGAGCAGTTTAGTAAAATTGGAGCCATTCAACGTTCATGAAATTTTCATGAACTCTTCATGAACTCCTGAACTGTTTTTCACAGGGGAAGTTAAAGACATAAATGAACCTTGATATTTATAGGAAACAATGGCTTTCAAAAGTTGGTAGTCCTGCCAGTCGAATTGATTGTTGTGAATTTATCAATGAACGTGTTGTACCTGAATTAGAATACGTTGATTTTAAAATCAAGAGATAAGTTGCTAGTCAACAGAAAGCAGAAGTAGTATTGATGAGAATTGGTTATGCTGACGTCCATGCACGAGCCAATTACAAACGTCAGATGAGGAAAAGAGATAATGTTGGTCTAAAGATTGAGTAGACTTTGATAAACTGGTGGATTGCATAGTGGAAAATTTGAAAGAAAATCAATAATTACTTATGAACAACATTTATAGCTTGAAAGTCAAATGGCCCAATTTTCATCAAGTTTTTATGAACAGGCCATGAATTGCCATGAAAATTTCATGAAACTTTTTCATGAAAACCGGCCCACAGTGTTGATGAACAGTCCATAAACAATTCGTGAAATCATGAGCTGTTTTCACTTGGGTGATTAGAATTTTCGGTCAAATTCCCCTCGTATTAGTGTGTTCAATAATTTTTATTCAACTAACAAAACTTGTCAGAGTTAACTGATGAACAATAATAATTTACTTAATGGCTGCTTACTTCTCGTGTCAGCACACAATCAAACAAGCCAACTTGAAATACCGTAGTACTTAATAGATATGAATAAATCAATTCGGTGATGAATGTTGTCAGTGTGTCTATTCCTTAGTAAAAGTGAGCTATTCCTGAACTGTCTATAATATGTTGAACTGCTCATGAACTGAAAAGTTCATATACTGTTCATGAACTGTTTATAAGTTGTTCATCAACAGTTGATGAATGTTTGTAAAGTTCGTAAACAGTTCATGAACTTTGATAAGATATGTCATGAATAGTTCATGAATGTTTATAAGGTTCGTAAACTGTTCATGAAATTTTAAAAGTTGTTTATGAACAGTTCATGAATGTTTGTTAAGTTCATGAATAGTTCATGTCATGAACTCTTTATAAGGTGTTCATGAACAGTTCATGAGTGTTTGTAAAGTTCGTAAACAGTTCATGAACTTTTATAATATGTTCATGAACTTTACAAACATTCATGAACTGTTCATGAACAACTATTAAAATTTCATGAACTGTTTACGAACTTTATAAACATTCATGAACTATTCATGACATATCTTATAAAAGTTCATGAACTGTTTACGAACTTTATAAACACTCATCAACTGTTGATGAACAACTTATAAACAGTTCATGAACTTTTATAAGATGTTCATATACAGTTAATGCAATTCATGAACCAATAACATTTTTACAGGGTATTGCTAATTACAGTGGTATTGTTTGCCTGGGCAATCATTAGTTAATGGGGAGCCAAATTTATAACATTGACCATCTCTCAATATGAGCTCAAGTTGAAAAATGAATGCCATTTCTCAATCTGTTCAATTATTGTGCATTACGCATCATAATCGAAGACTGAGGGGAAAGGCCGCCGGTCAATATTATTCCTCTAAGGGAGAAATAAGCATTTTGTGGTGGGGAGCTGCTTGACAGATGCATGAGAATCCACTTGATACAAAAACATTACAACAACATTTATATATCTGCTATATCTTTATTTGAAGTATTTAAGTACGGCATACGAGGAGCCATATAAATTAGACTGAAGATTATTCATTTATTTAAATTACAGCATTGGTTTTCAACAATAACTGCAGGTTTTTGGACATCTTGATTTCATAGATTTCTTCAGGAATTGCTTGAAACAGTTTGTTTTCATGTAACGACAAGATGCAGATTTATCTTTGCATATAGCTGTAAAATAAGTGAAGAAAAATATGTCGCTATTATGGTGGTCAATACAGCAATCATTCAATTAAATGTCAGGTCATAGGAAGCTAATATAGTCATTACAGGACGTGCGTGACTTTACATATGCGTGACTTTACATATGCGGGTATATGGGTATATGCGGGATCTTGGATATCCACTCTGAATTGGGGTGACTTTCTGTCAGAGAATTAGCTACCACCGCCTGGTCTGGATGTTCAGAGTGCGAAATGATATGGCACCTCCTCTCCTACAACAGCAATTTGTCTGCCTAATGATATCCGTACTCGATCATTCTCCAGTCACAATCTCTACGCCAAAGACTAAGGTGGAGGTTTTCAAATAACAATGGAGACAATATTTAATAGCTAAAAGTTTTTCCTATAGAGCAATATTTAGCCATAGAGGTTGAAACCATGTTACAAATATTTCTGTTATTTTGAATCAAGTGATATATAATCTCTATCTGTCCTGTGAAAAAAACATGTATGTTTATCAGGCTACACTGAAGAAATGATGATAATGATGATGAAATTATTTGTTTTCGTAATCAAAATGAGCATACAGTCAAACCTCTCAGCGGCCACCTGTTTATCGTGGTCATTTTTGCAATGTCTAAAATATTACGTTCTATTGAATCAAACCTGTATATAACGGTCACCTGTCTATAATGGTCAATTTATCCACCTCTCTTATCTGGCTGTTATATACAGGTTTCACTGTATTCACATTGCTCGTTTACATTACAACGCAGTAACATATGATACTACATGATCATCAAGGTGATACGAAATAAAAACGAGCTTTCAAATTTATAAGTTGGTTCTCTATCAAATGGTCTAGAATTAAAGTCTGCTATATTAATTTTTTTTGGTCATATGATATATTGCATATGATATCTGTTTTTTGTCATAATGTTTGAGGTGGTGCATTTCGATTATATTATATTTGTTATCGCATTCTATTCCTTTTTCAGTTACCCCCGAAAAATGATATAATAACTTCAAATCTCTTTCTATTGAAAACAGTAGAGTTTAAATTGTTCATCTCGCATAGAAAGTTATACATAGACTACAATATTAAATGAAACAAAGCATTGCTACTTATTTATATAAATAAGAGAATAAATTATTGCCGCGCCAAAAAACCGTACTACCGCACCTAATTTGATTTTCTTTGTATTATGATTTTGTTTTCACGAATTTTATGATAAATCCAAAGACACAAAAGTATTGCATATCTTGTAAATTAATATAATCCACTGTTTATTGTGAATAAAAGCCCCTTGCAACGGAGCCGTAGGGCATTAAGTTATTTAGGTGCGCAAAACATTACATTTGGTGCGGATTCACACTTATTTAGTCAGTCAGTGCGGAGTCACAGTCCTGTTTATACTGTGACTTTCAGAAAGTTCTGTAGGGTGCGAATTGCAATGATTCTCCAAGCAACTTGACTTGCATTGCACGCATGAGAATTGTTTTCTGTTTTCAGAAATACAATCCTGACAGGATAAGCATCCTCTGTCAACTGTTTTGTCAAGGAATCGATCTTTCTAGATGATATTTCCATATGCTTGCAACTGACCATGAGTTGCATCAGATATTACTGGTGACTACAGCCATCCTGACGGAGGTATATGCAGTCCCCTGCTTACGGAAGAACGTTTTAAATATTGGGAAATGTTTGATATTTTTCATATATGTTTTTGAAAAAAATTAAAGTATAATCCCCTATCGTCTGCGGAGATAGCCTGCGTACAAGCCCCGAGGTTTTTTCCAAAACCTATGGTTTCGAGAAAACCTCAGGGCTGGTACACAGGCTACTATGGAGTTAGCTACGCTAACTGGGAAATCGTGGCATCAGCCCTGGAAGTTCTTTATAAGGAGAAAGATAGCAGTACGTAGTTTATATTCTAACATTGAACGGATTATCCTTGTGAGTAATATTGAAGAGCAACAAATATCGTTACTCACATTTCACTGCAAATGTCTTCAAGGGTTTGACATTTTTCACAAAAGAATTGTAGACATTTCCTCTAGGAGAATAACGACACACGATATATGTCGTACGGATTTTGTTTTCATCGACATAATAACCAGAACAACCAACTCGAGTCGTTGAAGACCAGATCATCTGAAATGAAAAATTCAAGATCAATGTACAGGCATCAATGATTATGACTCACAATATTAAGTTCAAACGAAGACAAATGAGTATATCTCAAGGCTATAAAAACATGTTTCGATACCGTCTTATTCAAAAAGATTTATTCATCGCTATTAAAATCCATAAAATGTCGAAAATAAAATAAAATTGAAACGTAATTATTAAAAACTAATGAAAGTGTGTTAATTTAAATATCATATTCCTTCCATACCAGTACTGTATATACTAATAATATTTCATGATTTAAAAGTATTAATTAAAGTAAGATTTTGCCAAATGATTTGCAAATGTTTCAACTACAGTTATATACTTGTAATCATTACAGCAGATATCTTATTCAATATGAACCATATTAAATACATACGTCAATACTGTCATTTCGATTATGACTTTTTGAATAGTTTTTTAATTTAAAAGTTGGCTGATGAATGTAAAAGCACAACTATACGGACAGAGACATTTACGATTTTGCATAAACTTTAAATTAAGTATTTTTGTATCTCACGGTTCACTAACCTAACTAGATCCTAATTTTGAATTTGTCGGAAAAATACTATTGCATGGCCTTGGTTTACTAAATTCCTACCACGGTCCACGCCACGCCTTCGCTGAATTTGTCGGCTCGAATTTTTTTTTTTAATAAATGTTGAAATTATCCTCGGGACCAGTAGCCTGCCTGCAGACAGACTTTTTCTTCGTATTGCCTGTCTGCGCATTAGCGCCAAATTTAGCGTACCGATTTTTCTTTCCACTGCCACGCTTAGTGCTACGTCTGAAAAAGTAGAATTTAAGTGACAGTTAAACATATTAAAGATAAAAATAATCATTAATCACAAAAGTAGAAAGTAGTTTTCGTCATCATCGTCACTTGATTTATGTTCTTGGTTTTTTTGGAGATTTCAAAACACTTGATCATATTCACGGCTCACTGCCTACACGGCTTTGCTCTGTGTTGCGGCATATTTGATCTTTCACGGAAACTTGATTTTTCAATTTTACGCCGAATTCAGTTTATTTTTCAAAATTAAATATAGCCTATGTTCAGACCACGAAAAAGAGCTTTCGAATGATGTACGATGTTCATGATTTCCTCGCATGGTTTTGAGATTAGCGCGTACAAAGTTTTGAAGGTCATTTTTATACAGTGGTAGAGATTTCAAACTATTGATATGCAAAATCAAACGGAAAAATCGCTGAAAATGAATAATAATGCAAGCAAAACACTCTTGTTTCAAACCATGCGGTATAATTCCAACAAAACTACTTCCTATCACGTGACATTTGACTAATTTTTAAAGCTCTCTGGTTCGTCTGTATAACCCCATATGCGAACGTAATGCTATTCGGTGTCACACGTAATTCGAATTGAGTTCGGTTCGTCCATATAGCCCCTGCCTCACTTGTGACAAAAATGATATGTCAAATCACAATTCACCTCTTGTCTAACAAATTAGGCTGACAAAGGCAAAAAAAGCCCGAGAAAGCAACTTGTAAATCATTTTTTACACGTCAAAGATAGTGATACTCGTCACTGATTGGCTAACATTGAAAACATACGAAAAATATCACGGCAAGTAAGCAAAGGTAACAAAATTGTTATCTCTATCTCTCTATTAATAGTACTGTCTGTTTGTAAATAAATATTTTTAGTCTGTCCACGACTTGTATACGTCTCACTGGTGAAACAATATATATATTATTCAGAAGTTCCAGTTTCATTTGTAGCAATAGCATAATACTACATGAATCAAAGAATACCATAAAAGTAATATATTTGGATTTAAAATTTGATATCTATACAAAATTTATATTTTGTTTACAAATGTTTACCTGTGTAAAATGACCAGTGTTGATTGCTGGGAAATTTCTATAGTAGGAATATCTATTACCCTCTTTGTACCTGAAGAAAGGAAGCGCAATAAAATGCATTTGATAACGTTTGCCGCCCATTATAAGGCTCATATACTTGAAAATATAAAGACGCCTTGATGTCAAAACCGCAATATACACGTTTACAAATTCGGTTAGTTGGTTAATAGATGTTAAATGCAATCAGTATGCATTATCCATATGAATGTATAATTGGTATTCTCATACAAGAACATAAGTTATACTTTCCATTCGAGTTATATTCGAAAGAGCAGATCACTTGGGATGAATAAAATATATGTATCTGGGGGGGACATCGATAATTCTTGGATTGAGAATGGAAATGAGAATTAAGACTCAAACACATGCCATGTCTTTACAATTAAAACAAAGGAATTAAAACAAAGGAAAAGTTCAAAAATGTTGATTGATACCGTAAAATTACACATGACTCTGGAAAAGGCACCCCTTAGAAATAGCATATCCCCGTATATCCTGTTTATTGATTTGTCTCCCCGGGTATATGTAACCTATTGATCAGAGCTGCTAAGACATTTTTTGCCTGGGGACTTTTGCTAAAATGATCATAAAAAAATGTTTCTCCGTTAGGAATTTATTGCGAAGGACATCAGCGATCGACGCTTAAAATTACTTTCAGAATTCACTGAAAATACCTTGAAGGCCGAAAATCACTTATTACCCCCCTTACCCCACCCTCTTGACTGCCCTGCTATCGACCATGGATTGCCTATGTCCAAAAGACATCACTTACCATTTTCTAACTGCATCTTGTGGTCTTGAAAATCCAGATCTACTTTTGCTGCTGAAAATATTTTCTCCTTGTGTCCATTTGTTATCATGCTGTACTATTGCACCACGTGCTAATTTGAATGCATACATTTTTGAAGAGAAAGCAAGCGAGTAGCTCCATATCAGAGGTCTTGTATCACGATGGAGATTGCGATATGAATTATGAATTGGTAACATCGAACGAGACATATCTTCAGAGAAAACATTTACAGTACACATTAACCAAACAGTCTGACAAATAAATCGCCGGATGATTGTTATATTAATAGCACTGTTTGTTAATAAATTTGTATATTTATATATTTGCACGTTATAGTGTGAAAGTTCGAAAAGCGTCATCTAATATGTCTCTCATCTTTTACTCTTATTCTAAACTTCTAAACAACCTAACACAAACACTGATAGAAGAACTATATGAGGATTAGCTCAGGTGGCAGAGCAACCGAACTTCAGATCGGATCATATCTGATCGACTGTGGTTCAAATCCCCCTCAGGTCAACTCAGCCTTAACTTTATCTGAAACATCAAATGAGTACCATCTGAGGATGGCAGATGGAATGGTCCAGAAGGAATTGCATTGTGAGTCGCTGCGGCGCATCGTTGCGCATTGACAACCAAGACCTATCTGCCATGAAATCTGTTGAAATTGATCTGCAGTGTCGCGGCTGAGATCAACAAAGAGCGTTTAAAATCATTGCTCTCAGCGAAAAAAGCCACTCATCTAGAAATAGAGGAGTGGTACGGGTCCTTCGGTAGGGCGACACTGTCTACATTTCTACATTATAGAAGAATCTTCCTATACTGTTCTGCATTTTATTTTTTGTATATGATAGTAGCATTGCTGGATTCAATGTGGGCAGAGTTGGATTGAGGAGATCCATTGGGAGCTAGACACCTTTTGAACAGTAGCAGTTATGACGTAAAGCCGCAAAGGCCGCAAAATGAAAAGATTTTGTTTCGATACGAAGAGTACAAACCAATTTCGTTACGCAGCAAGAAATAGAGTCTACTAATAGAAATAGAAATTTGACTACTGTGCTCTCGTGTGGGGGAACTGTCAAACCGAATATCTAGATCGCCTCCAGAGATTTCAAAACAGAGGAATGAGGACAGTGCTCTATTGTAACTATCGCACTCGTGTCTCGGACATGCAGAGTCAACTAGGTTGGCTTTCTGTTAGAGACAGAATAACATCGCATCAACTAATTTCCACTCATAAAATTAAATTCAAACTAGCTCTTGCTTTCCAACTTTTCCAACTGCCGTATTCCACCAGAACAGGATCTCATGCCCACAATGACCTTCACATCAAGTCAAGCCATCGCCATTCATTTCAAGATGCTGATGCCATAAGTGGAACGATCTACCGTCTGCAATGAAGGAAGTCCAAAGCAGGCCTACTTTCAAATGTCCCTTTGAGAAGCACTTACATTCTTAAGATACTTTATACTTACCATTCGTTCCTGTTATTTAAACCCTTTATTACTTTATGTCTGTTTTCCTGTTAACTTAGCATTGTATGCAACATGTAGCAAAGTTAGGTATAAATTAAAGGTTTCTGGATAAATGATGATGATGATGATGAGTTTTTATTTATTTTTAATTGTTTATGTTATTTGAAATTTCACTACTATAGCATTACGAGTTTTAAATAAAAAAGATGGAGAATGGAATTTTTTCAGATTCTCTTTATTGGCCTGTCAAAATTTTCCTGTTTATTTTGACAAATTAATTAAACAAAATTAAAATCATTGATACTGTCAGATCAGATGAGTGTATTATCCAATGTTTCTTTGATACGTACCATCAAGTGACATCGGATATCCTATAGATAATATAACAAATGATAATATCATATTATATTATGTCTGATATCGAATGATTGCATTAATTAGCTGTTGAAGAAAACATTTTATAAACTATACATACCACGCGCATCTGTCATTTTTAATAATGACAACAACAGTATCGTGATGATGACGAATTCCATTTTCTAGTAAAATTTAAAAAGATTTTATATCATAGAAATTGTTTCCTCTTGTACATATCATATAGCTGTTAATGAGTCTTTAAAATTATTATATGAATATTAGCTGTTAATTTGGCCAATTTGAATGAAGCAGATCGACGTTTTCGCCGTCTGTTAGATGAAACTTTTGCAAGCTGTATACTAGACCATGGTCCATGACGTAAGGAAACAGTTAAACATCTTACAACAACCCCGCAACAACCTCAAGAATATTTTTGGGAAACTTCTTGGGATAAACATTTTCTTTCAAATCCCAATGCATCAATTTATCTCTTCACTTTCAAAATGTAAATTAACCAACTCTTGAGTTGGCCTGTTCAGTATAACCTGTAATCGACAGACTCATTTGTGATTTGCCCCAGGATCTGGACCTATAGCGAATTGGCATATGGCGTTAACCTAGTCAAAGCAAACAGACATGGCTATATAGGAGAATAGTAAACGCACAAACTATGCTAAACGCGGAGCTAAACGTTGGCTGAAAATACTCCATCAAGAGAATCAACTTTCTACACAGAGATACAACATTCTACACAGAGATACAACATTCTACACACAGACAACATTCTACACAGAGACAACATTCTACACAGAGATACAACATTCTACACAGAGATACAACATTCTATACACAGACAACATTCTACACAGAGACAACATTCTACACAGAGATACAACATTCTACACAGAGATACAACATTCTACACAGAGATACAACATTCTACACACAGACAACATTCTACACATAGACAACATTCTACACAGAGATACAACATTCTACACAGAGATACAACATTCTACACACAGACAACATTCTACACAGAGACAACATTCTACACAGAGATACAACATTCTACACAGAGATACAACATTCTACACAGAGATACAACATTCTACACACAGACAACATTCTACACAGAGACAACATTCTACAC
Organism: Haliclystus octoradiatus; assembly: GCA_916610825.1. Lineage (NCBI taxonomy): Eukaryota > Metazoa > Cnidaria > Staurozoa > Stauromedusae > Haliclystidae > Haliclystus > Haliclystus octoradiatus. The sequence goes on from OU744448.1 coordinate 30,791,968, forward strand.
AGAGATACAACATTCTACACAGAGATACAACATTCTATACACAGACAACATTCTACACAGAGACAACATTCTACACAGAGATACAACATTCTACACAGAGATACAACATTCTACACAGAGATACAACATTCTACACATAGACAACATTCTACACATAGACAACATTCTACACAGAGATACAACATTCTACACAGAGATACAACATTCTACACACAGACAACATTCTACACAGAGACAACATTCTACACAGAGATACAACATTCTATACACAGACAACATTCTACACAGAGACAACATTCTACACAGAGATACAATATTCTACACAGAGATACAACATTCTACACAGAGATACAACATTCTACACAGAGATACAACATTCTACACAGAGACAACATTCTACACAGAGACAACATTCTACACAGAGATACAACATTCTACACAGAGATACAACATTCTACACAGAGATACAACATTCTACACACAGACAACATTCTACACAGAGACAACATTCTACACAGAGATACAACATTCTACACAGAGATACAACATTCTACACAGAGATACAACATTCTACACACAGACAACATTCTACACATAGACAACATTCTACACAGAGATACAACATTCTACACAGAGATACAACATTCTACACAGAGATACAACATTCTACACAGAGATACAACATTCTATACACAGACAACATTCTACACAGAGACAACATTCTACACAGAGATACAACATTCTACACAGAGATACAACATTCTACACACAGACAACATTCTACACAGAGACAACATTCTACACAGAGATACAACATTCTACACAGAGATACAACATTCTACACAGAGATACAACATTCTACACAGAGATACAACATTCTACACAGAGATACAACATTCTACACAGAGATACAACATTCTATACACAGACAACATTCTACACAGAGACAACATTCTACACAGAGATACAATATTCTACACAGAGATACAACATTCTACACAGAGATACAACATTCTACACAGAGATACAACATTCTACACAGAGACAACATTCTACACAGAGACAACATTCTACACAGAGATACAACATTCTACACAGAGATACAACATTCTACACAGAGATACAACATTCTACACAGAGATACAACATTCTACACAGAGACAACATTCTACACAGAGATACAACATTGTACACAGAGATACAACATTCTACACAGAGATACAACATTCTACACGTTAAACGTTGGCTGAAAATACTCCATCAAGAGAATCAACTTGGAATGATAAGGCCTGCGAAAGCTGCTCAGGAAAAAGAATATCGCTATCAAACTTTATACAGGACTGTTAAGAAATACTTCTGTGCCGGACATGAATTTATAATAGGCTCTTTAGTTCAGAGTATGAAAATAACGTCTGACACAAGTTAAGATACCTCTTAATGAAGCCATTTCAACTGCGAAAAAATTTGATAAAAATATCGAATATTCTAATGCCAATTGATTATAATGATGATAATGAATATATCCAAATTGACAAATAAACATACATATATACATACAAATTGATGAGATGATGAAGAAATTGATTTATATATAAATACAAAAAAAATGTAAGTGTAAACTCAGATATGCACATTTGTATATGAAAGTGCTACAACAGAGCGTTATTGTAGAATAAGAACAAAGATGAGGCAAAATCCTTTTTTTCCGTTACTCAGAGTTTCATTGCGATCTTCAGACAAAAATCTGAGGTCAATCTTCGTCTGAAGGTCGAAATCAAAGGCGTGAAACGCTGAGTAACGGAAAAAGGCTTTTGCCTCTACTCGTCTTTTTGTCTCATTCTATAAACAAAAAATATAAATATAATCACCTGTACTTATATGACAGTTGCCAATTGCTTCTCATAAATGCCGTAACCTCTTAAAATGTCCAAGATTTGTCAAGTGAATTCATTTACGCAGTTTTATAACACTTGACATCATACCTGTAAGACAGATGATTAAACACTTCATTTCTGAAATTTAATTTTCTCTTTACAATTATTCGATGCGTTATTTTCATGTTTACATCTGTGTACATATTCAATGGTTTTGTGTACTTTGATGATAAAATCACGCTCACATAGTAATGCTAGTAGGAAATTCACTTCTCATTGACATACCATATCGTCCAGCTTATGTTTAAACAGTCAGTGTATTGTATAGCTGAATGAGAATTGAGTACGGTATTACCTTGATATGTGGAGTTCCTATAAAACGTGAACCGAAAACCATCCATTTTCGATAACGTGAAACGGAAATTTTGTTGAAATAATAATCCCGGGAAACGAAAATTCTAAATGAAAATCTTTATGTCATCTTTTAACCTATATCTGTTCAAAATTTCGTAAATCCCAGAGGACCGGGGTGCGACACCTCTCAATAAAGATTTTGAGACAAGCTTAGGGAAATTTGGTGGTTTTATTTTTGCAAAACATCACCCGTAGTTTTGAAGGTACGAAACGAAACTACTGATATCGCTCAGAGAGCAGTCAAACGATTTTTAACATGATTAACTCTCACAGATATTGATTTTAAATATGTGCTTTAACGAAGAATCAAGTTATTATCGAAATGTCCTTCATGATCAATTTCTTACCCCATTGCCGAAAAATACATCCCAGGAATGTGCATGAACGGTGAACCCTTTACTTCAAACTAGCATATGCAATTGGAGTAAACGAATTTGCTGTCTTACCTCAAATTATTTATGCTTCTTAATTTAATTTACTGCTATTAAGCTACCTAAATAACTCACTGCATTATACCGGAGTTTTGCACCATATCAAAGATATATAGATGATGTGAAATATTACTACATATCACTAAACTCAAAAATGTTTGGTCACTCCGCTCACACTATCCTTCTCAAACTAGCGTCTCTACATCCACATAAAAACTATATCGAGATCAAAATGAATTAATGATTAGCACTCATAATGACAAATTAGTGGACAATTCTGTTTTACTAGAATATGTTTGCATGCTACGCTCGCGTTAACCCAACCTCCTCTTTAGCATGTGTCGGTATATCAACATCGTTCTCATTTATTCGAATGTGAGAGAAACGCAAACAACACAATCAATACGCATGCGCAAAAGACGCACGGAACATTATCTCTACAAGTGCGGTTGACCGTGAATTTTTTCAAGATCTGAATCTAGATCGTAGGTCGTAAGGCTTTGGTAAAAATATAACACGGGGAATAATGTACCAAAAATATTAATTTACAACAGCTTGTGTCATCATATTTGTTTAATGGCTATAATTCATTAAAGGTCATGTTTGTATGTTTGTTGCATATTTCAATAACGAATAATGTATTATTATTACTATAATTTAATAATTTATAAATGAAAGTCGACAATTTCTAAAACTACAATATTGTATTTAGATTCGATGGAATGAAAGTTTGAATGACTTTCTAATTTACTCAGTCTACATATAAGTTATATAATTACTGCTAACAATTATAAATACTTGTCTTATAATTTTAGTGAATAGTACTCCGAAACCACCCAAAAACTTCAAGTAAACAAAATGATAGAAAGGAGAGTTTGTACAGAAAATGGAAAATATTCTAGATTGAGTGATTGTCATTATACCAGTCAATTAAGTCTCATAACGAGCACAAATATTTTAAAGACAACCTACAACAGTACATTGTATACGTAGCTGATTCGTATGAGTCCCGCATATTACCTCATATATAGTAAATTAAAATTAAAATTATTCATATCAGGGGCAAACGAAAAGAATAAATAATTCTACTCAATTTGGACAATTTGATCAATTGATTTATTTGTCCGATACAGCAACGCCATATGAAACTAATTTGGCTCTATACTATAGTAAACATAATATTTTATTGCAATATACTTAGTATATACCACAGTAGTATATTACATTTAGATTATTGTTTGTGAGTACACGTATTCGATTCGAAAATTGTCAGTCAGTCCTAAATAAATGTAAATGCAATCAGTGAAAACAGAAACAACTGAACTTATCATGCTAATCGATAAACGCACAGACGCGATAACGCGAAGCGCTCGCATACAAGTACCATTTTTGGAGATCGCGTTACTGTCATCAGATATGTTTATCGATAAGCATGATACGATACGAATCAGCTACGTACAATGTACTGTTGTAGGTTGTCCTTAAAATATTTGTACTCGTTATGAGACTTAATTGACTGGTATAATGACAATCACTCAATCTAGAATATTTTCCATTTCCTGTACAAACTCTCCTTTCAATCATTTTGTTTACTTGAAGTTTTTGGGTGGTTTCGGAGTACTATTCACTAAAATTATAAGACAAGTATTTATAATTGTAAGCAGTAATTGTATAACTTATATGTAGACTGAGTAAATTAGAAAGTCATTCAAACTTTCATTCCATCGAATCTAAATACAATATTGTAGTTTTAGAAATTGTCGACTTTCATTTATAAATTATTAAATTATAGTAATAATAATACATTATTCGTTATTGAAATATGCAACAAACATACAAACATGACCTTTAATGAATTATATCCATTAAACAAAAATGATGATACAAGCTGTTATAAATTCATATTTTTGGTACATTATTCCCCGTGTTATATTTTTACCAAAGCCTTACGATCTACGATCTAGATTCAGATCTTGAAAAACTTGACGGTCACGGCTATAATTATCTTCAAATCTCACAAGTGACGGGATCTCCACACAAGTGACGGGATCTCTAAACAAGTGACGGGATCTCTGAATATGTAGGGCGATCTCAAAAACAAGTAACGGGATCTCCAAACTAGTAGCGCGATCTCTGAAAGAGGTAACGGGATCTCCGAACAAGTAAGGCGATCTCATAAACAAGTACCACGCCGAACAAGAAGTAGTAGTGAGCCTTTTGGCACTTCATATTCTGGAGGGGTTAGAAGCAGCAGCAGAGAACATGTTATAGAGGGAAAGTATCCTTGAAACAAACAAATGGTTTGGATACATCTGGCATTCCCATACAATCAACATGTTCATTATTTGTTATTGTGATGTTGGATGATGTTGTATGATGTTGTATGGCTCACTTAAGGTCACCATAACATAACTATGATTCACAATCAAATTTACTTGCTGTGATATTGATGAATGCTTTATGTCAAAATTCCTATTCGATCTGATAAACAAAATTTGATATTGCTCATTCGATACAATTTTTGAAATTAGGACCATAAAACATCAAGTCCAAACTAGTTAAATACAGTTTGCCATCAAACAAGGTTTTTCCCTGAAATCCAATGTGAACATCATACTTCTGTACCGTATATCAAGAACAGTGAAAAATTAGCGTTGTAAATATATCAATGTATCAAACATCCTTGTTAATATCAATACTCACCCATTCATCGTCATCAGCCCCTTCGTTATCAATTGTCCGTTTAATCGAATCAATCGATGATTGTGTTGTACCATCAGATTTAACGTCCATAATCTTCTCCGTCCATGAGCCTCCAACTGGTGATTCGCTAGTGTAGCTACTTTGTGTTTGTTTGTCTTGCTCCAACCAAGTTATGGATTCTGAAATCGAGAATAGGAATGAGATTAAAAAAATCCCTAGCTAACCCCCTAAAAAAGGGACAATCCTGGGTGGGTGTTGATAGGGTTGGCATGGGGAGACAGAGAAATAAACAAGTAACTTTACATATTGACTCTATTAAATGTATTCGCAACATGACATCATATATTTGACACATTCTGAACACAACATTCGACACAGAGATACAACATTCTACACAGAGACAACATTCTACACAGAGACAACATTCTACACAGAGATATAACATTCTACACAGAGATACAACATTCTACACACAGACAACATTCTACACACAGACAACATTCTACACAGAGATACAACATTCTACACAGAGATACAACATTCTACACAGAGATACAACATTCTACACAGAGACAACATTCTACACAGAGATATAACATTCTACACAGAGATACAACATTCTACACAGAGACAACATTCTACACAGAGATACAACATTCTACACAGAGACAACATTCTACACAGAGACAACATTCTACACATAGATACAACATTCTACACAGAGAAAACATTCTACACAGAGATACAACATTCTACACAGAGATACAACATTCTACACAGAGATACAACATTCTACACAGAGATGCAACATTCTACACAGTTACACAGAGACAACACTCTACACAGAGATACAACATTCTACACAGAGATACAACATTCTACACAGAGACAACATTCTACACAGAGATGCAACATTCTACACAGAGATACAACATTCTACACAGAGATACAACATTCTACACAGAGATACAACATTCTACACAGAGACAACATTCTACATATAGATACAACATTCTACACAGAGATACAACATTCTACACAGAGATACAACATTCTACACAGAAATACAACATTCTACACAGAGATACAACATTCTACACAGAGACAACATTCTACACATAAATACAACATTCTACACAGAGATACAACATTCTACACAGAGACAACATTCTACACAGAGATACAACATTCTACACAGAGATACAACATTCTACACAGAGAAAACATTCTACACAGAGATACAACATTCTACGCAGAGATACAACATTCTACACAGAGATGCAACATTCTACACAGTTACACAGAGACAACACTCTACACAGAGATACAACATTCTACACAGAGATACAACATTCTACACAGAGACAACATTCTACACAGAGATGCAACATTCTACACAGAGATACAACATTCTACACAGAGATACAACATTCTACACAGAGATACAACATTCTACACAGAGACAACATTCTACATATAGATACAACATTCTACACAGAGATACAACATTCTACACAGAGATACAACATTCTACACAGAAATACAACATTCTACACAGAGATACAACATTCTACACAGAGACAACATTCTACACATAAATACAACATTCTACACAGAGATACAACATTCTACACAGAGACAACATTCTACACAGAGATACAACATTCTACACAGAGACAACATTCTACACATAAATACAACATTCTACACAGAGATACAACATTCTACACAGAGACAACATTCTACACAGAGATACAACATTCTACACAGAGATACAACATTCTACACAGAGAAAACATTCTACACAGAGATACAACATTCTACGCAGTTACACAGAGACAACACTCTACACAGAGATACAACATTCTACACAGAGATACAACATTCTACACAGAGACAACATTCTACACAGAGATGCAACATTCTACACAGTTACACAGAGACAACACTCTACACAGAGATACAACATTCTACACAGAGACAACATTCTACACAGAGATACAACATTCTACACAGAGACAACATTCTACACAGAGACAACATTCTACACATAGATACAACATTCTACACAGAGAAAACATTCTACACAGAGATACAACATTCTACACAGAAATACAACATTCTACACAGAGATACAACATTCTACACAGAGACAACATTCTACACATAAATACAACATTCTACACAGAGATACAACATTCTACACAGAGACAACATTCTACACAGAGATACAACATTCTACACAGAGACAACATTCTACACATAAATACAACATTCTACACAGAGATACAACATTCTACACAGAGACAACATTCTACACAGAGATACAACATTCTACACAGAGATACAACATTCTACACAGAGAAAACATTCTACACAGAGATACAACATTCTACGCAGTTACACAGAGACAACACTCTACACAGAGATACAACATTCTACACAGAGATACAACATTCTACACAGAGACAACATTCTACACAGAGATGCAACATTCTACACAGTTACACAGAGACAACACTCTACACAGAGATACAACATTCTACACAGAGACAACATTCTACACAGAGATACAACATTCTACACAGAGACAACATTCTACACAGAGACAACATTCTACACATAGATACAACATTCTACACAGAGAAAACATTCTACACAGAGATACAACATTCTACACAGAGATACAACATTCTACACAGAGATACAACATTCTACACAGAGATGCAACATTCTACACAGTTACACAGAGACAACACTCTACACAGAGATACAACATTCTACACAGAGATACAACATTCTACACAGAGACAACATTCTACACAGAGATGCAACATTCTACACAGAGATACAACATTCTACACAGAGATACAACATTCTACACAGAGATACAACATTCTACACAGAGACAACATTCTACATATAGATACAACATTCTACACAGAGATACAACATTCTACACAGAGATACAACATTCTACACAGAAATACAACATTCTACACAGAGATACAACATTCTACACAGAGACAACATTCTACACATAAATACAACATTCTACACAGAGATACAACATTCTACACAGAGACAACATTCTACACAGAGATACAACATTCTACACAGAGATACAACATTCTACACATAGACAACATTCTACACATAGACAACATTCTACACAGAGATACAACATTCTACACAGAGATACAACATTCTACACACAGACAACATTCTACACAGAGACAACATTCTACACAGAGATACAACATTCTACACAGAGATACAACATTCTACACAGAGACAACATTCTACACAGAGACAACATTCTACACAGAGATACAATATTCTACACAGAGATACAACATTCTACACAGAGATACAACATTCTACACAGAGATACAACATTCTACACAGAGATACAACATTCTACACAGAGATACAACATTCTACACACAGACAACATTCTACACAGAGACAACATTCTACACAGAGATACAACATTCTACACAGAGATACAACATTCTACACAGAGATACAACATTCTACACAGAGATACAACATTCTACACACAGACAACATTCTACACATAGACAACATTCTACACAGAGATACAACATTCTACACAGAGATACAACATTCTACACAGAGATACAACATTCTACACAGAGATACAACATTCTATACACAGACAACATTCTACACAGAGATACAACATTCTACGCAGTTACACAGAGACAACACTCTACACAGAGATACAACATTCTACACAGAGATACAACATTCTACACAGAGACAACATTCTACACAGAGATGCAACATTCTACACAGTTACACAGAGACAACACTCTACACAGAGATACAACATTCTACACAGAGATACAACATTCTACACAGAGACAACATTCTACACAGAGAAAACATTCTACACAGAGACAACATTCTACACAGAGACAACATTCTACACATAGATACAACATTCTACACAGAGACAACATTCTACACATAGATACAACATTCTACACAGAGAAAACATTCTACACAGAGATACAACATTCTACAGAGAGATACAACATTCTACACAGAGATACAACATTCTACACAGAGATGCAACATTCTACACAGTTACACAGAGACAACACTCTACACAGAGATACAACATTCTACACAGAGATACAACATTCTACACAGAGACAACATTCTACACAGAGATGCAACATTCTACACAGAGATACAACATTCTACACAGAGATACAACATTCTACACAGAGATACAACATTCTACACAGAGACAACATTCTACATATAGATACAACATTCTACACAGAGATACAACATTCTACACAGAGATACAACATTCTACACAGAAATACAACATTCTACACAGAGATACAACATTCTACACAGAGACAACATTCTACACATAAATACAACATTCTACACAGAGATACAACATTCTACACAGAGACAACATTCTACACAGAGATACAACATTCTACACAGAAATACAACATTCTACACAGAGAAAACATTCTACACAGAGATACAACATTCTACGCAGAGATACAACATTCTACACAGAGATGCAACATTCTACACAGTTACACAGAGACAACACTCTACACAGAGATACAACATTCTACACAGAGATACAACATTCTACACAGAGACAACATTCTACACAGAGATGCAACATTCTACACAGAGATACAACATTCTACACATAGATACAACATTCTACACAAAGACAACATTCTACACAGAGACAACATTCTACACATAGATACAACATTCTACACAGAGATACCACATTCTACACAGAGATACAACATTCTACATAGAGACAACATTCTACACAGAGATACAACATTCTACACAGAGATACAACATTCTACACAGAAATACAACATTCTACACAGAGATAAAACATTCTACACAGAGATACAACATTCTACACAGAGATACAACATTCTACACAGAGATACAACATTCTACACAGAGACAACATTCTACACAGAGATACAACATTCTACACAGAGATACAACATTCTACGCAGAGATACAACATTCTACACAGAGATACAACATTCTACGCAGAGATACAACATTCTACGCAGAGATACAACATTCTACACAGAGATACAACATTCTACGCAGAGATACAACATTCTAAACAGAGATGCAACATTCTACACAGTTACACAGAGACAACACTCTACACAGAGATACAACATTCTACACAGAGATACAACATTCTACACAGAGACAACATTCTACACAGAGATGCAACATTCTACACAGAGATACAACATTCTACACAGAGATACAACATTCTACACAGAGACAACATTCTACACAGAGACAACATTCTACACATAGATACAACATTCTACACAGAGATACCACATTCTACACAGAGATACAACATTCTACATAGAGACAACATTCTACACAGAGATACAACATTCTACACAGAGATACAACATTCTACACAGAAATACAACATTCTACACAGAGATACAACATTCTACACAGAGATACAACATTCTACACAGAGATACAACATTCTACACAGAGATACAACATTCTACACAGAGACAACATTCTACACAGAGATACAACCTATTGTTGAGAAACTTTCAGATACCCATCTCAGTCAGGGTAAGAAGTTAATTAGGGCCGTAATAATCAAGTCTAAAATTAATCATAAAACAAGGTATACATCTTGTAAATTATGATATAACTCAAAGTATAATGCGTAAGAAAGGCAGAAATATACACATGATAAAAATATTTGTAAGTCTCTTGAAATTTGAACTTTTGAGCAAGTGAGATCGCTCAAATTTATTTGGGATATGGGGAGATCGTATCCCCTATCTAGCCCCCTATCAGTACAGATATTACATTACTATTTTTACAAGGTACATGAAATGTGATTATAAACGGAATCTACAATATAAAATGGAGAATAGCACACTTACGATGTAGAGTACACTTGGACATTTTTACTGTATTTTTACGGTGTGGTCCTGCAAAAAATAATTTCTACTGGTTTACATCAATTATTACAAGGCTGAGATCCAATCTCCAAAGAATGTCCAAACTCCAAAGTGATGAATTCGCAGAAAGTGAGGTCACGTGTCTCGATGTGAAACAAGAACAACCTTCATCACCCATCAGTAGGGACTGCCTAAAAGGGTGACCATGACCATGACCGTGACCGGTCATGTATGTCTAAAAGGGTGACCGATCGTGACTTTTAGAAAAAGGCAAAAAGAAGATAGAAATAAGACATTGGGCATAACAAACACAGCTTGGCCAATTTATATGGCTAAATGCAATCCAATTCTTTACTTGTTAAAGAAATTTAAGAGTTGATTTTGTCGTGTTGAGTCAATAACAAACTGGGAATTTCTGATAGGCGTCTAAACCGATGACTAACCCACGCTGTGACGGGACAATAGAAAGTATGCTTAGAAGTGACAAAGTTTCAAACTGCGAACGTTAAACTTCAATGTTCAACGTTCGCACCTTCTTCTAAAAAAGTCCAAAACGAGACGGTAGTCTTGACGGCGGGCTAAACTTCAAAGTTCACACCTCAAATTTCTAAAGTTCAACGTTCACACTTTTCTGCCTTGAAATTCACAACGAGGCACAGCAACAAGGGAACGAGTTTATTCATAAAAATCATTAATGAATAAATATGATCGAAAGTGCTCTGCGAAATAAAAACAGCGAAAATAAAATAAAATAAAATAAAATAAGTATCAGCGAAAGTGCTCTGTATGCTTCAGTAAATAAAATGCATGGCAAAACATCAAAATGCTGAAAGCAGAGCAATATCATCATCATCATCATCATTTATTCAGGACTTGAATAAGAATGATTTATAAATAACACTATAATTTTACAAAAATATACTTTCCAGGATAGATATTTGAAGAACGATTTGATCAACTTAATTATGTTATTCCGTGTAAATGCTTCCCAGTATAAATTAATAGATCAAAGATCACAAGTTTAATACGTAAATCGCGTAATACGTAATAAGTAAATACGATCTTCAGACGGTTTATTATAAAGAGTATACCCGATTACCCTGTTACAATTACGTTTAACTGACACTGTAGTAGACTTACTTGTCATGCTGTCAGTACGTCAGTACCCGGGGAGTACTTCTCTTAAAATAGGCTGTGGGATGTCATAGCCCCGTAATAAATATTTTGAGTCAAAATTTGAGCCATTTTAGGATGAATATAACGATGCAAAACATCGCGAAGTTTTGAAGATAGTTATTGATTTTACTGTACTTTCAATAAAAATATGCACCAGTCAATGCCATCAAGTGTGCCTAAATTCAAGTATGCCTTTCCACGACTGGGTATCCTCGAATGGGGGTGTTATAGTCCCCCTGTCCCCCTATGGTATAGGCTGAAAATAACAAATTTGAAGACACATAATTTACAGTAATATGTTTATAGATATATGAACCAAATATAAGAATTATTTAATATTACAACGTTAAAAAAAAGAAAACACATAGAACACCACGTCTCATTGCCCTTGAACTAACTGTTACTTTCGATGATTCCAAAGTTGAATCCCTGCACGAGACGCGGCAGTGGAACACCCCTTCACTACTTGAAGCAATTAAACTACAATCTTTACCATCATCATCGGTGATCACTTTCCCGTCGCGATACAATGTATACTCAATATTTACCTTTTCTGTCACATTACTCTTCTTATTCGCTTTGAAAATAATCCATTGATCTACCGTAGGTCCCCTGCCATTCGGTATGAAGAGTGCACGGTTCATCAGTATATAATGATATCTTTATATCCCTGAAAAATTCTAGCTTTAAAATATGGGACTGTCCTTCCACTTCGAACTTGGATTCGGAGGGGAGTAACTCCAGCTCTTTAGTCGGAACGGGGTGTACCCCTTTGGAAAAAAGTGAAGTCTGTTGATGCTACCCAAAAAGTTTCAAAACTTTAAAATAATACCCAAAAAATTTTCAAAAAATTTTGAAGAAGTCAAAAATAGGATACCCAAAAGTTCAAAAACTTGAAACGCGATACCCAAAAAAGTATTTTCTCAGCTGGAATATGGAACTAAAAAGAGTGGAGCGTCTAGCAGTCATGTGGGAATTACCCCCCCCCGAGAATTGGATCTAACATTCGCTATATCAGTCGAAGCAGACGATGTACGATGTCGTTCCTCGCAAGATATGGAGAATGCTTTGAAATCTGATTTAAAATTACATCCATGCAAAGACTGCAATTTGCCAATGGATTTGACTCATGGCTATTTTACTGCAAATCATCCATGGAAGCATGGATCCTGCCTATCCAGTTGAATTGTAATGATCCAGCATCGATCCTGAATTTACCCAAATCGTTAACGTTATTTAGTGGCAATAGTTTCGAGCCAGAAACAGCAACGCCCTCTTTGAAGGCAAGCATTTCACAGCTGTATTGAGGAAAGATGGAGTAATATATTACTACGATGGGTCGTGGAGTGGCCGTAGCTTTAGAACATTTACTAAACAGTTTTTAGTAGGCAAAATACTGAATTATGCTTTGTATTTTTTAAAAGTTTAATCCGATATCTAGAACTATACTACCGTACATACATAATCATACAATAAATAAGAAGTGCCACCACGAAAATAAATATTACCTGCGAAACTTTAAGGAAACAAATACAAAGTAAATACATTGAATACAACATAGCTAAGTGTAAATCAATAATATAATTTTTCATACATGTATATAAAGAGAGTTACTGGTTATGTTTTACATTAGAATAAATTCCGTCTGGAGAGCGTACAAGCGCGAAACTCAGAGTCACGGTAAAACTTGACTAATCTTTGTTTCATTTATACAATAAATACATCTTAATTAGTGTTTTTTCAATTAAATTATTGTAGTTTTTTCAAAATGATTAGTAAGCTCAAATTTCAGATTAGTTGTATGCATGAAATTATCAATTAGAATTTATAACTGCCTATATAGTTTATTAGTCATGCTAAATCAACAGATCGGTCCATACACTCAAATTCGTGGATACATATATATATATAGTAGACGCTTAGAGTAATTTCCACTTATTCAAGAACTATCGAAAGTAATGGTATACTGTATCTACAAATCCAGTGAGACTAGAAGGAGGGGAAGGAGTGCTATATAGACCCCTGTCGGAACTACATACACGCAATGTCACACATGTATTAATTTTTTAAACTTGAAGAAAAACCGCTGTAGGGAAAGGTTGTCCCTTTCTCGAGAATATCATGACGTCATTCCTGAAGAAACTTACTAATATTCAAATAATTTCGAATACGTTTATTTTAAAGTTCATTATTTCTTAGAATTTTTAAGCGGGAATGAACCTCAAGTTGCACCTGTACAGCACTTGTTCTTGTTCGATACTTTACTGATAGTGATATGCGAAGTATTTTTATTTTACAGACTATTTGAAGCTGAAACTATTTTATTTTATTTTCGCTGTTTTTATTTCGCAGAGCACTTTCCATCATATTTATTCATTAATGATTTTTATGAATAAACTCGTTCCCTTGTTGCTGTGCCTCGTTGTGAATTTCAAGGCAGAAAAGTGTGAACGTTGAACTTTAGAAATTTGATGTGTGAACATGGAAGTTTAGCCCGCCGTCAAGACTACCGTCTCGTTTTGGACTTTTTTAGAAGAAGGTGCGAACGTTGAACATTGAAGTTTAACGTTCGCAGTTTGAAACTTTGTCACTTCTAAGCATGGTTTCTATTGTCCCGTCACAGCATGGGTTAGTCATCGGTTTAGACGCCTATCAGAAATTCCCAGTCTGTTATTGACTCAACACGACAAAATCAACTCTTAAATTTCTTTAACAAATAAAGAATTGGATTGCATTTAGCCATATAAATTGGCCAAGCTGTGTTTGTTATGCCCAATGTCTTATTTCTATCTTCTTTTTGCCTTTTTCTAAAAGTCACGATCGGTCACCCTTTTAGACATACGTGACCGGTCACGGTCATGGTCATGGTCACCCTTTTAGGCAGTCCCCATCAGTAGTCAAACAGAAAAACCAACATTTTCACTTTGTTTCTGGCAATTATGACAGACATTATCCAGGTTGCAATATATACCTCTTGCCATGGATAGCCAAGAAAAGCATTTTGTATTGTTATTTATTATATTTTAATTATGCGGATATGTTATCAAACATTAATGCATTCCAAGCAAAATAACCGATGCTGAAAGTCTGCTGACAATAAAATGGCGTCACCATCTCCTAGGCCTACGAAAGAAAAATGGTAAGATACTTTGACCTTACATTCTGACAATATAGGCTTACTATTAACTAACATGACCAAAGAATTTCACGAGAAGCGGCGTTCTCAAAGATAATTTTAGTCTACAAATGCTTGCTTTCGCTTTGCTACTAATGCGGAATTAAATCAGCGCTCCCGCCCTCCCGTGAATTTGTTATACAAATATGTCAAATATGATGACTAACGCTCACACCATGTATGATATCACATCATTAGCAAGTGCTGCAAGTGAGCTAGTTACTCTTTTTGTCAACATAAACAACAACAAATCAAATGATCTTAAGCATAGTTGCAGTTGTTTTGAATCAATGCACAACGATATTTTGTGTTATCCTATTGTTTCATAAATGTTCACACGCTCATAAGGCGGAAAAAGACAGGAACCCAACACAAGCAAGTGTTGTAATGGCGTATAAACGTTTCAAAGAATTTTAGCCTGGAATTAGAAATGTTTACAAACGTTTAGAATATTTAATGCTCATTCACATTTTCCAATGTAAGACAATAGACCAAGCGCTACATTTCTAAAACGGCAGGTTTCTCCGGCCAACTTGAACTTCACACAAAATGTTCATAAAAATACCATAATACTTTCCCGTTTCTTGTTTAATCAAATTTCATTGTGGAGCTCACCAACGATGAATTTGTAAATCATTTCACGGTCAGAGCCCTGTTAATTCATACATTTTGTGTTTTCGTCATGCTTCTATGGATTCACAAAATCATGGGAGAACAAAAGATTCAAAGACCATGAAGCTCACATACAGCATTTTCTCAAAACGATAAGAAGGCTTTGACCGTGAATCATCAAAAATAAATTGGATTTTTGAAGGGTTCACAATATAATTTAATTGAAACAAGAAATAGGGAATTGTTTAGCATAATTTTATGAACACTTTTATGTGATTTTCAAGTTGGCCGGAGAAACCTGCCGTTTTAGTTCTGTGGCGCTCGGTCTACAAGTAATTGTTTTCTAAAATAGTACTTTGGTCTTTCGTTAGACATAGGCTATCAATTTATTTGTCGTCCAAATGCTGTGGTTTGTTTGTTGTTTACATTACTTCTGTGTGTATCACGCCTTGCTCTACATATAAACTGTAATTTGTAGCTCCTCTCTTTATAAATCAACCTTCAGTGGGGAAACAGCATGTAATGAATGTAATCTTTCACAATTCTACACAAACTCAATAGCTTTGCAAATTTCAGGCGAATTATTCGTTAATTGTAGTTAAATGAAATTTTACTGAGGTTAAACACTATCTTTGAATCCCGCTGCAAGCTCTCCTGTTAAATGGCACAAAGTCTTCTTATAGACACCAATCTGCCTTAGTGTTGAATTGAGCACATGTAACAGCATGACCCTGTCAGTTCCTTATTCCTAGGACCCTAGATTAAGCTAATTATCGGTGCAGCTCAGGGCGATACTGTTCTTTCTTTGCTTCAACGCACCGCTGAATGGTTGAGGAAAGTTGATGAGGGTTTATGCTTATTGAATGGCTTGTTTGATCTGTGACTGCATGTATGCCTATGATCTGTTATGTAAAAGCCTTCCATCTAAACAATGATGTCAAATTTGTATATGAACACAATTGTTATGCTGTTGCTATTGTATCTGTTGAAGCAGTTGATTTATGTGCTGCTGATATTTTACGGTGTTCATTGTTTACTTTCATTGGTGTTGTTGGTACTTCATTGTTGGTATTTCATTGGTACATTGTTTTCATTGGTGTTATGTTGTTGCTATGTTATATTTTGGGCCATGCCGCTAGTATCGATGTTGTTGTTGCTGATGTTGGTATGCTAATGCTTTGGGACGTGTTGCTATCATTGATGTTGTTGTTGTCGCTATGCTAATGCTTTTGGGGCATGCCGCTAACAATGATGTGGTTGTTGTTGATGTTGCTATGCTATCGCTTTGGGCCTTGCCGCTATTATTGATGTTATTTTTGCTGATGTTGCTATGCTAATGCTTTGGGCTGTGCTGCTATCGTTGATGTTGTTGTTGTTGCTATGCTAATGATTTTGGGACATGCCGCTATCAATGATGTGGTTGTTGTTGATGTTGCTATGTGCTATGCTAATGCTTTGGGCCTTGCCGCTATTATTGATGTTGTTGTTGCTGATGTTGCTATGCTAATGCTTTGGGCCGTGCTGCTATCATTGATGCTATTGTTGTTGTTATGCTAATGCCTTTGGGCCATGCCACTATCATTGATGTTGTTGATGTTGCTATGCTAATGCTTTGGGCCATGCCGCTATTGTTGATATTGTTAATTGCTAGGCTAATGCCTTTGGGCCATGCCGCTATCATTGATGTTGTTGTTGTTGATGTTGCTATGCTAATGCCTTTGGACCATGGCGCTATCATTGATGTTGTTGTTGTTGATGTTGCTATGCTAATGCTTTGGGCCATGCCGCTGTCATTGATGTTGCTGTCGTTGCTATGCTAATGCGTTTGGCCATGCCACTATCATTGATGTTGTTGTTGCTGATGTTGCTATCAGGGCCGGATCTATTATTTTGGGCCTAAAGCAGAAATCATAAATAGGGCCAAAAAATTCCCCAAAACCTTTCACTTGACAATTAATCCACGGAAACAAAGGTGTTTGCAGATTTGAAGTAAATTTTCACACCTTAATGATACAATTGAGTTAGACCCTGCGTTAAGTGTTAAATACTGTAGCCTAATTAGCGTCACCCTTTTGTACATGGAAAAACCTATATTAAAAATTATTAGTTTGCAATTGGTTGTGATGGAATGAAACACTACGAAAGATTCGCAAAAGTTTCTCTAAATCATTGGTTAATTGAAAAAAAAAGGTGACCTTTAATTTGAAAAGGCCCATTTTCGGAAAGGCCTAAAGCATTTGCTTACTCTGCTACGCCTAAATCCGGCCCTGGTTGCTATGATAATGCTTTTGGGCCATGCCGCTATCATTGATGCTGTTGTTGTTGTTGTTGCTGTTGCTATGCTATGCTATTCTGAGTTTTTTGATTGCTGTCGTTTAGTGCTGGTCAAGTGTGGCACATATTTTGTTAAGAAAGTTGGCATTCTGCTCATTATTGTTATGGGAGGAACCGCTTCAATTGCTAATGGAATATAATTTCTGAGATCTGCAAGTGATTTGCATCAGAGCTAGGTATCAATTTTCTGATGATTTTGGTGTTGCTTGCTGATTTCAACATTATTTAAAAAAAAAACAAAAAAAAACTGTAGAACGTTTTCTTAGTCTACTGCCCTGAAAGTCAACCCTGATTTATTGTGCACCATCAGAACTAATATGCACTTCTCACGGTGCGTTTATGCATGTTTCTGTTTTCATCAATCCTTGGTTATCTGATTCTAATATTCAACCCATGGATTGTATTATAAGGCGTGCGATCGCACGCGCACGCCTCCACGCACGCCTGATTTTGATTTTTTTGCAATTAAGTTCAGTGATGATTCTGATGACACATTTTAATCTCATTTCAATTTCCCGTTTTATTTTGCTATTATTTATTATTCAATGAACTTCAATCTACTACTATAATGATTCTAATTCAACTTGCTGGACAATTTTTTGATTGGAGAGACATGCTCCACTCCATCCATGGATTTACCAGCAAATGTTGATATTAAAAAGAATAAATTTGTGTTGCCATGACAACTGATAACATGACGCATGTTGTCATGACAACAATTATCTGATGGTGTGCGATAGCACGCCTTGATCATTTTAGGCGTGCGTTTTATAGCACCCGTGTCATCTCTATAATACAAACCATGATTCAACCGGTGCTTGGGTATGTTTGGTGGGAGGTTCAGTCATCCCTGACCCTCCTCCAAGCACCTTGGAGGTAAGGTTTGGTTGTTTGTCAGGTCTGCTATTGCTCAACTAGCTATTGTATTTTGCTGCCAACCTCCCACCAACCAAGCACCTAGGCCAAATTTATTGTGATGTTAAAGATTCGAGATAAAGGGTTTAATGACGAGACAATGATTTCACGTTACACATCAACTCCCTGGAACACTAACAGACTATGTGCATCACTTCCTGGAAACTGAGGCGTTTTCTCTGTGTTTTACATTTCTCAAAGTAGGCTACACACGTCTCACTTCCCTGAGCAAGTAAAATAATGTTTAGAACTTTAGACTTTTGAAGTTTTATTAATTTTGAATTTGTAATTTTTTTTTTTACATGCAATATGGTGTGCTAGTTAGGGCTTTGGCCACCAGTCCCCCGCAGGGTTTAAATTTCTTAAAAGCAATTTAGAGGATTCCCATCCAGCATCGTTGTTTCTGGAAATCTTGGACCATTGTGACATCCAGGCCTTCCAGGGTCCAATAAAAGTGGGGATCTTAGAACCAGGAAGGCTTTTGAAAATTCAGAAGAAAAGTTGATAACATTATAACTAGGATCACGTTTGTCACTGTTTGTGGTACTTTTACCTTACCAGTGGTATTTTTCTTACTAAACGACTATATTTCGTGTATAAGGCGAGGCAGGCTTTTGGAGCCCTTTTTAAAGTTGTAGAAGGTCGATTTATGCACATCAATATACGGTATTCCATTTTAATTCCATAATCAGTCCCTCCTGAAGCCATTTTTGTTATTGTTCTGCAGGACACGTAAAATTTCCAAATCTCAAGAAAAAAGACGTCTCCATGATTGTTGTCGTAATGGTAACTTGAAAAAAGTCAAGGACCTATTACGTAATGATAGTAGAGCTCAGCAAATGCTAAATGAGCAAGCTGGATTATTTGGTTATACACCATTACATGAAGCAACATGTAATAAACGTGAGGATGTTCTTGAACAGCTATTACTCTACGGTGGTGATCCAAATGCGTTATCAAATGGTTTATACACCCCACTACATCTGGCTGCATCTAATGGTCATGTTAAAAGTATTAGATTATTGTTAAAATATAACGCAAATATTAAAAAAAGAAACGAATTTCATAAATCTCCATTCGAAACCGCTATACAGAATGGACGACCAGAAGCTGCTAGAATACTCAAGAGTGCAGGTATGTTTACTGGAATAACTTGGGCTTATTAATTGAGTCTCTGATTGAATTCAGTTTAATCAGATCCATCCCATTCTTCTATTTTTCAAAGAAAAATCAAAATTTTTGTGGTTATAGGTCTAACCCCCACAACCACAACTTCAGAAGAAAATGTTTGAATATTTTAGGATTCCAGAAAATTAAACCTTTTTTCAAACCCTGTACATGATCAATTCAGTTACAGTCGAACTTGCTTAATATCCCCCTCTGGTACGGATGAAAAGCGGGACATTAAGCAAGGTGGGATATTAAGCGATGTAGGATTATGAGAGTTTGTATGGAGAATGGATAATAGAAATCAGTTTTATGTGGGGATATTAAGCAAGATGGGACATTAAAAGAGGGGATATTAACCGAGTTCGACTGTAGAACAAACTTGACCAGTCCCATCAACTCCGTTACATTGCATCTTGGAGTAATTAAAATATCAAACTTTATCTAGGGTGGATATTCCACCTTACTCCAATGCTAAATTTCCAGGTTCCTGTCCTTCGTACATCCTTTTTGTATTATTGATACAATGAATCTTGGATATAGCCAGGGTCAGACAAAACGATCAGAATTTTTTTGTTGAGGTTTGACCAAAAAATCATAAAATTATCAATTTTCTTCTGAATAAGCTCTATCTAACCTTTTGTCTGACGAATCGCTACTGAAAACATACTGGAATTGTATTGGGTAATGAGACTATACTGAATTTCACCAGATACTTTATAATCTAGATTCTTCTCATTCTACTGAAAAACTACTGAAATGCACCTTAAAAGTTGAAATCTATTAAAGGGCCTAATTCAATAGCCTATTCAGTAAGGTTTCAGTATGTTTTCAGATTTTTGAAATTTTTAGTGTATGTGATCATTCTTTGAAATTTGTCTAGAGGTGAAATTTGCTGCGGCAGAAGATTTTAAAGACATAGGTCGTCTTATCCAAGATTTACAATGTGGTAGAGATGTTGAAAAAGATTGTTTCGATGGAGCACTCAAAGTTGCTGTAAGAAAAAATCACCAACGAGCTGCTGGCTATCTTGTATTACAAGGAGCAAAAAATGTCACGGCATGTTTATGCGAGGCACTACAAAAAGCTGCGGTATCACAAACTGCTGCATTACTATTGGCATGTCATGCAGCTGATATTGGCGACAAAGAAATGTTGAAGCTACTTTTTCTTGACAATTATAAATTTGACAAGGATTCAAACCTGAGCACTGAGGCTATGAATAAAACGGCAGCTGAAAGGGCATATCTTCCAAAGGAATGGAATCATATGATTACGTATGAACAGCTTATTGATCTGAGGTAAAAAAATATCATCTTGATAATATATACTGTACATGGCTTGTATTCCTGAAATCACACGCATGCGACAAAACGCATGCCTCAAAAACCTAAGGTGTGTGATGGTGTGCGATTTGTTACCATGGCAATATGATAACCAGTTGTCATGGCAACACAATTTTGAGCTGTTTTACAAGTCGTTTTTATTGGTGATAAATACAAGCTAAACATCAAACTTATTAATTAAAGATTTTATATGCATGATAAAAAGAGACTCTGTGTTTTTGATTTAATATTAAAACAAACATAATTTTGAAAACACTCCTGCCTGATGATGAGGGTCCGACAAAGTCCAGAAACTTGGAAACCTAGTTTGCGGAAAACTAGAAAAATTCAGAAGGTTAGCCAAAATGTTGGATATGAAGCCAAAATAAAGCTTCGACTTTGCGCTTTTATGTCAGTAAAATTACTGAAACATTTTCTAATGTTTATCTAACAATATAAGGTTTGCGGGAGGTAAAACATTTTGTCGGACCCTGCTGATGATCTCATTTCACAATCAGCGCTTGGTTGATTCTAATGAAAACAGGGGATTGAAAGGTGATAACATTTTCTAACAATAGTACAGAAGGTGTTGAATTTCAATGCAATAAAAATAAATGCTTTGTTTGCTTTAATGAAGCTTGGCATTGATAAATTAGAAAATGGGAAAGAATTTATGTCAAGTTAATTTTCAAATGAATAATTTCTTTTTTTTATTGGAAAGTAGGCATGCGGTAGATCGCACGCCTCGGAACACCGAGCCATGTGTGGAGGTGTATGCGTGCGATCGCACGCCTCGGAATACAAGCCATGATACTGTAATTAGGCTAGATTCAGTGACGTCAGCGTTCAATAAAATATTTTTATTTCCAGGATTCTAATTTTTGCTTCAAAGTTTTTCTGGTTGATTACATTATCATGCAAATGGTTTTATAGTTTTTTTAGGGGTTATTGTCCATTTATTATCATAAAAATATAATAACTGCACCTACGATAATCATTCATCTTTCACAAAAAAGAAAGAAGTTCTTCTCCTTCTGATTGTAAAAACTTGAATATATTTAATTTCCTCCTCTTCCTTCTGAATTTGTGCTAGCATTCTGTGACTCTCAGTCCCGGAATCCTACATTTTATCAAACCTTGATTGACATACATTAACAGCTGACATGAATACTCATCATAGGGAGAGCTAAGATGGCTGACGCATAGAACTTACTTAGGCAAGAGCTTCTACCCCATGTTCTTCTCCATGAAACTGAGAGTCGCGGCACACAGACTAGAATAACTTCTTACTAAAAGTCGTTGCTCATTGCTTACTCATTTCAGTCCAACAAATTTGAAAACGATCCAAATGCTTTCCAAATGACATTACAAAGCATTGGACTTACCAACGTTGTAAACACTGTCATGTAAATAAGAACAGTAAAAGCTGGGCATGATATCCATAATGTGGCCACTTCAGTATAACACAAATGCATTGTTTTATGAAAACAACCCTGTGTACAGGGTCGGACAAAAGGTTCAGCCTTCTGGAATCCTTGATGCATTTCAAGATTTCTTCTGAAATTTTTGTTGAGGTTTGACCAATGATGCAATGAATCATAAAAATATCAGTTTTTTCACAATTTGTTCTAGAATTCTGGAAGCTAGGATTCCAGGATTCCTGCTTTTGCCGGACCCTACCTGTATGTAAAGGTCACCTGTCTATAGTGGTCAATCTATTTAGGTTTTATAATTGGCTGCTGCTATGTAAATGATTTCACTGGACTTTAATAATCTGAATGTCTGACAATAATTTTTCAATTTTAGGAGTGCCGCTAATCAAATAGATATGTCATTTCCTGTAAGCATTGCCGTTAACAAAGGAAAATATGATGCCGCTAAAGTTTTGGTATTTTACAAGTATTGTGATCGTGAACGTAAAACAGTTGATTGGCATGGTTTAGCTCTACCAATGGTGCAAGATACGTGGATTATTGAAATTCGAAAATATGAGAAACTGATTATCTCATCAAATGACCTCAAAATATTTCCTGCACCGATCACTTCAATGAAACAATTATTGAGATTAGATTTATCACGTAATCGAATATCAAGTATACCAAAAGAAGTTATTGAATTACCAATGTTACGTAATCTTAATCTATCACACAATCGCATCAACGTAATTCCAGAAGCAGATGATTGGTCGAAATCATTGAAAATTTTAAATATTAGTGATAATCATTTGAAATTTTTACCTGATAGCATTTCATCATCCAGTTTAAAAGATTTGAATGTAGCAAGGAATGAATTACGTACTGTACAATTCTGTATATGTAATCTTTTATCTTTGGAAGCACTTGATATTAGTTCAAATAGATTTATCACAGTACTACCACCGGAACTTGGAAGACTTACAAAATTAGATACACTAGAGATCAATGATATGAACCAGGTAACTTTCATTAATTATTGTAAGTAGTGTAGTGGTGTAGGTAGGATTAGCTCAGATGGCAAAGCAACCGAACTTCAGATTAGGTCATGTCTGATCGACTGTGGTTCAAATCTCCCCCCCCCAAGGTCAACTCAGCCTTGACTTTATCGAAAACATCAAATGAGTACCACGTAAGGATGGCGGATGGAATGGTCCTGAGGGAATTGCATTGTGAGTAGCTGCGACGCATCGTTGCGCATTGACAATCATGACCTTTCTCCCATGAAATCTGTTGAAATTGAAACTGTCTAAATTACTTTTTTTAGTGTAGCGGTTATGGATTTAGATCTTTATCCGCTGAATCTGGTGAGCTCAAGTTATTACCTTTAATACCTAGATATCCTTGATTTCATGCTATTTTTGAAATTTAAATTCTCATGTATAAGCTCTTTTGTGTATAGTTTGTGGTACTTTAAAGCCCTGGGCAAACGACGGCAACATTTGCGAGACAAATCTGTATTTTGTTTGACGTGTGTTTTTGTGTTTTGAAACAGTCTTTTCAGGAGCGGCTAAACGACAAGGATTTTCTCAAGACTTTTCTAGAACAACTCAGATTGAGCTTAAAAAGAAGCCATGGAGAAGCAACAACATCGAAAAAGTTCGATACATTTCGAACAAAGTAGTTCGAAAAGAATAACGAAGACGTTCGATAACAAAAATCCTTGTAAAGACTTTGAAAATGTTTGATGACCATCAAACACGATGCAGCAAATAAAATACACGATGCAACACGTCAGACAAAATCGAAAGAGTGGTTAAACGACAAGAACTTTCGAAGGATTTGAAAGTCGTGCAAATGTTGCCGTCGTTTGCCCAAGGCTTAAGAGTCAGATCCTGATTCCAATGAAGATTCATGTTACTTACTCAGTTATCTCTTACTGTAGTTGTTTATCTTATTCTTTGATTTGCTTATGACCAACATAGGGAGATCGTTTAAATATTTTAATTAAATTGCAGATTAACGATCCACCTGAGTCGCTCCGATTTCCAACAACCAGCTTAATTCGTCATTTAAGAGCTCGTCTACGCGGTTCTGAGCCATACTTTACTATGAAACTCATGTTGGTTGGCTATGCTAACCGTGGTAAAACAACCCTTCTCCATCGCTTAAACAAAGAATTTACATATGATAGAGATGATTCTACTAAAGGTGAGATTCTACTAAAGATGTTCTCTTACAACTGAATCTAAGCTGATCCAATAGGCAAAAAGCAGTCATATTTATATATTAAAAATCTATAATAAGAGACAAAGATGAGGCAAAGTATAAAAATAATAAAAATATAATATTGTAAAACGTTGTCTTACTGATCAGACATAGGGCTCAATGCAATAAATATATTGTTTCAGAGCTTAGATAATTATAATAGACAGATAATCAGACAGTCATATTTGCTACTTTAAGTTTCACGCCCGAGCGATCATCTAGCAAATATGATTGTCTGATTCTCTGTTGTCTATTATTATTAGTAATAGATTTATCTATCGTCAGATGTGATCATAGACATACATAGACTGCTGATTCCATTGCCAAACTTCATGGAAAACACATAGCGACTATGAGCATCCATAATGGCTGACGCAAGGTACCAAAATGGAGGCTTAAAAACCGCGAAATTTCAAGCCAGTTTTTGAGCAATTTTCGTTTCTAAAAGAAACAGAATTTTTATTTCTAAAAGAGATATTGATGACTACCAATTTCAAGTTGCATCATACATGAGTTAAAAATTCTATTTTTTAATCGTATTTGAAGTTAAATAGTATATATTTTTTTTATATTTCCTTGTCTCTCTGTGTGATTTTAAATTATTCATAAATATTTGAAAATAATTGTGATCCTATGAACAAATCTCGCTTTGCTGGCAGGAAAATTCTATTTAAACTATCTTTCTATGACAGTGAGAACATATTGTTTGGAGTTTAGATTACAAAAGAGTTTATAGAGATCAAATAATTTGAAAATGTCAATGAGGAGAGCGCTAAAATTAGTCCTTTGCGTCAGCCATCTTTGTTCCCCATGTTGCACATTTTCGTCAGCAGTCTATGTAAGTCTATGGATGTGATAGTGCTCAATCTTAATTAGACATTGGCAGAGCTGTAATATCTAAGGATGATGACTGATATTGTTACTTAATGAACATTGCTGATTGCACACTGCTTGAAAATTTTGTAACAGTAATCAAGAATGTGTTTTCTTTGACTCAGTCATCATCCTTATGTAATAATAATAATAATAATAATAATAATAATAATAATAATAATAATAATAATAATAATAATAATAATAATAATAATAATAATAATAATAATAATAATAATAATAATAATAATAATAATAATAATAATAATAATAATAATAATAATAATAATAATAATAATAATAATAATAATAATAATAATAATAATAATAATAATAATAATAATAATAATAATAATAATAATAATAATAATAATAATAATAATAATAATAATAATAATAATAATAATAATAATAATAATAATAATAATAATAATAATAATAATAATAATAATAATAATAATAATAATAATAATATTTCTGTAATAATAATAATGATACTTATAATTATTACTGCATCAAAATATATGATTAACGTATTGTTTCAATTGTTTTGATTACTTCGTAACTTCGTCAAGTTTTGTCAACGACTGAATTAATATTTTTGAGAAATAATCATTTGAAATTAAAGGAAATTCAATTTGAATTCAAGTGATGTCATTGTGTCTAATTTCAATCTGTTTTTTCCAATTGTGTTTAACGATTGGAAATGTTAAAGCATTTGGTGCCGGACTTTGAAGAGTCCTTGATGTAGTTATAAAATTCGCAAAGTTGATAAATTTTCATGATTAAAGTTAATTTAATTGAAATTTCAGGTGTTGAAATCAAAGATATTATTATCAAAAAAGGAATGTTTCAAAATAACGAGCAATATACATTTCGTTGTTGGGATTTTGCTGGCCAAGAAGAATATTATGCTACACACCAATGCTTTTTATCAAGACGTTCCATTTATTTAGTTATTTGGCGTTTAACTGACGGTGAAGATGGTATCAATGCCTTAAGACCTTGGTTAGATAATCTGGCATCTCGTGTGCCTGGTTCGACAATAATATTTGTTGGTACTCATCTTGATAAAGTCTGTAAAGATAATAAAAGTTTTGCAAGTACTAAAAAGAAAGCTATTACTTCTATTAATCAATTATTGGAGTCAGAAAGTCGATATAAAGACAATATTTGTTCAGGCTCGCCCGATGCTCACGTTATTCTTGTCTCAAATGATGCTCTATCAGAATTTTGCAGACCAAGTAAGTATTTTAAACATATAGCCCAACAGGGTCGGATAAAATATTTACCTTCCAGGATTCCAATTTTCCCTTCCAAACTGAATCAGGGGATTCCATCATACAAACATTTTCTGGTAATTTCATCATTTCATCGTTTTCACATTTTTTATTTTATGGTTATTGTCCTAAAAATATGATAAAAGCTGAGCAGTTCTACTTCTCTGTCCACGAAAGGAAAGCAAACAATCTTTCTTCTGATTAAAGAAACTTGAATGCAATTATTTCTTCCCCTTCGTTCTGTATTTGTGCTAGCCTTCCGGGACTCTCCATCCCAGAATCTTTAATTTTATCGAACCCTGAAGCCCAATAGAGTTAATGCTGCAAGATACCATTCCATTTGTTTGCAGAGGATGTCATGAAGTGCAGAGTCCCTGAATAAAGGGTTACCACACAAAAGTTTGTTGTAACCCTATTCTAAAATAAAACAAATTTCATAATCAAGTTTGTTTATATTGCAAAAGGCATTCTAATCTTGCATTAATGATTTAAAATTCAATTTAAATTCTATATTTTCACTTACTAAAATGTCCTTGGATCAAATTTAAACTTCAAAACGTTAGTCTTTCTTAAATAGAGATAGCTTTGTTAATACAGTCAAACCTGTTATAACGGCCACCTCCATATAGCGGCCACCTGTCTATAGTGTTCACTTTTGCAATATCCAAAATAATTGTTTCTATTGAAATAGCCCTGTATGTAAAGGTCACCTGCATATAGTGGTCAATTTATGTACGTCTCATAGCTGGCTGTTATATACAGGTTTCACTGTAGTATCTCTTCAGTAATACATTGCAGTTTCCTATAATTTGACCTTTCTCCAAAATTGAAAAATTGATCTGAAAAAGCGAATTTTTCGGAAATTTGATCCCAGAAAGCTAGAAACTTTGCTACACCCTGGTATGCAGAGGTGGTCAGATGAATTGTTTATTTTGAGGTTCCTGATCTGATCTATGTGATTCATGTCCTAAAAATGTAGATCCTAATCCATGTCCAAAAAATTGTTGAAAATGAATTCGTGGAATTGATCTAAAATATATATATAGTCCTGTCCCATCCCAACCAGTTATATGTTACATTTGTATCCACACATAAGTGTTGATTGTTATTAGACGTCAGCATATTATCTCTTTGTGTGGCTCTAATAAGTCATTTTGGATCCTGTTTAAGGTCAGGCTAAATCTTTCAAGGGTCCAGATCCAAATACGAGTCTTGACAAAAGTTGAAGATCCTTCCGGAGCGTAGGTTTTGGAGCCTGGTCAAGCACACGTTTGGTCTGTTTGTTTTGCACAAGAGTATGGTTGTTGAATGTATTGAGCAAGATTAAATTGTTGCTTGTCGATATAAAGATCAACAAACATCGTGCATTAAATGGATTCAGAAATTTTCAATTTATGGTCTCTGTTCAATGGTCAGTAAATCTAAAGAGACGAACCGTATTTTGCATCACAGATTTGATTATTTATAATCAACTAATATAATATTGATGGAAATAAGTTTAATACAATAGTCAGACACTTCTGCAACAAAGGCTAACATTTCAAGAGTGACCACTATAGACAGGTGGCTGCTTTGAAGGTGAAATTATTTTATAACAGGTTTGACTGTGTACCTTGATTATATTTTCCTAGATATTGAATACCTACGTCAGTGCATCTATAAGGCAGCAGAACACATGAAAACTGAAAACGGGGTGAAAGTTATGGGTGAATTGATTCCATCAAGTTATTTATCATTGGTACGTTTATTGAAAAAGATACAACAGACAAGGCAAGAAAATGGACAAATGCCAATTCTACGTCGTGAAGAGTTTGATCGATTGGCTCTTCAGAATGTTTCAAAAAATGACAAAGACATTATGGACGTACAAGATTTGAATATTGCTACAAAATTCTTGCATGACATAGGTGAGATTACCGTGCATGAAACAATAATACAGTGAAACCTGTATATAACAGCCAGCTACGAGAGGTAGATAAATTGACCATTATAGACAGGTGGCCTTTATATACAGATTTGATTCAATAGAAAATACTATTTTAGACATTGGAAGAGTGACCACTATAGACAGGTGGCTGCTTTAAAGAGGTGGCCGTTATAACAGGTTTGACTGTAGTTTGTGTAAGTAATTAACCTAAACAAGAAGAAAAATTTCTCGTAATTTCAAACTATTTTTACTATTCCAAAATTCTAATATTAGCCCTATTTCATTGAAACACTGTCAAACCTGTTATAACGGTCACCTCTATACAGCGGCCACCTGTATAGTGGTCACTCTTGCAATGTCTAAAATAGTATTTTCTATTGAATCAAACCTGTATATAAAGGCCACCTGTCTATAATTGTCAATTTATCTACTTCTAGTAGCTGGCCGTTATATACAGGTTTCACCGTACCTTCAAAATGTTTTTATGTGTATGTGTTACACCGTATTATCAGTAAGTCCATTGTGGCTGCTGATAGCTACAATGTGTTTGACAAAGAGTTGTGTGATTGATGCTTTGTGACAGTGGATAAATTGCGATGTGTATGCAGTCAAACCTGTTATAACGGCCACCTGTCTATAGTGGTCACTTTTGCAGTATCCAAAATAATTGTTTCTATTGAAATAGCCCTGTATGTAAAGGTCACCTGCATATAGTGGTCAATTTATGTACCTCTCATAGCTGGCTGTTATATACAGGTTTCACTGTAAATTACTAAATTTGCTTTTTTTATTTTTGCTGGGAAGAAAATCATTCATATCTTCACAGACCCCAGTCCCCATGGTTTCCATAAAACCTCTGGTCCTGGTTACTCGTCTTGGCAAACAACTTGTCTTGGCAAACAAATGAGTAATTTTTGAGAAATGCAGGTTAAAAAAATGATCGTTCCAAATCTTAAAAACGTAAATTCAAACTTGAATGGTTTGGAGAACACAATTTTCAAATTTGTCGCTGTTATGGACACATTTTTGATATCTGTCTCGATCATATTGTGCTCACTCGTTGTGACTGAAAAATTAATTACACTGGTCATATTCAATTCCCATTTCATTGGTTTTTATTAACAAACAGTAATAGATATCAAGTAAAGTCAATTGTGTCTCATCATCATCATCATCATCTTTTTTTCATATGACTGATTTTTGACGGACTTAATTTGTCTTTTATTTATTACTTTTCTTAATCTCGTTTATTTGCTAGGTACTATTCTTCATTATGATGATCCAAATCAAGGACTACGTGATTTATATTTTATCAATCCATCTTGGTTATGTCGCTTAATGGCAGATGTTGTTACTGTCAATGTTGGTTATAACTTTTACATAAATGGCATCCTTTCTGTTAGTAGTATACCACTTATACTCGGTCGCAACAACAAAGAATTCCCTCAAGAATTTTATGCTCAATATTTACGCTTGTTGTATAGATTTCAAATTGCATGCAAAATTGATGAAGAACGTATTCTTGTACCTTCAATGCTAACAGACGTTGCCCCGGATGGTGCTGTTTCAAATTCATCTCGTAAAGTTGTACGTAGAGTACATTCATTTACATGTATCCCACATGGTTTTTGGAGTCGTTTTATTGGAAGAATGCTGTGTTACATCAAAGATATGTTAAGTGCACCATTGGAGTATACTAACGATTGTGTTGATGACATAGAACCAGATGGTAACGACACCTCTTCGCTATCCTGCTCAATTAATGCAAGTGTTGGTCGAGGCATTGTTCATCCATCAAATACATCATCAATTGGAGACTCCCCTTTTGATTTATCTTCAATGTATGATAGCTCAGGTGATGCTAGTCCAATGTCTTATGAAAGTAATCAACCTGTTTATGTTAATGATGTTTTTATGTCAAATAATGACACAGCAGAATCTCCTAACAGATGTTCTAAGCAATCAGATGATGATTTACCCAAATGGATGCTCGATAAAATGAAATCACAAAAATCTTCTCAAGCAAATAATGATTCTCACCTGCTCTCTTCTTCATCCGCTACTGACAGATCTTTTGATAACAACATTGAAAATAATTCTAGGCCATCATCACATGTTGATAGTATAGAATCATTTGGTTCAGTATCATCTCTAAGTGAATCATCATCATCAGTACCGCCATCTCCTATGGACGAATGTAATTCCATGTCGTCTTCACCACTTAATGACAATACAACACTTAACAACAACACTGATGATAATACATCTCAGCGTATTAAAGTACCTGAACGTCTAGTTGATGATGTATCATCTCAATCAAATACAAAACGTGGTAAAAGAAAACGAAGAGTCAGACTTTATGAATACGAGGATTACTTTGCATTAGATGACATCGATGTTGCTCAATTTTTTGAAACTGGAGTTTTACGTTGTTGGAAAACAGGAATTATGTTTAAGCATGAGAAATTGTATCTATGCGTCAAGACTGTCCCATCAAAGAGTCAAGGCCGTGAAGCAGTCGAAACTATTGTATCAAAATCGGCTCTCGGTAGTCAAGTGTTGACATTTATAATTGATCATATTACAACTTTAGTGCGTGAATGGTATCCTGGTCTAAGTGGACATGATGGCCAAACACCTTATGTTGCTCAATTGGTGCCATGTCCATTGTGCAGTGAATTTAGTGTTGCAAAACCACATATGTTTGACATAAGATCATGCTTATCAGAAGGAATGAAACAAGATTATATTACATGTCCAAATAATCATCATCCAAAATTAGTTGATTTACGCGTTGTTTGTCCTGATTTGATGTTTCAAGATTTATCCAATGATCTTGTTATTGATTCGTCTGATTTGGATTATATTCGTAACGATGATCGTAAACTTGGCGAAGGAGGTTTTGGTGTTGCTTATCGAGGTTTATGTGGTGATCAAAGCGTTGCTATCAAATTTTATAAATTCTTAGAAGATGACGACCCATTAAATTCATTAGATGTTTTTTATGATGTCAGACAAGAAGTTGTTATGCTTAGTAAATTAAAACGTCATCCTTTTATTGTTGATTTTCTTGGTGTTAGTCTTCGTCCGCAACTATGTTCAGTGATGCAATTAGCTGAGCAAGGCACTCTTGCACATGCTATCTTTAAAAAACAAGTTTGTTTAGATCGAGCAGTTGTGTTTAAAATAGCACGTCAAATCATTGATGCCATATCATATATTCATTTTAATCAAGTGATCCATCGTGATTTAAAGCCAGATAATGTGTTATTGTTTTCATGTGATGTGTTATCACCTATTAACGTGAAAGTGACCGATTTTGGCACAGCTAACTTTGTCAATTCAACTGGTCTTCAACAATGTATCGGTACTCCAGGTTACCACGCACCAGAAATGTTAGAGTATTCTAAAACTGATGAATATACTGTCAAAGTGGATGTCTATGCGTTTGCTATTTTATTATCGGTTTTAATTACAAAAAGAAAACCTTATTTTGATATTGAGCGCAAGATGGAAATTGACATGTATGTTAGTAATGGTATGAGACCAACATTTGCTGATTGTCCGCACTCTTTTTATGGATTTTTAACATTGGCCGAATTAATGAAAGTATGTTGGCAAACAAATTCAAGTAAAAGACCAACATCTAAAGAAATATTAGAGCAGTCATATTCACCTTTATATTCATTATTAATTGGTAAATTACCTTTGATAGATGGCCATAGTCCGCGTCAATTATGTCCTATGCCATTTTACAATGAGGTATGGTCAATGTGTGATAGTTCCGACGGCTCATGCGTTGTTGTGATTGATATGAAAAAAGGTATTATCAAGGAAAGTTTGAAACCAAATACAGGGAAGCATCGTCTTACACATTTTAATTTAGCGTTAATTGATAAAATTGATAACGATCATGTAATTGTTGTATTACGTGGTAACGATGATTTAGTATTAGTATACAAGGTCGAAAGTAAACGTCAAATTGCTATTATTTTACTATCAGAAGCTCATATTTCATCAATCAATACTCACGAAGATTCTTTACTTATTGGTTTACACAGTGGCTCGTTTTGGATTGTTAGTAAGAAAGAATTTATCAAAGGAAAACTGAAAAAGCTCTCAACTCACACAATTTCTGCACATCGACCAATCCGTGACATCTGTTGTTTACATTCACGTTTGTTTATTGCAAATAGTAAATATATTTATACGTGTAAAGCTGATCTAGCTACAACAACAAATGATTCATTATCATTGAATTGTATCAGAGGTGATGGTGAACTGGCGATTATGTCAATTAAATTTTCACCATGTTATAGTTTTATCTATACGTCATGTTATCAAGGATCAATTATCACAAAATGGAATACTGGTGATATGATGCAACCTGTTGATGTATTAGATTGTGCTAAACCTATTAAGAAACAGCAACCAGCTGCCGATGCGATTGATCTACGTGTCACATCATTTGTACCTGTTCATGATACAGTATGGGCTGGGACTGGAAGTGGTCATATAATTATTTTTATTGTTCCATCAACTAATTGTAAAGCATCTGTTTTAACTATTATTCAACCATATCAATTAGAAGTACGTTCATTGGTTTTGTATAATGGTATGGGTCCTGGTTTAGGACTTGAAGGTAGTTATGATAATATTATTGTGACGACTGGTAAAGAGATACGTATGACTGGTATGACAACGCGAGCAGGATGTTTAATACCACTTTCAAAATCATACCCTAAAGATGAAACAATATGTAATTCAAGTAAGCCACTTAATCCTAAATCTGATAGCATGTTCTCTGGTAGTGCTAAAATTATATTGTTTTGGCAAGCATTGCCGAGTAATGCTATGAAAGAATTAATTGGTATTTCATCACCTAATTTTTAATTGATATTTAAGATGATATCGAGTCTTACAAGCAATTTTCAAGAGTCACTCAAGCAAATTTCAAGAGGTTTTAATATTTATCAATAAAATTCAGCGTGACATCACAGACTGGATTTTTGTCACAGAAATTATGATTTTTAAAAAAGCATAGGAATACAGTAGTAAAATAATTAGTAAAGTATATATGTCTGATATGCACATAGTGAATATAGGCCTAGTATTAAAATAGATTGATTTGGAATATTATTATATAGATTTTTTTATTTACTGAAAAAATTATTTTTTTATCTTTAAAATTATATTATTATATAGACAAATTATATTTTCTATGAAATTAGGAGTAAATTTATTTGATTGAAATATTGCACATTATAGTAATAGATTATATTTTATAAATATCCTATTGATTATCAATTGCATTTATAAATTATATATATAGTTTGCAAGTTTTTGATATGTTTCATCATTTTGGCCTGCGTGCGGACAAACTGTTTCTTTGTATAGTATGTCTGCTCATTAGCGCCAAGTTTAGCGTACATTAGTGTTCTTCCCACTACCGTTATTTTGATAGTGTGTTGTGATTGGCTAACATAATATGCGGACAATTCACCAAGCAATGCTATTGCTATTGTTTTCCGTACATGGAATGTGGGATCACAGCTTGAATCAGATTAGAAGGCTTCGATATTTGCGGTCTAAATCTTCTTACTTAAAAAGCATATAAATCGGACAAGAATATAATTTAACACTATCAAAATTATGTGATGCTACGGTAGAAAAATTTATGAATCTAAATTTATTCAAACCTTTCCAAATCGACTGAAATGAGGTCTTGAACGTCATAGTTCAGTATATCAGAAATAGCAAGTTTTTCAATGGAAAAGATTGGGAGCTGGCCGCTTGCCGTCAAGCTATGCTTGACATTTGGATCGCGTGATCGCGCTTGGTGATTTGGCAAGTATTTTATACCATACAAAGAAAAGGTCTGTCTGCATGCCAGCTACATTATTTTTGTTTGTAGTTATTTGCTATTTGAAACCTGCTTACTCTTGTAAACAAATCTTTTGCGTTCATGAACTATTCAAGAGCTTCATGAACTGTTCATAAATCCCCTGAACAGTTCATGAACAGCTTAAGCCCTTCATGAACATTCATGACCATTTGATAAGGAACACCTTCTATCAGGGTCGGATAAAATATTTCCCTCTATCAGGGTCCGATATAATATTTCCTTCTTTCAGGATCCGATAAAATATTTCCTTCTATCAAGGCCCAATACTAGTGGAGTTCCCCAAGGATCAATCCTGGGACCAATTTTATTCATTATCTACATTAACGATATAGTTAGCTGCTTACACAATGGATGTGACGTCAAGTTGTTTGCTGACGATGCAAAGTTCTATTATGGGAGGAAAGATAGCGATGACATGCCCCTCATAAAAACATTGAACAACTTTACATCATGGGCTGAAAAATGGCAGCTAAGAATTGCTTTTAACAAGTGCAGCGTGTTATCTGTTGGCAACTTAAAATTATCAAGCAATATATATTCCTTATGCAACAATGATCTGCAGCAAGTGTCACAAATCAAAGATCTTGGTATTATACTTACATCGGACCTCAAATCATTTGCACATTGTTCAATGATAGTATCAAAAGCATATTCTCGTAGTTACTTGATATTAAAATGTTTCATTTCAAAAATGTATACCCGCTTATGTCTGCCTTTAAAACATATGTCAGGCCCTTATTGGAATCATCGAGCCCGGTTTGGAGCCCGTATTTGGCTGAAGACATCAAATTACTTGAAAGTGTTCAAAGGTCATTTACCCGTAGAGTTTGCGGTTTTGCAAATATTAATTATGTTGACTATACAGATCGATTAAATAAATTAGACATTGAAGTCGCTAGAAGTTCGGCGTATCAAAGCTGATCTTTCCCTTGTTTACAAAATTTTACATGAAATTGCGGATGTTCCATTTGATCAATCATCAAAATATTGCTTGAGGTCACATTCATTAACATTAAAATCTATATGTATTGCTAAAACTGACTGTGTTCGGTACCAGTTTTGTTGTAGAGTAATACCTTGGTGGAATTCTCTATCAGAAAAACTTGTTACCTCAGCCAGTTTTTCTACCTTTAAAAGGGGTCTTGATGAGACAAGGCTCTCATCTTTTTGCAAGGTATTTTCGTAATTTACGGCACTTAGTAATTATAAAACAACGTAATGTAAATCGATCAATAATTTTGCATGCTTGAATTTATATCAATTTTTATTTACATCAGTTGTAACTAGGCTACATTTTAGTGAGAGATCATATTATGTGAATATCCTTTGTTTTGCCTGTCAATTTTGACAAAATAAACGAAATGAAATGAAAATAAAATATATCCTTCTATCAGGGCCCGATAAAATATATCTTTCTATCAGGACCCGATAAAATATTTCCTTCTATCAGGGCCCGATAAAAATATTTTCTTCTATCAGGGTCCGATAAAATATATCCTTCTATCAAGGCCCGATAAAATATTTCCTTCTATTAGGGTCCGATAAAATATTTCCTTCTATCAGGACCCAATAAAATATATCCTTCTATCAGGGCCCGATAAAATATTTCCTTCTATCAGGGTCAGATAAAAATATTTCCTTCCATCACGGTCCGATAAATTATTTCCTTCTATCAGAGCCCGATGAAATATTCCCTTCCATCAGTGTTCGATAAAATATTTCCTTCCATCAGGGTCCGATACAATATTTTTATTTCCAGAATTTCCATTTTTCCTTACACAACTTTTTCGCATCTTACTGCTATTGTCATAAAAATATGATCAAAACTGCACGGTTTTACTTGCCTGTCTAAGAAAGATATCAAACGATTTTTCTTCTGATTAAAAACACTTGGATACAGCTACTTTTCTCCCTTCCTTCTGAATTTGTACTAGCCTTTTCCGCGGAAAACTCACCCAACCTCTTGAAAATACAAGAAAGTAATGGACGCAAATTGGAGAACTCATCCAACCTCTTTAAATGACCACACTGTGTGGACAGGTCAATAAATACGGGGCTTGGCACGGAGGGGGCGGGGCGGTTGTTAAGTGTCACGCTGGATCAAATCCAATCAAAACAAGATGGCCGACGAAACGTTTCTTGTTTGTGTTCTTACTGGTAAGTTTTCCATTTTTATTCGTCACTATCAATCTATTATGCTTCCTAACTGTTATTGTTTGATCTGGTTGTGGCTATTTACGATGATATCACCATATTTGAACTGAGCTTCACCACCATTTCTGTACATAGTACGATATATTTATTAAGTTATTCTGAAGTGCAAATTTATTTATTTTCAAAAAAGAAATTCGTAAACGGTATTTCACACTTCTTAATTCTAAGATGTACTTTTGCATTTTTTACCATAAATGCCAATGCTAATGAATGTATTTTGACAACGTTTCGACTTTCACAAAAAGCCATTATCAAGTCTAAAAAATTATGGAAGCAGATTAACTAGGCCTATTTATACAAAAATGATAGAGTTATACAATTTTCATATCTTACCATGTAAGGATAAGAATTATTTGATTTATTTTATTTCAAGTCTCCTAGGACCATAACAATGATTTTATTGAATCCGATTGCGTATTCAGAGAAGTCTTCATTTCACGAATGAACAGCATTTCAAAAACTTTCAAAAAATGCGTTTGTGGACATTTCGGCAGGTGTACCCGGCATAGCTTGCTTCACACAAGCCACATTGATATTTGTACACAACGCAATGCTGGCTTTGTTCGGGGTATAAAAGATATCTAAAAATTGACTTTATATATTTACATTCAAGGTTAAAAGCATGTTCTGAAGAACATAAACGAACTGCGTGAATAATGAGAGTTTTTAAAAGGGCTGTCTTGTAGGCCTAGCGTTTCATCCACATGACTTTTAATATGAGTTAATATACCAATGTCCGTGGTTTATGGTAAACAGCGGTTGTAATGTTGTTATCTCGTTTTTCTATTAAAAGCCAAATAAATGGCAATCGCTTGTTGTTTTCTATTTCCATTGTAAACTTTATTGGGCTTTTGTTAGAAAAGCGAGATAACAACATTAGGCCTACAACCGTTGTTTACCATAAAACCACGGACATTGGTCTATTAACTCATTTTAAAAGTCATGTGAAATGTCTCCAGTCGGCAAAAGTGGGAAGAATTGGCAAGGAATATGGTGATATTCCCTTTCTAAGAGTAGAAATAAGAGAGTCTATTAATTCTTGTCCCTTTTTTAATGTCCACACAAATCATGAATAGCCTACTGTATATATAGAGACAATTATCTTCAACATTTGGTATTTGATCAAGACAAACGAGAGAAATTTTGGGCCTGATGGAATCTCTTAAAAACATTTTTAATTTTTATCGCTACGCTTGCCAAGTATTCCAATGATGAATTTCGGTCAATGTATAAATTGAATACTCATGGTAAACCTTTGTGTGGCGGATTCAACTCCCAATACCACAGCTTAACTTGATTTCAATTTACAGTTACATATCCGGATCAGACTCTGGTGAAGTCGGCAAACTTACTGATCGACACCCCCCTCAGGGAAATTTCAGCGACGCAACCCAGCGTTTTCAATACTTAATTGTTGCAACATTTATTTGGCTCTCTTGAAGTTTCATCAGACTTTCCAACTTGAGATTTGAAAAAATAGTGAGATTTTTGAAATTCCGTATTTTGGGGATAAAATATAGGGGCCAACCGAAGGAATGGTCTATTATAGGAGGCTTGGGGGCATGCATTTCATCATGGATTCAGAATGGCTTGAAACAAAAATTCATGACATCATTTTGAATAATGTTGACACTTAAAAACATAAAAGCAGTTCAGAAACAACAACTAAAATAATCCAACTGAGTATATATTAAGATGTTGAACATTAATTAGATTATCAAAGAGTTTATACACAGGAAGTAAGGACTTTTTCTCAAGGTTGGACTTTGCTGTGAGAAAGTGAGAGAAACCGTGAGACCGTGAGAATCAGTGTAAAAGCGTGAGACTCACGGCAAAGCCGTGAGACTTGGAAGGTCTGGTTTCGGAGAATATTTATGTGTTCAATATTTCCGGTTGTTGAAAAATTATCCACTTCGTATTAATTAAACTAGTTTGAATGTACTTCTGAACATCATTTGTTGCACGCTCTTGAAAAGGGCTCTTCCTGGATCTTGTTTTATAGGAACCCCCTTGTTATGTATTCATGTATCCTGCTCATGCGTCAACATGTTAACTAGGTAGGCATTGCGCAGTTCATATAATCAGAGTGTGTTTAATCAGAGTGTGTTGTCGACCATTATAAGAAGGTCATACTGTATTATTGTTAACT
The DNA here is from genome assembly GCA_916610825.1 of Haliclystus octoradiatus. Classification (NCBI taxonomy): domain Eukaryota; kingdom Metazoa; phylum Cnidaria; class Staurozoa; order Stauromedusae; family Haliclystidae; genus Haliclystus; species Haliclystus octoradiatus. The sequence goes on from OU744448.1 coordinate 30,832,112, forward strand.
ACATATTCATATCAACAGGATATATCTATTCGGGTTGTTTATTGTATTGAGATCATTCATATCTTACACCCCTATAGTGTATTTATATGTCAACATGTCTGCAGTAGGACTAGTAGTAAACCTGTCTGGAAAATATGTTAATGACTACTTGAAACATTGGTGTTGTTATACTCTGTTCACAGTAAGTGACACATGTTATAGTGGTGAAAAGGTTGATTCAAGTGGACCAAATTTATGCCTTCTACTGCAGTCATACTTTCAAACGTAAGTACCCACCATTTCAACTTATATAAAGTTTGAAAACAAAACTGTTGATCAACACAGGCATATAGTAATGACAAGTTTTATTCAAAATTTTCATTATTTCAAATTCCATTCAGAGGTTGCTTAGATTTAGTGGAATTCACGTGTGTACCTCTCTCTGTTCTGATATCAAAGCTACAAAAACAGACATGAGGGTGTTTCTCAGAAAAGGCGGTTTCCTTGTTTTCGATCGGCTCTAAAACAAAGGTAGTTCATTGTAAACACTAATTTTAAAATATTGAAGTATTGCCAATTTTAAATTAAAATAAAAATTAAATCAAATCAAAAGTCACAAACCCAAATTTGAAAAGAGCTTATAGAATGCTTTAACGCTTGTCGTGCCGAACCCGAGTATACTCGGGATAGCTCTGGCCCCCGCCAGCAGGCCGATCCCGAGTATACTCGGGAGAGCAACATGGGATTTCCACAGAGCTTAAAAACAATGAGAAAGGAAGTCTTCAAGCAGAAACCTTTGTTCAATTAAACCAATCGAATTTCAGCTAAGCAGGGAATCTTTCACGTGATTCTATCGTGATCTTACGATTTAACGTCAGTTTGAAAGTTTGAAACCAAAACAAAACGGCTAAGTGTGGACACGCCGTCGCCTTGGCGCAAAGAAAGCCAATAAAATGGGCTATTATAACTTCGAAAGCACGATAAAAACTGAAACAATACAATTATATGGTCACCAACTATTATGGAGGATTAGCTCAGATGGCAGAGCAACTGAACTTCAGATCGGCTATTATAACTTCGAAAGCACGATAAAAACTGATACAATACAATTATATGGTCACCAACCAAGAGGAGGATTAGCTCAGATGGCAGAGCAACTGAACTTCAGATCGGATCACATCTGATCGACCGTGGTTCAAATCCCCCTAAGGTCAACTCAGCCTTGACTTTATCTGAAACATCAAATGAGTACCATCTGAGGATGGCGGATGGAATGGTCCAGAGGGAATTGCATTGTGAGTAGCTGCGGCGCATCGTTGCGCATTGACAATCGAGACCTATCTGCCATGAAATCTGTTGAAATTGATCTGCAGTGTCGCGGCTGAGATCAACCAAGAGCGTTTAAAATCATTGCTCTCAGCGAAAAAAGCCACTCGTCTAGAAATGGAGGAGTGGTACGGGTGCCTTCGGTAGGGCGACACCGTCTACATTACTTATTTAACTATTATTATTTCTGCCTTGTATATGGTTTTATAGTAAATGAAGGTTATGTAGAGACATAGAAGTTTGTGTTGTGTTTTGGAATTTTTTGGATTTTTTCAAATTCGTTATAATGAAAGTTTTGTCCAAATTAAAATCAATCAAGGGTGTGATAAACATTTATATTCGTTTCCTGGTCTAATTAATTGTATTGGAAGTTGGCTTAAATCATTTCTTGGATATAAAATGTGGTCTTACTATTTTAAATGAATTTTTTAGAAATGAGAATTCCGACATTCATGGCGTACCGGCGTGAATCTACAGACATAATTTCTCTCTTTATCATCTTGTTTCAAGGTTAAATTACTCGTAAGACCAAAGAAATCAAAACGTTAGATAAAGTACGATATGTTAGAACTTATTTTGTTTGACTGATATCAAAATAATTTAAATTTAAGATTGTTTTCATGAAATATTTGAAACATTTCCTTCATTGTGTTGTTGTTTTGGAAACTACGCAGTCTTTGATTATAAAATTTCAAACAAAAAATACACAACATGAAATGTATGTTTCGAAATAATTATTTCCCAAACTTTTGTTGAATAAAAACAAATATTTCTTGAGATAAATGAGCTTGAAAGTTGTTTACTTGATATTGTGATCGCATGCAAAATCATGGCAGCCTGTGGTGAAAGGATATTGAAAAATCGTCGGCGTCATAAGTGTTAAGTAAACCATCCCTATTTCCCAAGGGACCCCAAACGTTAAGGTCTGATTCATACGCTGCTCTATAGGCCTACATGTGCTAATCTCATTTGGACCGTTGAGAACACCTTCAGACTGAGTAAATAAATAATTCAATTTCAGTCGCCGTTCTACGGATTTCATTCATGAATTCACACCTATTAAATGGAGCTGCTCAGAATGAGTCAAAAGGCGTCCCGGAACAACTATTGTTGAAGGCATTCTTATTGTGGTTTGGATACAAAGTTCTCAAGTCGATCTTTGAGTTTTGATTAGATAATGATAGGATGGGCACATGTACACAGAACAATGTATTAATCAGGGCTTGCAGTAATAACCATTTCAATTGTTTTCTTTTGATTCTGTTTTATATTATCTAAATAAGTTCTATGTGAATAAGCATTGAATTGCTTTTTGGATTTTCAATTAAGTTTCTTGATGATGACGATAATGATGAGGTACCCTGCGTGCAGACAGACTTTTCCTTTGTATAGTCCGTCTGCGTATTGGCGCCGAGTATTGCATACTAAGTTTTTGTACTGAATTCAAGTGTTTGCGGCTTCCTGTCATTATTCAATTTTCATTATTTTAAAATATTTGCCAATTGATCATATGTTTTATAAGTTAGTCACAGCATACTACCAAAAAGTGGTAGTGGAATGAACATTCAGCACGCTAGATTTTACGCTAATGCGCAAACAGACTATACAAAGAAATTGTCTGTTTGCACCAGGCTGTCACAAACTGCGGGATCCTGGGAACCTGGTTCCTGGAAGGCCAGCACAAAACCAAGAAGGTTTCCAATCTTACCATGATTATTTTCTTATTTGAAATTTATTATTTGGGATTTCATATTTTTGTGTTTTGAAATCCATGTATCTTGCTTCAAAGTAGGCCTAAGTAAAACTTCTAAAACTTTAAGATCAACTCTTCGAAGCTATGAAGCATTATAAATTCAATCCCAGAAGGTTTACAATCGAACAAAACAGTTCCCGGAAGATCAAAACATTTTTGACACCCTGGTTTGCATGCAGGCTAATGATGAGGTGACTGAGCTATAGGATCTTTGATTGTATTGATGAGACTACCTAATCAGCTTGCAAGATTGCTCTATTATTTCACCGTTTCATAACCTGTATTCAGGGTCCGGCAATAGTAGGAGTCCTAGAATCTTGAATTCTGGAAGGCTAGAGCAAATTCAGAAGATCATTGGTATTTTATGATTTATTGGTCAAACTTAAACAATATATTCAAAAGAAAATGTTAGAATGCCTTCCATGTTAGATTCCAGATGGCTGATCGTTTTGTCGGACCCTGCCTGTATTCCATGGCATCTATTACAGTGAAACCTGTATATAACGGCGAGCTACGAGAGGTAAATAAATTGACCACTATAGACAGGTGGCCTTTATATACAGGTTTTATTCAATAGAAAATACTATTTTAGACATTGCAAAAGTGACCACTATAAACATGTGGCCGCTGTATAGAGGTGACTGTCATACCAGCACGCAAGCTAGCCATAATAATCCACAAAACACTCAAAACTGAAACCCCAAACTTGATATTCACCCTCTTCAAAATATCTATTACCAAATATACATCATCATCCGAACATCCAAAAAACCTTGTCTCACCTCGATGTCATACAGCCTCACTCAGATGGTCGTTTGTGGCAGTTGGGACAAGGCTATGGCAATTTATACCACATACAATACTGAAACATAGTATTCAAACTTTTAAAAGAACATTATCAGAATACGTCAAAGCTTTGGGATGGAAAAGAAGGTGCCATCTGATGAATATTAGCAGCCGTTAAAAATACTCAAGCAACTAACACACGTGATTAATTAAAAAGAAAAATCAACATTACTATTATTCAAATTATTATATATTATTATACTTATTTTTACTATTTATACTATTAGCCTATATATAATTTCTTCATTTTTCTTCTTCAATGTTTTGATCATCATATTCACTATTGTTATTACTAATATTATTATAGTTTGCTGTTGTAAATATTATTACTTATTGTTATTATTCTTAATTTATATTCGTATCAATAATGTCAAACGAGCTTCAAATGCTCATTTTGGTAACGAATTCAAATAAAAAACACACACACACACACACCAGGTTTTACTGTAAATATTAATTGATATCATACTACCATTTGACATGTGATTTAACTACTATTTTATTTCTAGTTAGCTAACATTAGGGACGTCTGCTTGTTGTTGCTGTTGTTCTTCATCATCATCTTCAAGATCTTCAATTTCTTCATTGTCATCATCGCTTATTAGTATATCGATGATTTATTATTTTATTTGATAGAAGTCACCCAGGATTGGAAATTGTTTCAAAGATTGTTCCGGATGAGCGAGATGAAATAAGAGTGAGTAGTAGTAGCAGTTAAGACAGTCACATTATAGGAATGTGCCTTCCATCTTACCCCTAACATATTTGCTACACAAAGAACCCCACAAATCATGGTCAGACATAGCTGACAAAGAAACTTGTAGATAACAGAATTCACAATAGAAGACGTTATGAGTAGATACTAATTGCCCATAGCCCTGTCGATACATCTCCTTCGGTTGCCAGTGAAGGATGTCGTGCAGGGGTTGAGGGACCTACGTCTTTAATTGAGTACAGTCTTGAGTTTTTTTAAATTGGATATTTTTAATCTATACCTAAAATTTTTCAGAATTGTCCAGTGCACCATACATACTATACATACTATATGTATGCCAAACCGAAGAGAATACAGTAATATAAAAATAATCCATAAGCCTTAATTTCTTCAATTCTAATCTCTTGGTCTTAAACTTTTCGGTTCAGATCTTTTACGCGATAAAACTAGTCCTTTTTTGGTTTCTTGTTGAATAACCTTGAATTTACTAAACTATCAGCTAGTTACAATCTGTTCACATATGTTTATAAACAGTTTACATGTTAAAGATTTTGTGATAAACTAATATTAGTTATTGATGATTTGTATGTGTGTGAATATGATTGTGAAGCTGATAGTTTTGCTGCTTCTTTCTTCTCAATTTGATTCAAGTCACGGTTCGTGACAAGTTTATTACTGAAACCTTACTGAAAACTTATTGAATTGGGTTCTTTCCAGTCAGTAGCTTTCAAATTTAAGGTGCTTTTCAATAATTTTTCAGTAGAATGAGAACAATCTAGATTAAAGTATCTGGTGAATTTCAGTATAGTCTCATTACCCAATACAATTCCAGTATGTTTTCAGTGGGTTTTCAGTAGCGATTCAGTATATCCAAGATTCATAGTGTTGCAGTTTCCAAAGTTTATGGAATTGTATGTGTATGTAAATCAAAACATTGTGAAAAGTATATTATCTGTATGTTTCAGCATTCCCTTTTGAACTGGTCAGATGAGTTAAAAGCAGCGTTGATTGTTACAACTGGTGGGACTGGATTTGCATTACGAGATGTAACGCCTGAGGTAACACCTGGTAATAGATTGATTGATGATGATCATTCATGTTGTTGATACAATGTAGATTTAATATCTTAGTGAGAGTCAGGGTTCAACAAAAGGTTCAGCCTTCTGGAATCCTAAAGGCATTTCAACATTTTCTTCTGAATTTTTGTTGTTGAGGTTTGACCAATAAATCATAAAATTATCAATTTTCTTCTGAATCTGATCTAGCCTTCTGCAATCTAGGATTCTGGGATTCCTACTTTTTTTGGACCCTGGTGAGAGTCTTCAATTTGACAGATTTAACAATAAATATCAAAGCATATATGTTCTTAATATTTTTATTGACAACATTTAGGGGTGCATCAGGCCTCATGCTCAAATCTTACATTTATTAAAAAGTAGAGGTAGATAAATAATGTAAAGTTGTCCACACTTGTGTAGATATAGTGCTCAATGATAAATATTCAGAGCTTTAATAAGTAAATAAATAAGTAAAATTAGTCAAAAAGAGACATACTGTTCTCATATGGCGTGAAACTCGGAGTAGCGAATGAATCACAGAAGCTCTGCACAATTTTAAAATTTGTAAAACTGTACACTGTGCTACTGTTCATTTGGCCAATTTTTCATAAACCTTTTCATAAACTATTACATGTATATAGCAACCAGCTACCAGATATAAATAAATTGACCACTCTATGCAGGTGGCCTTTATATACAGGGTTGATCCAATAGAAGCTACTACAGTGAAACCTGTATATAACAGCCATCTATGAGAGGCGGATAAATTGACCACTATATGCAGGTGGCCTTTATATACAGGGTTGATCCAATAGAAGCTACTACAGTGAAACTTGTATATAGCAGCCAGCTACAAATTGTAGATACATTGACTATATATTAGAAATATGAGTGGCAACTGCATACAGGTGGGCTATGTAGAATTGACGGTTATAACAAGTTTGACTGTATTTATTTGAAACATTTGAAATTTAATGTTTAATATCATGTTAAGGCAACCCTTGATGTTATTGAAAAACAAGCCAATGGGCTGTCAGTGGCAATGATGATGGAATCACTGAAGATAACACCAATGGCAATGTTGTCTAGGTAACAACTTTTTTACCTTTTTATAGTTAGATAAAAGGAAATTCTCTTTGGTTCTGTTTAGTTATTTATCAAAATCTCTTTTGAGCTTAATTCCATTGTTAATCTTCCCTACACCACGTACATGTGTCCTCAATCAAAACTTAATATTTATTTAATAGCAAATTATAAAATTTAAGGCCAACACATATATGTGACACTTCGTGTCAGAATCAGGGAAAAATTCAATTTTTCAGTTTGGCAGCAGGAAGTGGGAAATTATTGAAAATTTAAATGTATTTTAATAAACAAAATGAGATGGAATCCCCCGGAATAAAAACAAATTGAAGATTTGAAAATAATTAAAATTCTATATTAGATAATGAAATAATGCAAAATCAAAAATGTCACTGAAATGTTGATTTTGACACGAATGGTCACATATGTGAAAATGCTCAATGTTTGGTAAAACAAAGTATAGAATTAATATCAAGAATGAGGAAATCCTGAGTTTCATTTTCATGCAGTCATTTTGCAATCATTAGATGGTTTGCGTCTAAATCGTCTAATCATCGCAAAATAAATGCAATCTAAATAATACAATTTTTTTAAGATGTTGCTGTTTATTCAGTAACTGTCACAAACTGGATATATAATCTTTTGATTGTAAGTCCCCTGTAAAAAAGGTTACAGGTTCATGGACGTGAAATTGCCCAACAGATTTTGTGAATTGTTAATAAAGTGCTCACGAGCTTTTGGGAAATTTCCCGTTCATAAACCGGTTCATGAACGAGTTCATAAATTGTTCATGAGCCATTCATAAAACCACGAGAGCATGTTCACAAACTGTTCATGAAGTGTTTATGATCATTTGGGCAATTTCATGTTTCACAAAGTTCATGAATTGTTCTTGATTTGTGCATGAACTGTTCATGAACTCATGGATTTTCCACAGATATTAATATGCAATAATTTTGGATTGTAAGCAGTTCATCAATAATAAGCAGATCAATACTTCCCCATAAAAGAATCAGGCTAGTCAAGGTAAATTGGTTATTAAATTTATTATAATTGAAACTTCAATTGGCAATAACTAACAAAGAAACAATTATTTTTATCACAATTTTTGGTATGAAAGCAAAGTTTAAAAATAGAGGATCTCAAAAAACTTTATTTAATTTTTTGAAGCTACATTTTTAACTCTACACGTAGAAGATATTTATCTAATTCATCCATTGTGTCATCTTTTCCACATTTTGAAACTTTGTATTTTGCAGACCCTGTTCTGGCATACGCAATGAAACACTAATTATTAATTTACCTGGCAGTAGAATAGGATCAGAGGTATGTATTGAAACAAAAGTTATGTAATATTGTCAATTTATCGTTGCTGCCTGTGTTCTGAATTTTTCAACAATCTTCATTCTATTAAAATTCTACTACTGGAGAAGGGTTAGCTTAGTTGGTAAAGCATCATGGATGCAGATACGATAGCCGAGGTACTTACAAATTCCCCTTGTGTCTGGCAAAAGTCGGGTCTCATTTTACTACCAACACCAAAACCATGAAAATACCATGAAAGTGTTGTGAAAACACCATGAAAATGTGAAAATGTTAAATTTAAAACTCCAAAAAAAGTTTTAAAATCATAAAATCATCCATTAAAATGATGTCAGTAGTAGCCATGAGCTGGGGAGCCTAGGTTGAAAAAAATTGAAACTGGAATTGGTAGTTTCTAATTTCCAGACTAAGCATCAAGAAAAGATTTAAAAGAAATGTGTTTAAATGTTCTATGATTCCTTAAAGCTATTCTTTTGTCAAACACTGAATCCTCTGGAGGTCCACTCAATGGTAACAAGACAATTCTTTATCTTAGCACCAAATTAATACCTTTTTAAGATTGCAAATGGAATGGTCTAAATAAAACTGCAATATAAAAGGCTGATACGATACGCACAGCAGAAAAGTTATGGCTACTGGTAAAGTTACTGGTTGATGCAACATCAATCCTAATTAATCTTTTACAGAGTTAGCTATCTACCATTGATACCATGTTACAGTGTACAGTCAAACCTGTTATAATGGTCACCTCTATACAACATGCCATCAACCTATAGTGGTCACCCTTGCAATGTCTAAAATAGTATTTTCTATTGAATCAAACCTGTATATAAAGGCAACCTGTCTATAGTGGTCAATTTATCTATCTCTCATAGCTGGCCGTTATATACAGGTTTCACTGTACATATATTTTTCTACTCCATTGCAATGGCGCTTTGCGAATGATGGCATTTGACATAATAGCTTACAATGAAAAGCAAACTCTACCTACGGGCAAACTCAAAAAATATCGGAAACAAATCAAGATTAGGTGAGAAGAAGGGAGCACTAATCCTTATTCATAATTACGTAATTGAATATATCCTATTCAATGAATAATCTCATCACCAATTTTAAAGGGTTTTTTTCTCGCCAAGGTTCTACAAAAGCAGGAATCCTGGAATGCTAGACTCCAGAAACAAATTCAGAAGAAAATTGATGTTTTTATCATATTTTAGTTAAAACTTCAAAAAAAAAAAATTCAAACGAAATGTTTGAATGCCTCTAGGATTCCAGAAGACTGAAAATTTTGTTGGGCTCTTTTGCCTGTTCTTTAATTTAATTTCAAAGTGTGCCATTGATTAAATGAAATGCTCGCTTAACCCTTTAAATTATTCTCAGATACAATCCCTGTTGCGCAATTCAAACTGCCTCCACAGCTGTATTATTAACATTGTAATGCACTTAGAAGATTGCATACACATTATAAAAGATCATTGTTTTTGTCTAGGAATGTCTAACCTTCATACTACCTGCACTCAGCCATGCGCTAGGTAAAGTTTATTTGTTTGTTTAATCAATATTATATGTGTCAACGTTGTTTTATTTTTAAGCATAAACATCTTCTGCAGTATTTTCATACTTTCATGAACGGATAATTAAATCTGAAAAACTGATGGAAACATCCGCTGCATCTGGTGCTTAGTCCTTTATCTTAATCCTTAATCCTTTGTAAAAGAACTACGGTTCGAACTCTGGGCTCCAGAAGATAAAAGCAATGCCTTAGAAGCTGTCTATAACAGCACCCCTAGCAACCTTTCAAACCCTACAAATGATGCTATAGCCAATTATTTATAAGAAGAGAGATACCAACTTCCAAGGAGTCAAAACATTTTCCAGTGCCTGTGACCACATAATTTTGCCTTAAAAATGTCTGCAAATATTTTACCAGAAATTTTTGTGGTTAGGCAATTTAATTAACATACATAGAGTAATTAGTTTCACTCTTCTGCACCTCTTATTTGGTTTCATTAATAAAATTTATGAGTTATGTATAGATTCAGAATACTTGTGCCTGCAGGAATTCTATGGTTCAATAATTGTGCCTGCAACTTCCTGTCCCATTGGTCCCAACATTTTCTACCCCTGCCAACTTCACAAAGAAGTTAAAGAACATATCAGTTAGATTCAATGCGTTATAAACAATAATCTGTTATAAAAAGTTTCTACTGTAAATAGAAATGAACTTAATTTTAATACTTTGGCTGACAATCAATGTACAAATTTATCACAATTTAAAGCCCTGGGCAAACGATGGCAGCATTTGCGCGATTTTCAAATCCTTCAAAAATCTTTGTCGTTTAGCCACTGTTTTGATTTGGTCTGACGTGTTGCATCGTGTATTTCATTTGTCGCATCGTGTTTGATGGCCATCAAACATTTTTCGAGTCTTGATTTTTGTTATCGAACGTCTTCGTTATCCTTTCGAACCATTTCGTTCGGAATGTATCGAACTATTTCAATGTTGTGGCTTCTCCATGGCTTGTTTTTAAACTCGGTCAGGGTTGTTCTAGAATAGTCTTGAGAGGGTCGGGTCCGTTTAGCCGCTCTTGAAAAGATTGCTTCAGAACACGAAAAACACATGTCAGACAAAAACAGATTTATTGCGCAAAAGCTGCCGTCGTTTGCCAAGGCTTAAGTAATGCTATAAAATATGTTAAATCACCAGACTTGATAGTTAATAGGGTGAGAATCAATGACGTAACAAATGGTTGTAATGTCTCTTCTAAACCATCCTTGGATCCATACTATTTGAACAATACATTTCCAATATTAGTAACCATAGTTTATTTTTATCCTATGGAAAATGGATAAGGATATCTACAACTTAAATATAATTTATGTTGAATCAAATAGAATTTCAATTTCAAACAGACATAGAATGGCTTGTTTTCTTTGTCTTTTTTTTCATGCACTGTGTGTATAAAGACAACATTTGATTGCATAGATATTAGACTGGTCCAAAAAAATAAATTAAATTTGAAAGTTGAATTGCAATCTTGATTTGATTGTTCTTATGGGTAAAAAGATCATAAATGCAAAATTTTAGTTTAAAATCACAGTTGAAGCCATACATTAAAATGCATCACTTTGAAACACCAATTTTCAGTATAGGTTCTCATCCAATAGACTTTTAAAGGCTACAGTAATATTTCTGAGATTGTTACCTTTACAGACATAAAAATTATCGAAAAATACTTTACCGATATTTAATTATATTTTTTTGAAATTTGAAGCTTTTTTCCTATTGACTTTGTGTATTTATTTGGAAGGGCATTGAGCGCCCATTTCCCAATATTTTTCGAACAGAAATTTTGAACTTATTATCATCTTACCCACTAGATCAATAAAATCGAGAATGCAATTCAACTTTCTAGCTTTCAATTTTGTTGCACCAGTCTAATAGATATCAAGATATGCGTAATAGTCGCTTATAAATTTGATTGACAATTTTGTTTTCTTCTTGCTGACTAACTGAGTTTTTTTGTTGCTTTATTATTGCTAGATTTGTTGCATGATAGTAAAGAAAAAGTTGCAGCATTACATTCTTCAATGTCAAGAAACACATCTGTGTCCAGTGAGAGGGTAAGTATACAGCAGTGTAGCCATAATATAATCGCTGTTAGTATTACGACACGCTCAGGGCCCGACAAAAGTTTCCTGTAGGCATTCCAACATTTTCTTTGAATTCTTTTGTTGAGGTTTGACCTCTTCCGGAATCTAAGATTCCGGAATTCCTACTTTTGTCAGACCCTGGACTCAGCTTAAATAATATCATAGTTTTGTACTGCCAATCTGTAAGGAGACACTTTGAGCAAGAAAGTAAAACTAGAAAACTATTGCCTCAGACTTCTCCTTTCAAATGCTTTAAAAGACACTTTTAATCAAATCTTGATAATATGTAATTAACTTGCTTCTTTGTTGAAATTATTTTCATAAGTTGTTCATCATAGGAAATTTCAGTGCATGCTTGTCCTCATCGAGCAGAAAAATCTGGTTTAACAGGTAACACCGATATTCCTGTAGCCATTTATTTGAAGAAATATATTACAGTCCATCACAATTTATCCTGTATCTTATTTCGAGTAATACTATATAACTTCTACTGCAAAATCAGCTATTCATTATAACCTATGTAAAATTGTTAATAATTGCATTGCTTGTTATTGAAATGAGAATGGTTATAATCTTGTAGAGGATTTTTTTATCACTGCCCCTGCAAAATTTCAATAAGAGCTTTTTGAATAATTCATGAGCTTCTGAAGCATTTTATGCATTGTAGATTAGTTTTATGACAATTTAATGGATCATAAGTTGGAATTTCATAAAATTGAAGAGTCAAGACGCACCTTTGTCATTAACTTGTTATAAGCTTTTTGCAAGGTTTAACAGCTTAATGCTCTGTGCTTAGTCAAAGAGCCAACAAACATTGATCAACTGTTCATGCAAACCATATAAACGGTTCATGAATAGTTCATAATAGCTTTGCAATCATTAATAAACTGCTTCTGAACACCTTGTAAATGAACAATTCATGAATTGTTCATGAGCATTAGAATTTTCAATTTATGGACAATGTCATGAAAAGTTTAGGAACTTTACGAACAACAATGCGTTTTTTATTAACACCCTATAAACAGTTCAGGAACATTTTGTTAACGTTTAATGGTCCTGTTTTATTGAATTGTTTTCAAATGGATACTAATAGTAAAAGTATAAGCAATGAATTTATGCTGAAATGTTAAAAACTGTATGCTCTTGATATTAAGCACATCATGGGGCGCTGTTTATCTCAAACCTGATGAACCTGTTATTGCTGCTTTAATAATTAAGAATATCTCAACTGCTTTCATTTAAGGACTCGAAAAATTGGAAAGAGTTGCACAACGAGATCGTAAATCGCAATATCATTTAACGTCAATGGATAATGCGACAGCTATGGTTATCGAAAACAGTGTTTCTCTACCACCTCATGTAGTGGATCTTCAAGGTAGGTAAACGCATTGTAACATTATTTGAGTGTCTTCTTGCTTTCAGATTGTAGAATGATATAAAACAAGTCTGCAGGTTTTTATGGAGCCTTCTTTTATGATAAAACTAATTTCAGAATCAAAAGTTTTTTACATTTGAATGAAATTTACAAACATGATGTACAGGCTCCGACAAAAGTCTGGAAACTTGGGAACCTGGTTTGCGGAAGGCTATACATTCAAAAGAAAAAGGCAGAATGTTGGATACATATATTAAAATCATTAGAAAAATTGGGAAAAATTAAATTTTGATTTTACGTTTAACGTGTCATTAAAATTACTAACGTTTATCTAAATGTTGAGGTTCGCAGAAGGTCAAACATATTTTGGGGCCCTGCTGATGTAAACTATGTAGTGGATGCCACGATCTATATAGAAGACTGGATAGAGGGTTCTAGTAAATAAAAGTGAAGAATGTATGGCGACCGTTTGATTAAGTTAAAATGTTCGACTTGCTGTTGACTTTTGTATAATTTAGCAGACACGATTTTTTTAACTGATTTAGATTTCTATTTCTCTTCCATAATATACAAATGCCTTTTAAAATACTATACTTAAACTAATTGAAAATGTCTGTTTACATTTTGACACTGAAAATAGAAATTAAAACTAGCTTGAAATATATTTCTAATTTTGTTAGTTATAAGTCATGTTATAATAATTATATTAAAATGCCGAAAGCGAAAATTTCTTCAACATTCTTTCTTTGTTTATCTACTAAGAAATTGTGTTACATAAATGCTTTATTGGTAGCATTCAAATATTTAAGGATAGATAGGCAACAAATATATGATTTGCTCCAAACTATTCTCTCCTTTTAAACTCAATCTTTAAAAACAGACTTGGGAAGAAATCCTGAAAAAACCCTTCTAGTTACAAGTAGTAGCTACTAAGATTCTTGACAACATCTCGATTTTGTCTTGGTTTGATGGCAATTCTTCTTTAGTTGTTAATATTGATACATTGTTGAAGTCATATGTTTTTTCTAAAGATTCCCTTGGGTACATATTAGCTGAAGATGTTCATGCTCTGCAGCCGATACCGCCTTTTCCTGCATCTGTCAAAGATGGATACGCTGTTATCGGTATGTATTCAAATATGTTTTTGAGGGTCAATCATAATTAATTTTCTGTTCTCTCTTTACTTTCTTGTTGTGTACTGTATCAGTGTATTTATATACAAATATATAGTAGATCAAAGATTACAGTTTTACTCCCGTTACACTGAGTTTCGAGTAAAGACGCTGTTCTTCTGACGATTCATTGATTGTTATGACAACTAATGTACCGTCTGAAGAGCGTGTTTATGTGAAACTCAGAGTAACGAGTAAACTCGTGATCTTTGATCTGCTATTTGTATTGCTTTGCTTTTAGCATTGAGCATTCAAATTGATGTTTTCCCATACAATTACTTTATATATTTTTAAACTAGCAATGACTTACCTGCGTTTGGCTTTTCTGGATTAATTTAAACTACCGTTGACCTGAAATGAAATTGGAGAGCAAGTGACTTCTGATATCAAACAATAGTAATGCGACGCAATGAAGCATGCCGTAGCATGGCGGTTCCAAAAAGCAAAGCAAAACCAGTGTGTGAAAATGACATTTGACATATGACATTTGCATTTTTAGGTAGAGATAAGAAAGAAATGGAATAAAGTAAAATTAAAATAATTGAAGAATAATCAGAAATTGTAATATAGAATGAAGTGAAATGAAAATATTAATTTTGGGGTAGTTTTCACTTTTGAATAAAATTCAAAGTGCTTTCAAGGATTTCAACATGAGTTCCCCTGTGAAAAGCATGTATGTGTTTACGAATAAATGTTCATGTGTTCATGAAAGGTAGATTTTTTCTATAGGTCATGAACTCTTTATTAACTTTGTCTGTGTAGGACTAGTCATGAAATTTCTTGCAAAGTTTCTGAAAATTTCTTGCATGTGTTTTGAGTTCATAGTGAACTTGAATGTGTCATTGGAAGTAATAACTGTGTTTATCCGACTATTATATTTTACTTTTAGCCACAGATAAATCAAGCGTGAGAAATGTTGTCAGCGTCATAACTGCTGGAGAAATGGTATGATATTTATTGGTAGCTGATAATGATGAAAGTTTCCAATCCAATTCTGTAACTGCAAAATCACAACCAATCCACAAACTCCATTATAAAATTCATTTTATAACAAGGTGATCAAAAATGAATGAGCACTTTGATGTACATTAAATTGCCCACTTTTCCATGAACAGTGCATGAAATGTTCATTAAGTGTTCATGAACATTTTAAGCAATTTCGCATTCATGAACCTGTTCATAAATAGTTCATGATTTGTTCATGAACTAATGTGTTTTTCACAGAGGTATTGCTAACTGTCACTGGTGAAGGTTTCCCATTAAATTATGTAACTGCATGCCACAACCAATTAACCAGCTCCATCATAATTTCCTTTTTTGAACAGGTGATCAGAATTTCATGAACGTTTGTATGAATGTTGTGCAACTCAATGAATTTTCTCAGGCATTATTTGATAAACCATTGAAAAACTGTGTATAATCTGTGATTCTAAGTTTTTTTCAATGCTACCCGTTGAAATTCAATCATAAAATGTTGTTAGAGGCTCCAAGTTGAAGAAGAATATAGGAAACTACTGTTACAACATAAAACTGAACAAAAGCTGTCTCTGTTATAGACTAACATTGTGAAGCTAAGCCTAATTTGCGTTTATGGCTACAAAATTGAACCTTTATATTGTTGAAAATTACATCTATTCTCAGATGACTTACTTAAATGCCTTTCTTGTTGGTTTTACTCGAGATTTCCCTTTAACTGAAACAAAGAACACCAGTAACTTTCATTTCATTTACATTTTAGAATAATTCTGTTTTAACTCATGGAAATGTCTCAAGAATAACAACTGGTGCACCACTGCCTCATGGCGCAGATGCAGTAGTTCAAGTAGAAGACACTGAGCTAATCGAGGCAGACGAAAAGGTATGATATTAGAGTGTGGTAAGCAGAATGGTAGGCAATATCCAGAGGGGGGTAGTAGTGTTCTGCGAGTAATTTTTGACAGGGTTATGCCATGAATTGAAAAATCAAAATGGGGGTGTGAAATTTTACAGCAGGTGAGAGTTGACACTCATAGATTGCAAATAAATTGAAACTTAACTTGTATCTCCCTCATGTTACTACTTCCTGTTTCGTAAGTAGTATGAACAGAAGGTTTTTGGACCATTTTCCAAAATTTCCTACATTAGAATTATAATACTATATTATTCAAGTTCTTTTCACAAGGGTAACATATGCAAGACAAACAGAGGAGATTTTATTGAATTATTTTGTTTTCTCATTTTACTGCATTTTCTTCAGAAGTAGGAAGTAGAGTGAAAAGGAGGGTCCTGGGACATTTATCAAAATTTTAAAATCCAAACTCTAATATATACTCCATTATATACAGAATGGGAAAATAGGATTCGTTGAATTCTCACAGGGCCATTAAGAGTTTCCCCATTCTTTGACTAAATGTAAGTCTTTTTTGCATATAGTGTACACAATTCCTTCACGAGTTACGTAACTATGAATAATTTGTAAATAATAATATTTGAAAATGTTTTGATGTGTATGGTTGTTATGTATTGTTATTTTGATATTTTCTCGTAATAATAGTCTAAATAGAGAAGAGTCAAAGACCAAACATTGTTGTTCTAGTTATCTTTATGTTCAATTATATATTTTAAGGCAAAAGTCAGTGGCAACAGTTTCTCAATTTTATTAGTAATCTCAACGCAACATAAAACGTATTTTTATTGATCTTAAATGTCCAATATCTCTTTTAACTTTTTATCTCAATCATTGCAACTTTAGCTATTTTAAAAATGTTACACCTGTTTTAAAAGTAGATCCTGAGGTCATTATCAAGTTGCCAATCAAAGATCAAAGCTCCAATAGCAAATTGAGACAAGAAATATCATCACTCTGCAATAAAATCAATGTTAATATTTTACCCGTTTTTACAAGTCGAAAGTTTATTCAATATCTCAGATACCGTGAACAAGTGCTAATTAAGAAATGTGAGCCAGTTATGAAACAATGTTGTCCACTTATTTAAATGTTGCTTGTGCACTTTGATCTATGTAGTATATACGAAAAAACCATCTACACGAGAGAATAAAAACACATAGTTCGTCATCATCTGCCATTGGACGGCATGTAAAAGAGCATCAGCAAACAATGGACGATTTTATCAATCAATTTAGCGTTTTAAAACACTGCGATTCCAAATGGAATTGCTTAATTTATGAAATGCTGTTTACTAAGGACCAGAAATCGAACTTAAATTCCCAAGTTAAGGATTTGATCCCCTCAGTATTATTTTATTTGTTCAAATAAAAATTTATTAGCATGCAAACTACTAAGGCTGTTTCATTTTAGATTTATATCCTATGTGAATTACAAACTTTGTTGAAATTTAAACCTATATTTATTAGTACTGACGACCAGAGCCATCTATTTACAAGAGTTGGGACACGCTTTCATGTGCCGCTATCGTCTCCAATTGGACAGATGCCAGTCACTTGATTTTTGAGCGCCATCTTTGTTCTTTCGGAAACAGGTTCTCAATCGTTTCAAGTGAAACGCGCGAAAAAATACAATACAATACGGCTGAAAAAAACACACCACCATCTCCTGCACATGCGCACTGTTAAAAACGTGCTCGGGTCCAGGCTAAAAGAAACAAAAATGGCATGAGTGTCCCAACTCTTGTAAATAGATGGCTCTACTGACAACGGCTAATGGCCAGAAAAAACTTCTTGTCTGCTGCTATTGTATGTCTCAATTGCGCTTGCACAATTTTGAGCCCTATTAACTTGGGATGTGTCTATACTATTTGCTATATGCATTGCCTACTACTTCGGTAGTTTGAGCACTCTGGTATGACACAGATGATTTTTTCATGTGGTGGATTTTTTCACCACATTGACTAACTCATCTTGACTTAGCTATAGCATGCTAAGTCAATCCTTGTTCACTGAGCAGTACTGACAACGGCTAACAGAAACAAGTACTTGTCTGCTGCTATATATATATTTATCTACGATTTAAAAAATGTCATTCTCTTGAATATGGCTAGGGACATTAGCCAAAACGTCATCGAGATTACTAATAAATTTGAGAAGCTGTTGCCACTGACTTTTGGCTTAAAATGTTTTAGAAGCTACTGATCAGACATTATATATGTTTTTTTGTAATTCCAATCAGCGTGTTCACAATTAAATATATTATGATATCAAAAAAATCACGGGCATCAATTTTTTATTGTGTATAACTTATTTTGAAACTTTCCCAATTTATCTTATCTTTTAAATCTCTGAATTATGAAATTTCTATTGCAGGGAGAAGAGCTGAAAGTTAAAATTTTGTCTACTGTAAAACTAGGAACTGACGTGAGGTAATCACATAGATGTACAAATTGTTCTCTTAATGTTAGCGTAATGTTTTTTTATTCTTCTTCCTGTTTTACAATGTAATTGTATAGCGTTGCTATCAGAGAAGTCTATTGACAAGAGTTGGGATACATACTCAGAAGTTTCCATTTGCTGTCGTTTGGAAATGTAGCTTCGAAACTGTGACCTGGACCATAGAGGTATAAGATATAGAGCGCTAACCACGTGACCTCCCCTGTCTCCGACTAGAGGGAAAACATTTTCCTCCCCTGTGACCATTTTCTTAGAGGGAAAACAATGGCGTCGTGACGTTGTGGCAGCTTTGGCGGGGAAATAAATCAAACAAAAGAACAGCTGTTTTGAGTAGAGAAAGTTTTACTTCTCTCGAGAATTAGTTAACAACAGTTAAATCCCTGACGGAAATTATTTTTAACTGATTATTTAAAACATATTTATGTTTGAACAACATTTTACATGGTATTGACGTGTGAACAAAAGCTGAAGGGCCCTGGAAGGTAAATGAAATCGCCGATAATAATTCGTAATAAATCATACTTTCAACAATTTGATTGTTCAAAATTGTCAGCAAATATCTGTTACCCAAAACAACCAAGAAACAATTGTCTATGCTTGATTCAACAGTATCTGTTGTTGAAGATTTACGGAATAATATTCCTGTTTCTTCGTCGTGTGAATAACATCTCCACAAAAACACTGATCAAAATTACTTGTGCTTGAAAAGTGAATAATAATAATAATAATAATAATAATAATAATAATGAATTTATATAGCGCCATTTCTTAGAATAATCCAATGGCGCTTTACAATATAGTTAATTAGTATCGAGAAATTATAATAGAACCCCCATAATAGGTATGAAGGGTATATATCAGTTAGGTATAGTATAACAATATAATATCTTGGTGAAATCTTAAATCTTAATTTATACAATCTTTGAACACTAGATTACTTTAATGAATAATTTTTTTTTTTTTTTTTTTTTTTACTGTTGACTATGCTTTGACTAATACTAAATGTAAATTATCATATAATTAACTGAGCTTCATAAATTGTAAGCCTCCTTAAACAGGAAGGTTTTAATGTTCGTTTTAAACTCAGAAAGAGATGTACAACTACGGATGTCAATAGTTAAACTGTTCCATAACTCGGGGGCCATGTAACAGAATGCCCGGTTTCCGTACGTTTTTAAATTGCATTTTGGCTGGACAAGGAGCTTCTTGTCTGCTGATCGTAACGCTCTAGTAGGCTTGTATAAATGTAACAATTCCTGGATATAAATTGGTGCCATATCATTCAATGCTTTGTAGGTTGTAATTAATATTTTAAATTTTATCCTTTGAGCGACAGGAAGCCAGTGGAGATCTACTAGAACAGGTGTTATGTGGTCGTATTTTTTAGTTCTAATGAGCAGACGTGCAGCCGAATTTTGAACAGATTGTAATTTTTGTAATTGATTTTTTGCAATGCCTGATAATATAGTGTTACAATGATCCAATCTAGATGTTACAAAGGCATGTATTAGAATTTCACAGTGTTTCAAAGTCTTTCCCGTAGAAAAATCAATTATGTCACATGCCAATGGTACAGTGTCTCAATTTTTCCAAAATTAAACCACGTTGCCTAGGATAGCATAAAAGTGAAAAAATTTCGGAAAACTCCATTGACTTGTGCATTAAATTCGAAGATATTATCCTCCAACAAAATGGCCGCCGTGGAGACATCTGCCTCCAAAGAGAAGTCACGTGGTTCGCGCTCTAGTACTTATACCTCTATGGCCTGGACCAGCACGTTTCTAACAGACAGGCATATGCACATATGTGAGAAAATGTCTTTTTTTCCAAGTTTGACTCCTTCTGGGTTATAATGTTTGTACAGATGATTTTGCTTTCATTCATTTTTCGAACGAAGTGTCTATTTGACCGGCAGTCGCAGCCATTGTGGATTCAACTGCGCGTTCGCAGACAGTTGATTACGTCATTCACTCGATCACGTGTTCCACTCGTCCCAGGGTTAGCGTTGGGTTTAGGGTCCGATCACGTAATAACCATCTTCCAACCCTTGTTGATAAAGAGGTTTCTAACTAGATTGACTCTATCCTAAATCTTGGTTGATTAATTCTGTCTGGCTATGTAAACTAACATAACAGGTATGGGTCATGGATTATACTTTGCATAGGTAACATGCTATTTGATGTTAAACAAAGATTCCAATTATATCTTACTTTAATATTTTTCAAAACTTTATTGTTTACTGTTTACGTACATTTGTATAACTGTTATACGGTTTGAAAAACAGCTTGTAAACAGTTAAATACAAATTTAATGGTAAAAACAGTTCATGTAATGTTCATGAATTCCTGGACTTACCAAGTACTGTAGATATTTCACGTAGGAGTATGCCTGGAAAAAAATTGTTTTGCATACTGAAAAATAATGTCTCTACTTCTGATTACAGACCCATCGGATTTGATATAAAAATTGGCCAGTTAACTTTGACGAGGGGAAATGTCATTGGTCCTTCAGAGCTTGGTCTGTTGGCTACAGTCGATAAGACACAGGTTAGAATTTCCACCCGGATATCAATAGTTTACTCACTCCAACTTTGAAATCAGTCAGGCAAGACAAGTGATATCCGGTCGAAACAATGTGAAAAGATCATTAAATGTCTACGGCTGTGACCCAGGCAAATGTCGCAGGCAACGACGCAGGCAAATTTGTATATGGAAACCAGGCTTAATGTGGACCCTTCTCTAGATAACATCCGATGTTTTCATGATCCTTCTTAAGCTAGTCTAGCTTCTCCAAGGTAGTAGAGTAGATATGAATTCATCTTTGTTGAATCTTTCTCAGCAGGATATATCTCATCAGGAGATACCTATATTCCATTATGAAAGCTACTTTTTACTCATAGAAACTTTAAACTTCAATGATTGCAAGTACAATGCCTACACGTCTCAAATGAAGACTGCTCTCAGCGAAGTTCAATTTGTTTTGCTGCTGAATCACTAGCATTGCATCTGCTAATATGCCCTATGAATCTTGAATACTGAATAGCTACTGAAAACCTACTAAAAACCTACTAAAAACATATTGGAATGGGATTGGGTACTGAAAACATACTCAGTTTCACCAGACACTTAATTCCAAGATCCTCTCATTCTACTGAAAAATTATTGAAACCCACATTAAAATTTGAAAGGGCAACTTTTCGAAATGTGCCCAATTCAGTTGCCTATTCAATATGTTTTTAGTAGGTTTTTCAGATTTTCAAAATTCGTTCTGATAATAGAAGGTTTAGGTCTGATAGTATGGAGTAAGTCAAAAATAATCTTACAAAATATTCGATTTTTTGTGTGTTGCTTCTTTTTCATTTCTTTCCCATGAAACCTGTCAGAAAAGAGTTAAGAGCCACACTGTTGCTTTAGAACGAAAGTGGGAGTCTGAATAATAGCATTATAATAATAGAAATAAAACCTGCGTGTATTGCACTCAAAAATACTTCACCACCTTCGCAATTTTTCAGTGAGACGAACGTAAGTGGAACCAAAGTTTGGATGCTATCTTCTCGGCACTCAGGCAAAATCTGGGTGGGGTTATGTGCTCTATTTAAAATATAAACGATTATCTTTCGTTTGATATTGATACAAAATTTATACTTGTATCACAATTTGCAGTGTATTGCTGATTTTGAACCTTAGCTGCCCCACTATCTAGGCTATAACAAGAAAGGTTGTACAAGCAGTACCAGTGTACCACTGGTATCTTCTGTTATCACGCTTATCTATACCGTTTTCGT
Source organism: Haliclystus octoradiatus (assembly GCA_916610825.1). Lineage (NCBI taxonomy): Eukaryota > Metazoa > Cnidaria > Staurozoa > Stauromedusae > Haliclystidae > Haliclystus > Haliclystus octoradiatus. Next base: position 30,854,524 of record OU744448.1, read on the forward strand.
ACATAATAACATACCTCTGTATTGTCTATATTTTTCTAGGTTATAGTTACAAGAAAGCCAATAGTTGCTGTACTTTCTACTGGAAATGAGGTTTGTCATCAAAGTTTAAGCTTTATAAACAATTCATCGTAAACACAGTATTAATAATGCGCTACATTGTGTTGGACCTATTTTCAATGATCAGTAAAATAGGTAATATGTGAGTTGGTTTGTATAGGAAATCAGGTATATCATTTTTGATAACAAGAAATGCAGAACGTTGATCACATTACCTACTCCTGCCTGTCACTCGTGATTTATTAGTGAGGTTCAAATGCAACGTTTGCTACGGTAGTTTCAATGTTATGCATTAATTCTAAGCATGTCCCTCAGCCGCTGCGTGACATCCTTCACATTATCTTTGTGTAGTGGCTAGCACAGATTATAACGACCAGATACTGCACTGAAAGTCGAATTCATTGTATTTTCGAATTCAATTGTTCTCGGACGCCATTATGTATGTTGCCATTATGATGCCAGTATGACGCCATTATGATAACCTGGCTGCAGTTACTCGCTAAAATCGCAACGGAAAAACACGATAAATTTGCACCTATTTTAATGGCAAATTACATGTTTCTTTTGCGCCCAATTTTCATGCTAAAGGAAAATAACAGGAAAGTATATCTTCTATTTTGAGATGATCGTTTGATAATGGTATATTGTGTACTGGAAGACAATATTTTATTGACTTATGAAAGTTGAACAAAATCATTGATTTTACTGAAGAGAAAAACTGGCTATAAATTATGAATACAAGCAGTTTTTGGTAAATAAAATTTACAATTACATTGCAAATAATATTTCGTAATATGATTTCATTAATTTATCGAATATATGTGGCTCTTTACACGATTTTTCCTAGTTTGAAGAGCCGTGATTTTTGGCGTGCGTGTGATCGTATTCGATCGAAAATAATGGCAAAAACGTAAGCAGTAATTTCCCTAAAAATCCACTCCAAATAGCATATTCTTTGACTGTGATTGTGTTATTCCATATCACCAAGCGTCAGTGCATATTATTTAACAGTTTGCAATGAAATTTATGTGATAAACTATAAATATTGTCGTCCTTTCTTCATTTCAACGGTAGACTTTTTAGGTTTTTATGGCATTTAAAATAAATTTGTTAATATCAAAATTATGATTTTAAATTTTACATATAGCGTACCATTCATCCACTTGCATTGAGTAGCTTGAGAAGGCTGAATTCAGCTTCAAAAGTGAATTATTTCAAGTATCATTTTGTCGATAAATCCCTAAAATCGTAATGGACAACGATGAAATGCGTCAAAAATAGGCAACAAACATAATGGACGTTATTTGACCAATCACAATTTTCGAACGTTCAGTGCCGTATCTGGTCGTTATAATCTGTGGTGGCTAGGGCGTTGGACCACGGCAGGGTCTTGGATTCAATCCCTGGCTGTAGCACTATTGGTTGGCTGGCGTCAGGAAGAGCATTCAGCTATAAAACGCACACAAGCTTCAAAATACTAACAAAATAACCAACCGTCCGGTGAAATAAAGCTGCAAACTTACCCGGATTGTGAATAAATGATAAATCCAAAAATAATTAATTGGCAATCGAAGGAAATGCTTTGACAGGACTATTGTCAAGTTAGTAGTAACTTTTCATAATGTTTTGTATAGTAAATTGCCTTGTTTACAAGTTTCTTTATGTTGCCGTGATTTTTATGGTGTTCTTTGTGTAGCAAATATGTTAGACGTGAGAGAGACGGTACATTCTTATAATGTAACTGTCTGTACTACTACTATTCAATCTAAGTGAAAAAAACACTGAAAAACATGTTTGTGTGCGTGTTTTTCATGCTACTTCATTTTGATACTGCTCTCGTATCTTACAATATTTCTCTTTGTTTCAGTTAGTACAGCCTGGTAACCCTCTCCAATCAGGACAAATATATGATAGTAACAAGTCTGTCCTACTAGCATCATGCCAAGAAGAAGGTGTATCAACTATTGATCTGGGTATTGCATCAGACAAGTATGTTATTTTTAACGAATTTCACTGCTTTACCTTTCAATTGTATCCGTTCATTTGTTCCTAATTTCTTATCAACCGGGGTCTGGGGGGTACTTCGGTAACTTTTTGACGGGGGAGTACCATTTACAAAAATAGAGGAAAACCGTGAAATTCACAGCGAATGGGAATGAAGACCCTAAAGTTTCTTTTTTTTATGGACAAAACAAAGAAGAAGTTAAAAAATTTCTGAAAATCTCTAAATTGACACCGTAAAAGCTAACAAAAATCTGGAAATGGCACATCCCCATACTGCCAATGCATGGAAGTTTCCCCGGAATTTATTAAGGATAATAGAATATAAAAGAATTCCTGATGCTACATATCAAACTACTAAACAATGATTATAATCAAGGTAAAGACCTCTTGAAATATGTTTTGAGTGGTTTTATCATGCTCCTCTATGAATTTGAAAATATACGAGGAAACAATGAGTCTCAAAATATTACACTGCCTGAAATGCTGAAAACTTGAATTGAATTTTGAAATGTAAATTTGACTTTCAATTGTTATATACAAGGACATTGAATTGAACAATAAACGAAGAATTATTTTGTATTTTGTATTTGAAGTTTGAAGTTGCTGTTGGTGGATATATGCTGGTTTCTTGATTGCAGCGAATATATATATTTATTCATTGTTATTTCTAACCGTTCCTGATTTAAAACACGTTCAATTGTTTACATACCAATCCTTGTCGGGTTTCAGAAGTGTGAATGCTCTTATCTCTCCATCTGTCACTCTGTCACATAATTAGGATTAGCTCAGATAGCAGAGCAAGCGAACTTCAGATCGGATCATATCTAATCGACTGTGGTTCAAATCCCCCGAAGGTCAATTCAGCCTTGACTTTATCTGAAACATCAAATGAGTACCATCTGAGGATGGCAGATGGAATGGTCCAGAGGGAATTGCATTGTGAGTAGTTGTGGTCGATTGTTGCGCATTGACAATCGAGACCTATCTGCCATGAAAACTGTTAAAATTTATCTGCAGTGTCGCGGCTGAGATCAACAAAGAGCGTTTTAAAATCATTACTCTCGCGAAAAAAGCCACTCCTCTAGAAATATAGGAATAGTACGGGTGCTGTCGGTAGGGCGACACCGTTTACATTACTTTTTACTTCACATAATGTATGATGTTATCATTATCTATTTATTGTTTGATGCATTTGCTTCATTTTCAGTGTTGATATTTTAACTGAAAAGCTTCGACTTGGAATAGAGAAAGCAGACATTATCATATCGTCTGGTGGAGTTTCGATGGGTGAAAAGGTTAGGCTTAGTTTAGGAATTTCAGCTAATTATTCAATTTTTCAAAATAAATCATATTATCTATTTCACATAGGCTAAACTGCCTACCATGAGTAGTTTTGGCAAATAATGTTGAGAATATTGTTTTCAGGGCCATCCTGAACATTTTTCTTTGCGTGCGATATCTGGAGTTGAATCTGCCATGTAAAGTTTATCCATGCATATTTAAATTGTACATTGACTTACTACCATCATCGGAATGCTTCGCTAGCGAAGCAATAAAAAAATTTCGAGCTATGTTTTTAAGAGATCCCAACGGGCCAAACATTTATCTCGTCTGTCCTGATCAAACATAAAAAGTTGAAGTTAATTGTCGCTATATACGTGAGTATTCATTTGTGTGGACATGAATAAGTGAACAAGAAAATCTCTTACTTATACTTTTCCCTCTTTTGCCGACTGGAGATATTTCAAGGAAGATTGACGACTGACCAAGTCGCCAGGGGGGTGTCATCTCCCTAATACCTCCCATATTAGGAATGGCCCTGATGGCTTTATGCTTTATTTAATCAAATTTTATGGGTTTAATCGTTGGCAGGAACACTATTGGTTTGCGTCAAAAAGGGCATCATTCGATCAAAAATTGCTTCAAAAATACTAATCAATTAAACAGCCACCCCCAATGAAACAAGTCATTTTCTTTAATGCAATTCAATAGCATTGCTTAATTCAATTCAATTATTTCAATGTCAATATCAGGAAAGTTGTTTTTATAGAAACTGTCCTTGAAATTTACTAATGTCATCCCTTGTATATATTTTGATATCTCATTAATGTCGTCAAAAGATAAAATGTCTTTCAAAGAAATCCTTGTCCTTTATCAAACTATGATTCCTTTCCTATAATTGCCAGACGAGAATTTAATTGTTGTTAATGTATTGCGGAGCACGTCATTTTGCATTGCATCTTTAAAGTGAGATAATAATCTCAGGTAACAGAGATCCAAGGATATCAAGATTTGATGGTTTGAAGTACAAGTCTGACGGTGTGCACTCATTTTTCAAGAATGCATGTTCACAAAGGAATGCTTTGTGCCTTTAAAGCAAGGAGATATTTCTCAAAATAAGTAAAGTTCCATTAGAATAAAATCAAGGGCAGTAATTCTTGAATTACTTTCTTATTTCAAGTAAACATTTTCTGGAATGTTTGATGAGGGAAATAACATTAGCGTCATTGGTGAATATATGTGATTTTATTAATCAGTAATGACTAGCCTTATCATATATACGGTAATAATCGTATTTGATAATCTATACCACAAACAATTACTTTTTTGATTCGTCTATTAATATGATGTTGCTAAGTACAGTATGCAAAGAAGGAGAATAATTATACGTTAGTTCCTCTATTCTTTATAGGATATGCTCAAACCAGTTTTAGAGGAGCGTCTTGGTGCCAAAATACATTTCGGAAGAGTTTTCATGAAACCAGGGTATGTAACATTACTACCGTAGTCATTTAAGGTGATTTGTTATTGGTGTTCCTCGTGAATTTTTCTTTTACTGTGTAATTTACATTAAGCATGATAACCGTGTTTGCATAAGTTTTATGAACACTAGAGATGCACAAAGACACAAGGGGAAGGCATAGGAAATAACGAGCCACCGCAGCGAGTGACTTCTGCCTTTCGACTGTCCATAATAACGTATTCAAGCACTATTAGGTTGATGTTCTATAATTGCTTTAGAAAGTAATTATTCCTTTTGAAAAAATGATGAAGTATAACATCGTGAAGAAAATATTTATCACTTTCCACGTGAAGAAAATATTTATCACTTCCTGATCATTATCGAAATTCTCCTATTTTTATGGCATCACTTGTGTGTTCAAACACAAGTTCGAATTTGTAAATTTGGATTTACCTGTAAGCATCGCATGTGACACAGGTGAGCAACAACAACATCTAATTGATGGTTAATTATCTGCCAGTAAAACAGCGTGGTAATGATGAGAACTGTTCACTTATTTATATTGGATTATGAGCATCTATTGTTAAGACTTCGCCGACTCTTCGTCAACTACATCGAAAGCCAGGGTCCGACAAAAGTAGGAATCCTGGAATCCCGGATACCTACTTTTGTGAGGAAATTCAGAAGTGTTGTGACAGTGTGAACAATGAACATTTATATTTTATATCATTCGCCATATTGACCTTCCTCTTTAATAACAGTTTGAAACAGAGGTTAGATGGGCATGTCCAATTTTGTAGTAACACATGTTTTTTATGTTAATTTGTGAGCTCAAGAGAGGAGTGAGACGCTCGTTTTAAACCAGTTTATATAGCCATTTTTGATGTTATACTTATCTACTGATGCTATACTTATGTTCATGTTTATGGTATTACATGGTTGTTATTACTGCGTATTAAACCTTACTCCTAGCTCTCAAAGTCACAAGTTTGAAGTGACATTTCAAGAAGGAAATTGATATTTTTATGATTTATTGGTCAAATTTCAACAAAAAGATTCTGAAGAAATTTTTTAAATTCCTCTAGGATTCCAAAAAGCTGAACATTTGGTCTGACCCTGTCGACAGCAATAGAATATTCACAATGTTGGTGACATTATATGCAAATGTAGATATATAAACAATTAAACAGGTTAAGAAATGACAATCATCGAATATGTTCACCTTGACAACGAATTACCACACGCCTAAAACATCAACTTCCAAATCCAGCTGCAACCAATCAAATTGTAGAACGTGTATAGTACGTTACTCGGGTTGTAATTATTGTAAACATATTTAAACAAATGTTGTTGAATAGAACTCTGTTAATTTTCAGTATTGTTTATACTACACGTGTGCTGCATTAGTCAGCAGTTACTTCATAGTAAGTATTATTCTCATATTTTATTTTCTAGAAAGCCAACCACGTTTGCAACAATAAAAAAGAATGACAGAAATGTGTTGATATTTGCTTTACCAGGTAAGGAATTTTATTTCTTTTCGGTTTTAAATTAGAATTATCTTTATTGACCAAGCGATGCGGTAAGAATTCAACATGAAATGCCGATTTCCATCCATTCTCTATCAAGCTATCACTGTTTTCAGTTGGTAAAGATGATGCTATTCATATTGATTCTTCAGTGTAACCTCGTTAATATCAAGGTCTTAGTGCAGCCAAAAGTGCTGTAATGCATTGGTAACATTGTTAGCATGCATCATACTAAAGGTTCATGAAATTTTAAATCATTTGAAATAGCTATGTTACAGAGTGACCGTGTGATATGTGGGAGAATCGGGAGGAAAACTAGCCAGACTGAGATCTGATTCCTCGTCGGTGCACACAGATATCTGAAATCTTCAAATAAGTAAGCACTTGTGCTTGCAAAATGACTATCTATCACAATTATATATGATTGAAAATGTACCATTCTCTATATTAATAGTAATATATGTTTGTAAATAAATTATTTGTGGTCTATCCGCGAATTATGTACGGACACATGGTTTTGTATCTGCATGTATATTTTTTATGTCCCTCAAACGAACATAAACTTGTGCTTACGAGATGACTATCTAATACAATTATATATGATTGAAAATGTAACAGTATCTCTATATTAATAGTAATGTCTGTTTGATAATAAGTATCTGTGGTCTGTATGCGACTTATGTACGGAAAATGTTTTTGTATCTACATGTATATTTTTTATGTCCTTCAAACGAACAAGAACTTGCGCTTACGAGATGACTATCTATCACAATTATATATGATTGAAAATGTAACATTGTCTCTATATTAATAGTAATGTCTGTTTGTAAATAAATTATTTGTGGTCTGTCTGTGACTCCTGTACGGACAAATGTTTTTGTATCTGCATGTATATTTGTTATGTCCCTCAAAGGAACAAGAACTTGTGCTTACAAGATGACTATCTATCACTATTATATATGGTTGAAAATGTAACATTATCTCTACATTAATAGTAATGTCTGTTTGTAAATAAATTATTTGTGGTTTGTCCGCGACTTTTCTACGGACAAATGTTTTTGTATCTGCATGTATATTTGTTATGTCCCTCAAAGGAACAAGAACTTGTGCTTACAAGATGATCATCTCTCACAATTAGATATGATTGAAAATGTAACATTATCTCTATATTTATAGTGATTTCTGTTTGTAAATAAATTATTTGTGGCTTGTCCGCGACTTATGTACAGACAAATGTTTTGTATCTGCATGTATGTAGATATTTGTTATGTCCCTCAAACGAAGAATAACTAGTGCTTACGAGATGACTATCTATCACAATTATATATGATTGAAAATGTAACATTATCTCTATATTAATAGTAATATCTGTTTGTAAATAAATTATTTGTGGTCTGTCTGCGACTTATTTACTACAAATGTTTTTGTATCTGCATTTATATTTGTTATGTCCCTCAAACAAACAATAACTTGTGCTTACAAGATGACTATCTATCACAATTATATATGATTGAAAATGTAACATTATCTCTATATTAATAGTAATATCTGTTTGTAAATAAATTATTTGTGGTTTGTCTGCGACTTATGTACGGTAAATGTTTTTGTATCTGCATGTAGATTTGTTATTTCCCTCCAACAAACAAGAACTTGTGCTTACGAGATGACTATCTATCACAATCATATACAATTGAAAATGTAACATTATCTCTATATTAATAGTGATTTCTGTTTGTAAATAAGTTATTTGTGCTCTGTATGTGACTTATGTACGAACAGATGTTTTTGTATCTATATGTATATTTGTTATGTCCCTCAAACGAACAAGAACTTGTGGTCACGAGATGATCATCTATCACAATGATATATTATTGAAACTGTTACATTATCTCTACATTAATGGTTATTTCTGTTTGTAAGTAAATTATTTGTGGTTTGTCTGCGACTTATGTACGGACAAATGTTTTTGTATCTGCATGTATAATTGTTATGTCCCTCAAACGAACAAGAACTTGTGCTTACAAGATGACTATCTATCACTATTATATATGGTTGAAAATGTAACATTATCTCTACATTAATAGTAATGTCTGTTTGTAAATAAATTATTTGTGGTTTGTCCGCGACTTATGTACGGACAAATGTTTTTGTATCTGCATGTATATTTGTTATGTGTCTCAGACGAACAAGAACTTGTGCTTACAAGATCATCATCTATCACAATTAGATATGATTGAAAATGTAACATTATCTCTATATTTATAGTGAAGTCCGTTTGTAAATAAATTATTTGTGGCTTGTCCGCGACTTATCTACGGACAAATGTTTTTGTATCTGCATGTATATATATTTGTTATGTCCCTCAAACAAAGAAGAACTTGTGCTTACGAGATGACTATCTATCACAAGTATATATAATTGAAAATGTAACATTATCTCTATATTAATGGTGATTTCTGTATTTCAATAAATTATTTGTGGTTTGTCCGCGACTTATCTACGGACAAATGTTTTTGTATCTGCATGTATATATATTTGTTATGTCCCTCAAACAAAAAAGAACTTGTGCTTACGAGATGACTATCTATCACAATTATATATAATTGAAAATGTAACATTATCTCTATATTAATAGTGATTTCTGTTTGTAAATAAGTTATTTGTGGTCTGTATGTGACTTATGTACGGGCAAATGTTTTTGTATCTGTATGTAAGTATGTATTTGTTATGTCCCTCAAACGAACAAGAACTTGTGCTTACGAGATGACCATCTATCACAAGTAGATATAGTTGAAAATGTAACATTATCTCTGTATTAATAGTGATTTCTGTTTGTAAATAAATTATTTGTGGTTTGTCTGCGACTTATGTAGGGCCAATGTTTTTGTATCTGCATGTAGATTTGTTATTTCCCTCGAACAAACAAGAACTTGTGCTTACGAGATGACCCTCTATCACAATTATATATGATTGAAAATGTAACAGTATTAGTATAAGTGATGTGTGTTAGAGATTCCGTTTTATATTCTGGAATCCACTTGGTAGACAATTTCGGAGAGCTGATGCTTGGAACAAAGTAAGAGCCCAAAGAAAAATAGAGACTTACCTAGCCACTCCTCGCACTTCTCAAACCAAAAAAATATTACTGATTCGAGATAGGACTTTAAATCATTTTCCACCCTCAAAACTTACACATGTACTAGTCGCTATATGGCTATAAACAAGAAGGAAGCCTCTATTGAGAATTCATGGTCTTAGGCTTAATGACTAATCAATAGAAGCAGGACACTGTTAAATGCTCTTTGCGAAAACCAAAAATCCTATCTTATGGATTCATTTAGATTTTTTTCATCTTTTGTAGGTAACCCTGTCTCTGCAGCTGTTACTTTTCAATTATTTGTTGTTCCCGCTATTCGTAAATTATCTGGTAACCCGAATTATCTTTTAACGAAGGTCAAATGCCAGGTAATGCAAATATTGAATAATGAAATACTGTATATGTATTTGTTCCGAATTTGTATTTAATACGACAGTATCATTAATATAAAAATTGTAATGAGAACTGTAAGAAAGCGCTGAAAACTACGCGCATTTTTGAGAAAAGCAACGAAACTTATGAAAATGGAAAGAAATAGATTGAAAATATTTATATTTATTTAGAAGATTTAGAGTAATCATAGAGTATTATTCAACTGTTCGTATACAGGATCCTATGCGTTTATACTTTTGAAGCAGTGAAACGCTGAGATTTATCATTTGAACTGCTGTATGAACTACGAATAGAAACACTGAACAACGGGATTTTATAGACTGATATTTATTTTATGATTTTATTTCAAAGTTATTACATTTTCTTGTTGTTCATTTGAATGTGAGTGTTTTAAAGTGCTCTATCAAGTAAAGCTTTGCTTCATATGAACGCCATTTTGTTTCTGTTGCTAAACTGTTGCGATTTTGGGCTTCAAACCAAAAGCCGTAACTTTACGATTTTACGCAGCCGGACACAAACATCAACAGCAACCAATCAGCGATCAATATCACATCCGATGATCTTATATAGCAGAATATTGAAACCCAACTACATTACTATTCAATAGTTCGATGATCTGCATTCTGATTAATTACTCAACCTTCAATTCGCAAGATGCAGTCACGCGACAAATATCAACACACAGCTGGAAGTCTTGGTGAAGCACCAGACACTACTAGTACAAACCTTTGCTAAATATAGCACATTCTAATCTCATTTAAGACTTCGCTGAAAGTCCAATTCATATTTTGAGAATGGAATCGTGATATATAAAAATTCAGACATCATAAAGCAATTCTGTAATCTTTTTCCCGTCTCTATGACCATTTTATATGCATTTGAGTTAAGAAGGGTTTGACCGTAAAATTACTGCCCTTGTAAAAGCTGTCCTGCTGTGATTCTATTGTTTGATCGGTTCAACACCTCTACTGCACCTTGCGAATTGCTTTTCGAGAGACTATGATTCTTACAATTTCATTGACATTGATTGATTGGCAAATGCCAATTTTTGTTGAAGAGTTGAATTTGTTAGATTGGTTTGTATTATTGGTCGATTTCTATTAAGGCATTTATGGATGCCTCACCTTCGTTTCTACTTTATTGAATGTTTAATTTGGCGGACTTTATCAATTGGTTACCACACATTTGCTATATCTGCTACACGAGAAAAGTTGGAAGACACGAGTGAAGTATTCAATACTTCCCGATTGTCTTCAAGATTTGTAACCTTTTCTCAAATAAAACACATTTCAGAATCAAGTTTGTTTATATTGCCGAACGTCGTTTGATCTTTGCATTGATGTTTTAAAGTTCAATTTCAATTCAATGTTACTACTTACTAAAATGTCCTCGGATTCAATGGAAACTTCACAATGGTCGTTTATAGAGCCAACTTTGTTTGTTTGTCTTATTTCTCTAAGTATACGTTGTAACAGTAGTTCCCTATATTCCTCTTCAGTTCGGAGGAGCCTCTGACAAAATTTTTTCGTCAAATTTCGACGGGAATTTAAAAAAATGTTTATCCTAGAATTTCCAAATGTGACCAACACGTGACCACACATGTGACCAACCAGTCAATTTTCAGGATTGTGTTCAATTATGACGTCATATTGGTGACTATTCCACAATAGACAAATTGGTCTCGGTCTTAATAATTATAACGCCATGATATTCTTATCCTTTATACAGCTTGGCTTTCCTGTTCAATTGGATCAACGACCAGAATATCATAGAGCTATGTTATATTGGTCAAGTGATGGCTTACTCCCGAATGCTCTTTCAACTGGCAATCAATGTAGTAGCCGATTACTCAGTTTAAGATCAGCCAATAGCCTGCTGGTTTTACCACCTAGCGACAAAAATGGCGTAACTGCATTAAAACCTGGAGATGTTGTTGATGCCTTGATTATACGGAAAATATGAGTGTTTATTTTTTTGGACTCGTAAGTTCAACGTATTAATAATCTGACAGAATATCTGACAAAGGAGTGTCAGCATTTATGAATGTCGGATAACTGCTTAAGGAGAACTGCTTAAAGAAAGAATCAAGAACCAAATATCAATGATGGATCTTCACAGTAACGTTCTATACTGTATCCTATGTGCTGTCAGAAATTATGCCTGACTGTTGATGCTAGGTTTTGCCAGAAGATTATTGTATACTGCAACAATGAAATACTATTCATGGCATACGAATTTATTAGCTTTAAATTGAACATAATTATTTGGATTGTGTGTTAATATGGAGTTCTTCTACAGACTTGGAAATTACTGTTACATTGTGGAGTTAGTATACATCACGTAATAAACAGACACTGTTAAGTAAAACTTTTGCATCAAATTGATGAAATTGCTTAATTTTTATATTGACTATTCCTAAGATGTGATAGGCTTGACATCAAAATGTAAGAGGGTCTAGAGATATTTCTGCTTTTTCAGATGTATGATTCAACATTTTTAACTTGGGGGAGGGGGTAATTTGAGCGTGTTATTTGCTGTATATTTATATTCATTTCATATATTTATAAAGATCATCATCATGTAGTTGAAAATCTTGAATAAATTTAAATATATATTCAATTCTATAATCGATAATTTGGTAACTAGGTTAGGCTTGATTACAATACAAAGATATTGTTGGAAAAATTATCAACTGTTTAATGTTGAGTATAGTTCCATTTTTCTCAGTCTTGAACTATATTTTTTGATTGTTTCATATTCAAAATACCCATAACGTTAATGCCATACTTAGTTGATAACACAATGTTTTTCTAAGGCCTGTCGGCCAGTTTTGCAATTGGTGTGCCTTGTCGTCGAATACAATGTGGCCGCTTACAGTCAGACGTTTCCAACGCAAGGTTTCAAAGGCCTCGGAAAGGCTAGTAATGCAAATGAGGGTAACCAAAATATATGAGGGTCACCTCATGATTAAATAATTCACCTAAAATTAATTACTTACTATCACGTTCTTTGATGTTTACCCTCTACTCTATTTGTATAAATCATTCAATCAGGCTCAGATTCATCATACTCTCGGCTAGTAAAGAATATTGAAAGCACGGCGGTACAAATGCCTAGTTGTTTGGAAAACTATATATACCGCTTCATCTCGACAAAGGATGATACATTTATGAGCTATTTTTTTTTATTTGCCTTATGAAATATTGATCTCAAATAGCCTAATTGATTTAAAATGAGTGCACTAGTGGCTGGCATGAGAAGCCTTTTGATAAATAGGAACCCTAAATACTAGTTTTTCTGGCAAAATTAATTGATACAATGCTATGTTTAAGTACCATTGCTTTTACTAGGGGTTGTAACAAAGGCTTTCCCAAGAAGGCTAGTGTTGAGCCAGCGATTGCAACACTCAAAACTCCAATTACATTTCTGTTAAGTTCCTTCACTTCCGGGTGATGAGGAGCCGGGCCATTGATTTAATAGTACATAATCCATTACCTTTACAAAGCCTTGCAGGCGAAAAAAGTTGGACCACTACAAGTTTGATGGTGCATAACTGCATATATCATTCCGAAATCAAAACGAAATGAGCAAGGCAAAATACGCTTGTCTCTTTAATATATGAATAATGTAAAGTTAATGCAGATATCGACGAATTTGTAATAGTAGATGTCGTAGTTGTAAGTTTGCATATTTATTAACATGCTCATCTCTTATCTGTACGACGTACATGTATTGTCAATCAATATTCAAATACAATGATCGTATTTATTTAACGTGGCCCACATGACTCACGGCAAAACTTTCTTTCTCCAGTTGTTTTGTCGTAGCGGAAGAAAGCTTTGCCGTGAATAAGTATGTTTTGCCGTGAGCCATGATGTGGATCACAATAATAACTAAATAATGTTTGTATTTGCATTTTGTAACTCCCAAATATGTTACTGTTATATACATAGTATATCTGAACACTTCTATAAAAAAATTTCTGAAATTTTGTAAAGATGTTAGAAAATAATTACTGTCACACAATAAATTATAACTTTCTACATTACTGCCCTAATATTAATTAGAATTGCAGAATAGTACTATAAATATGTCCCAAAATTATAGATATAGTCCAGTATACTGTGAAGGCAAATGTGAAAATAATATATAGGAGCACTTCTTTTCTTGTTACCATACCAGTAGCTATAATTTCCAACTCTTTTTTTATATTACATTAAGGTCTGAAATATAGAAATAATAGAAAATAAAATCTTAGTGAATTGGATCTAGGTCACTTCTGTTAGTGAATGTTGATCTTGTTCATCATCATCATCATCATTATTATTATTATTATTATTATTATTATTATTATTATTATTATTATTATTATTATTATCATTATTATTATTATTATTATTATTATTATTATTATTATTATTATTATTATTATTATTATTATTATTATTATTATTATTATTATTATAATTATTATTATTATTATTATTATTATTATTATTATTATTATTATTATTATTATTATTATTATTATTATTATTATTATTATTATTATTATTATTATTATTATTATTATTATTATTATTATTATTATTATTATTATTATTATTATTATTACTATTATTATTATTATTATTATTATTACTATTATTATTATTATTATTATTATTATTATTATTATTATTATTATTATTATTATTATTATTATTATTATTATTATTATTATTATTATTATTATTATTATTATTATTATTATTATTATTATTATCTGTGTGGTTGATTTCTTATATGTATCACGGTATCACAAACATGGTAAGCTTGATGCTATTTCCACCGCTGATTGTAATTTTAAGTTGCATATATAGCAATATCATATTCATGTTTTAATTAATAACCTTTATTTTATCTAGTTCTTAATTAACATCAAGGTTGTAGGTAAGTGACATTTTCTATAGCGTAAAGTGTCCTTTATTTGCCGGTCAAAATGACAAAATATATCATATCATATCATAAGTAGCCTACGAGTGTTTATATAAATGCGTTTATATCACCGATGTTAAATCTTTCGTCTCCAAGCAACAAAGCTTCATAGCCACCGGGGGTAGCTTCCATCGCGCATTGACTTTGTTCAAATAGAAGTTTGGGAGGGTGAATGTATGTATGTATGTTTTTGTAGCACGATGGCTAACAGGCAAATTAAACAAACGAGGTTATTTTTAATTGTATCCAAGCTCTCACATGTGGCATTAGAAATGATGTTGATCTTAAAAATGTTTCAGATTATGAAAAAGATACATGAACATTTTTTAAACAGGACAAATTACCCTAAAAATAATGAGAAAAAATTGAACCAAAAAGAAAGTTAATTGGAAAAATGAAAATTGAAACAAGATAAACTCTACTATATCTCAAATACTTCCATGATAAAGCATTCCCTAATTATTTTCATCCGTTTGTTGAAAACGTACCCTCTAATATTCGCACGTCCCCATATACGAAAAGTTAGTTCATGTGATTTTATTTACTGTAAATTTAAAAGTAAAAGAAAAATCACACACATATACACGGGAGGGGAGCTATTGAATGGGCAAAATTGACCGGCGACCGCTGCGAGATCAATTTGAATTTATTCTTAGCGTAATTCAACCGTCTCGCTTTGAAACTATTGTTATACGCAAGCCTAATTTGTAATAAATTCATGTCAACAATGAACATTGTGTTATAAACAATAAACATGCACGTGATCCTAAGTGCGTAGCGCCTGCCGGTCATCTTTGCTCCTTTAACTGATTAGTATATTGAGGCGCGTGTGCATTTTATAGCAGAATACATAATGATATGCCATTCCCTTTTTGTAAACTGATGTGACAAGGGCTGATATGCTGATAAGATTGAAACAGCGATTTAGGCTAGAAAAAGAAATGGAAAAAGTGGAACAGACCACATTGGTGATTTTCATTGTCATACAGGCAGCTGTGCTTTGTCTTTATCTATGTGAGTAATATTTCTTCAATGTTATGTAGTCTTGAAGTGTTCTTAGACTAGCACTCCCTTTCAAACTTTCGTAGGGGTATGGCCCACTTCAGCTAAAATGACTCGCGAACATTTGGTTATCAGCTATAGGGTGCATTTGGTTTTTAGTTATCTATTAATATGTTTATGTTTGTTTTATTTCTTTTGTTTTCAAAGTTTTTTAGCAACAACAACAAAGCGGAAATTCATAGCTAATCAATATCACTAATTATCAATCTAATCAATAACACTACATCAATTGTTAGACAATAATCAAGAACCGAAAGTCTTCACCGCGTCGACATTGTAATTACTCATTTTGAATATTTTCTGGCATACTAGCGTTGTTTATCTGTAGAAATATTATTTCACAAATACCTGCCTTTCTGTCAATAAAACAATCTCTATTTTGTCGAGGATTTATCAACGGTATTGCAATTTTTCATAATAAATATCAACAAACAACACAATTAATGCATACGTACCTAATGCACATAATCCACATTAATTCCCCATCAGAATGTTTATCAATTTTACTGTAACATCAAATATGTTATCATATATTTTCCAACAGAAAGATGTAGAAACGCCATTTTGCATATTATCGCTTCACAAAGATAGCATCAAAATTATTATTAATAATTTATAACGCGTTTCTTAGTTGAAAAAACAACATGCCCACCTTAAACGTATCCATGGTAATATTGTAGAAATGCTTGTCTTCTACAACGAATATTTTTAGATAAAGCGAAAATTTGTTCAAGAATAACTATTGCTTCGTCTACAACCAAACAGTTATTCCATGTCACTAATTATAGGACAATATAAATAACCTGAATATAATATATACTATATTATTTTGAACTCTTTTTAAACGCAACCTCCCTCATAATAATATGATAATTTAGCCCAAAGAGATGACGTGTAGAAATGCGTTTCTTACTTGAATTAGGGGTGTTTATATTTAAAAAAAATATAAATAAAGACAAAACATTATGCTAGAAATACTAGTATTTAGGGCTCGTATTTGTCGAAAAGCTTCTTATGCCAGCCACAGTGCTACCCGGAAAGTGTAGTGCACTGATTTTGAATCCGTTAGGCCAGTTGAGACCAGTATCTCATAAGACAAATAAAAACAAAAATCCCGTACGTTTATATTAAATCCTTTATCAAGACGAAGCGGTATATATAGTTTTCCAAACAACTAAACATTTGTACCGTCGTGCTTTTAATCTGCTCTACTAGCGAAGAGCATAATCAATCTAAGCCTGATTAAATAATTAATACAAATAAAATAGAAAATAAACATCAAGGTACGTGATAGTAAGACATTATAGCCTTTTATATTTGAGTCAGGCTAGCCCGGGTGACAGTGACACAGGCTGTTTATGTCACTGCACGTGAAGCCACGACCCAGGCTGGCCTATCAAACCGTGTATATATGGAGAATTTCTGTCTCACCCAGGTTGGATCCAACTGCTCGTCAGGTGAAATCCCACAAGGGTGGGCTAGCCGGCAACCATATAAACGCACTGCAGTGTTGATCTCACTCAAGTTGTCACCTAACCTAACCTTGCTGGGGTGATCCACCTCATGTAAACACCCATTAGTTGCTTTCGCATTAAGTAACTTGTAATGTATTGTATAGCATTGCGTCCATTCGTATTGTATTTTAAACATAAGAATGGATGAAACTTATCCTATCTTTTATGAATTTTGAAGAAGGTATCCTCTAATATTTAAACGTCCCAGTATTCTCTAAGTTTTGAAGTTACCCCCGGGTGAAAAAGTAGAAAATGAGTAACCGTTCCAATATGAATAATGAATATTCAATCGGTTTGTGTCAGAATCAACAGTCTAGAAAAATCTAATTGTTCAGTGTGGCGGAATGAAGTGCGAAAATATTAAAAATTTAAACGTATTTTAATAAATAAGATAAGATAGAGTCGTCCAAAATGAAAAAATTGAAGATTTGAAAAGATATTAAAATTCAAAATTTTATTGAAATGTTGATTCCGATACGAATCGTCACATATTATTAGTATAATTATCATAATAAAGCAGAGTTAATGGTTATCAGCTGATAAGGTGCTTATATACAAGTAGATATTGTGAATATGATTGCTATAGTAACGCTAGACACAAGTAGAAATTTCATAAAAATGATCCAACAAATAGTCATCAGCACAAATGCTCATTAAGCGAATTACCATCTAAACGGAAAAAGGTTTCTTTCTCATCTTTGTCTCATATCAATTAAAATTAGTACATCTATTCAATGCTGAACTATATCTCAATATTTTTGTGTACTTATGAAAGTAGCAAAGCGAAATTAGATTTTGACATCCAATCTATTTGATTCAAAACTATAATTTAGACAGTAAACGTTCAGTTGTATTTATTTTGTTTTAGACTTTGACGTGAACCATGTCACGTTAGACCATGTCCTATCGAAGCTAAATCCAAAGATGAAAAACCAGGAACATTTACATTTAAATTGCCAACTGGATTGTACAAACTAGAATTAAATCATTTGTCGGCCAGATTAATTTGCAAACATCACAATCGCGGGCACAATCGTGATGACGTTTGGACGTTACTGGAGTGGTGGTCCAACAAATCAAATCGTTCTTACGAAATACTTCCATGGTGATCAAGTCGTAGATAAGAACCAATTTGATTGATTTAATCATAGTGATATTGTGAATACTACTCATTTTGATACAACCCTGACTTAATTCAATTTTGAAGAAAGTACCAATTCTGGAACAACTTCATTTGAGCACGAAGAAATGGAAGCATTGAATGAAATTGAATATGACACAGAAATGCAACGATTGCACAGGCGTTCGAAATTATGACCCCAATTCAGCTTCATAGTTTTTCGTTTTAAAAAATCACTCATGCACGAGCTCTTTCATGCTCCATCGCATATTCCTTCATTCATAACCCTTCACTCATGTCTTCATGTCTACAACATCAGTCGTGAAGGAATGAAGCATGGCAACCTGTCCATTAAACCTTAATTGAAACATTTCCAAATCGTCGATGTCGATTGCAGTTGCCAAATGGGCGCATATAATAATATTACATTTTCAGTTAACTGCAGATAATATAACTGATAGTCACCTTGTAAGCACAAGTGCTTGTTTACGTGGGGGACATGAACAGATTTACAGAGAAATGCAAACATGTGTGCGAGGAATCGAGCCCCGGTCTCCCACACAGAGTGCGGACACTCTGCCATTAAGCTACCAGTGCATATGGATAAGAAATTGAAAGTTTCCAAGTAATGATTCTACATCTGAAATTACTACAAATACAAAATCAGATGGTATGTAGGCCACCAATAAAGAGTCACCGAAGTCATATACGGTATCAGCTAGGAGTCAACAGTTTCCTACCATCATTGTTAATTACAACTCCATTCCTAGCTAATGTAACGATATAGCATAACGATTATTAGCTGCAACAATTTCTTTTTAAAACTTTTTCGACATTTACACTAAATTTTATTTCACATGTATTACCTATTTCACATTTACAAAGTACCTGTCTCACATTAATACAGCGATATATCTGTAACGATTATTATTTGCAACACATTCTTATTATAACTCTTTAAACATTTACATTATATTTATTTTACATGTATTACCCATCTTACATTTATAATACCTATCTCATGCACATTAATGCAAGGATATAGTGTAACGATTATTATTTGCAACACATTTTTATTATAACATTTACATTATATTTATTTTACATGTATTACCCATCTTACATTTACAATACCTATCTCATGCACATTAATGCAAGGATATAGTGTAACGATTATTATTTGCAACACATTCTTATTATAACATTTACATTATATTTATTTTACATGTATTACCCATCTTACATTTATAATACCTATCTCATGCACATTAATGCAAGGATATAGTGTAACGATTATTATTTGCAACACATTTTTATTATAACATTTACATTATATTTATTTTACATGTATTACCCATCTTACATTTATAATACCTATCTCATGCACATTAATGCAAGGATATAGTGTAACGATTATTATTTGCAACACATTCTTATTATAACATTTACATTATATTTATTTTACATGTATTACCCATCTTACATTTATAATACCTATCTCATGCACATTAATGCAAGGATATAGTGTAACGATTAGAAGAAAGACGCATATGTTAGATAGGTTATAATACCAACTTTTATCTATATGTAGCATATTGAAATAGATTGATTAGATGAGATTAAGACGTTACGAGCACATGAAGATTATGGACGAATTTCCAACATTGAAAACATTAATCGAGGCAATGGATCGCATAGATGCTCAATAACAAAACGATTTCCACCCGCAGAAAATGGTGTGCCACCATAGGGATGAATACATTTGCCAGTTAGGATGTGTTTGATTAACTTGGATGGAAGATGCTCAAATTCACTACTTTTATCTTGACAGGATGATGCTATCGTGATTTGATCACCTTTTGGTGCCAAGCATTTGTCAGAAGCTCCAACATAAATTCTTCCTTCACCAGCAAGACTGAAATAATCACATTTTTTATCGTTTGAACGTAGTATATAGATCGGTATATCGTTAACAACTGAAATACACAGCTGGTGGTTTGCGTCGTAATTGATCGTTCCTATTTGACATAAAAAGAGAATAAAGGTATTTATATAAATCTTGCAGACTTAATAATCAATATTTGCCAGAACAGACATGCAAACCCTAATGATACGCTCCTACAAGAATATTCAGTATCATTAATAATACATTAATAGATCTTGAAAAATTGAGAACATTATTTCTCTTTATATATAATGTTCCTAATATATTTTTATATTATTTATTTCGTCTTCATTTGAACCTGAATGTTTGCTATATAATCAAAATACATAAAACTTTAATGATCACTTCAAATACATACACGAGTCCTGATTGGTGGATTTGTGCGATATGATTTCCAGTTATTACAAGACGACCCACGACATTCTATGGTAACCATTCAAGGTATATGAGTTTATATTAAGTTATATATGTCGGGTAATGCAATTACACGCAAGGTATATGCCCCATAGTTTTAACTTGACAGATAGATCACGTGCTTTGAAGATGGCAACAAACTGCAGAAAATTTGATGATCTTTCAGGACAAGTAACTCACGGAATACGATAAAATGTAGCATATTTGGAGTTGGGATATTCAAATATAGATATTAATTATTGATAATCTGTACACCTCCAAAGTTTGCAAAGCTAGAATGTTGATTTTTGTTCGTTTTCTTGAACAGATCGACGACCGACGAGGAATCAAACCCCGGTCCCCTGCACAAAATACAGACATCCTACGACTGAGCTACCACTGCGTACACAATTTTGAGTTATTAATCAAACACCGAAGTCATTATCAGCCTACATTTCATTGTTTTATTTAATGATTTACTTTCTGCTTTTATTCAATGATTGACAGGTCCTGTTTTGCTGCATCAGATGATAATACTAATTTTAATGTATTTAAAGCACCAAGAACGCGATTATCCTGTGCGCCTTTCCAAAATTAATTCTTCGTGTTTGATAATTTATTTATTACAAAAGATCACTGTAAGGTGCAGCTAAGCCTGGGGGGTAACTCCAGCTCTTCATGGACGGGGGGTGAAGTACCCAAAAAGTTCCAAAAATTCTGTTAATGCTAGACAAAAAGTTCAAAACTTTCATAAATGCTACTAAAAAAGTTTTTTCTCAGCAGGATATGGACCCAAAAAAGTGGCACGTCCCCGTATAGCCGTCATAGTGGAGTAACCCCCCTGGGATCTAAGTTTGAAGCAGATTCTCACTTGTTTTACATTGTCTTTCTTCTTGAAAATCACCGTTACATGTCATCCCACCATGTGCTGGTTCAGGATTTGTACAGTTTCTCTCGCGTTGTTGGGTTTGATTTGCTGTTGTACAACCTTTCCAGCTTGACCACTCACTTAAAGCTCCATCAACTAAAACAGCATATAATATATTTTTGTATTTTCGAAATTTGTATAATTCAAGGTTAAAATTTTTACGTTTTAAGATCAGATAATTTCTAAATCATATAAAATATTTCAAGGGTGAGAAGCTGAATACAAAAGATGCTTGAGAAATATTTCCGATCAGGTGAAATAGGTTATGCAGCACACTGTCGTAACCCACAGAAAGCTGAAGGATTGGATGTTGCAAGCACACTACTCCAACAATAAAAATATGCAAACAGCACATGATTGTCAAATTTGGAAACTAGAAGAAAATATTATCAATAACATGATAAAATAGGTAATTTTATCTGCTTCCATAGCAAATATATATAAGCAAAACCAAAGATATGCACCATTGATCCTTGTATAGAAGCAATTTCTGAAACATTTTATGGCAGTAGAAACTTATTGAAAAAAATGATGGGAACAATTACAAAGGGAGCTGGGAAGTTTTAATGTAATGTAAATAATCGCGAATTCTTTTGAATGTTTGATCATTTGAATAGAAAGCGCGGATCCAGACGGGTGCAAGCGTCATTATAAATAGGTACCGGCATAATCGTTCTTTCGTTAATTATAAGTTTATTAATATATCTTTATCAAAATTATCATTCCTTTTTATCTTCAGTTCATTTATTTTTAATGATTAATGCAACGTTTAATTTTGGTATTTAACGAAGTGACCTAGACCTTGACCAATTGTCCTATAAAATTCGATGAAAATTTTGCCAGTGTATCAGGGCCCGGTATCAGGATTATAATTTCCAAAATATGTTCGCAAGACTGGACACATAAATTTCACGCGTTGTAGTTCTATTTCAAGTCATATATCTGATTGGATAAATTCAAAATAACTTCACATTGCGTTTGTAGATATTTCGACAATTTTCCTCAACGGCTTTGTTATATCATGTGACTATCAGCGTGGAAGCACCAGAACCAATTAAACTGACTCTACAAACCATGTTTATTGCGGTGGTCATGGAGAAAGAGACTAGATTAATCAACAACGAGATTTTCTTGAAAGATAAATTCGGAAAGGCCATAGATTTACGTGCAGAAATATACGTAAGAATTAGAAAGGTGTATAAACTGGTAGAGAACTTGATGTTTATCATGTTATTTATGCCCTATATAATACTATTGTCTGTTTGTAAATAAATTATTTATGTGCCTGTTCGCGAATAATGTACGTCTCACTGGCGGAATAATACAGATAATCCGTTATCGGGAAATTATGCAAGCATTTGTGTCTATAGAGACAAGACAAGTCTGATTAAAAGAACTTTTCATGTTTTAGACTTCTTGAAGTCAAGGACTTACATTTTAAATATTCTCAGAGTGTAACAATTGTTTAAATATTTTTGCTATTTAGTTGAATCTGAAAGTTTATCACACAAGGTCCAGTACTGGACCTATACTAGTTGCTATAGTATTACTATGTTGCTTTTCAACCTGAACTCAATTGTGTAACATTTTCTAAGGTCAGGGAAGAATAAATAAATTTTAGCTTGGAAAAAGGAAACCACTATAGAGAGCAAAATCGGATGAACCATTGCAGATCCTCATTTAGATGTAGCTTTGAATTTGATTTAATTTTGATTTATTAAGTATGAAAGTTCAAAATTAGACATGAGTGTCTTGATTGTATTTGCCATAGCCAAATGTTCAGAGCATGTCTTGGTGTTTGAATTTGTCACGCTCTTAAACTCTGCTGACCTATGACTGCTTTTCCGTCCTTATCTGTGCCCTTTTGCTGCTATTATTCATATAAATATCTCCTGCAAATTGAATCAAGTATAACCGAATATCAAAATGGGATTACCCATATTAGAAAGCACAGAAATCCGGCCTCTCTGGTGACATAAGAAATAGGGCAATAAAGGAACGATGCTACATTTTGAATTCTAATATACCTGTTAGAAGAACCTGGCAATTTCTTAATAGTTAGTAAATTCAATCTATGAAATTATGAATATTTTCTCAAGAACAATTTCAGCATCTATGCTGAGAACAATAAGAACAAGATCAGCCTCAGCCTGAGGCATCATGGTTAACTGGTTTTAATTAAAATTGCATGCAGCCGTAGATTCAACAAAATGGATCAGAAAGATTATGAAAATTTACTGAAAATAAAATATCAGATTTTGTAAACATCAAAATAGATAGTAGCATTAATACAAATACCTTGGATAGGGTATGTTTTATGGAAATACAGGCTAATGATTAATCCTCCAACATTGTATATTTTTCCGGAATATTATTGTTCAAAATACTTGTCAACTGTCCTGCTCTTTTCGAATAAGCATATCGCCAATATACTCATCATGGTGCATGCTGGGGTGAGAAACATCGTAAGTTATATTCAGCGTTAATGCCCGGATGGACAATATGCAAAGAAAAATTATCTCTCTGTGTCGAAGGCTATACAGAAAATGATGTAAGTAAAACTTGAATGAATATAGAATGTTGTGTTTAAACCTTATACATACTTGAGCAATTGTGCATATTGCATACCAAATTCCTCGTATTGTTGCCAGAACAAGAAGGATTACCATTGCAAGGCATCAAACATTCACGAATTTGGGTTTTCATTCCCCCGCCACAAGACTTAGAACAACCAGATCCATTATTCCAACTACTCCATACACCTTGGACTATCAAGGTTATGAAGAAATAAATATGAAAGAATCTACTTATATTAATAATACTGTCTGTTTATATATCACAATATTTCTATATTTCTATATTTCGATATTTCTGTGTCTGTCCGCGACTTATGTACGTCTTACTGGCGATATAATACGGATAATCCGTTGTCGGGAAATTATGCAAACATTTGTGTCGAGATAACCGTGTACAGTAACAAATTTGTTGTATGAAAAGTATGGGTCTATGACGTTGTTTTAAAATAATATACTTCATCTGATAATTTATTTGATATCCTTGCATTAAAAAATTCAGAGATTTTGAAAAATTTCATAGGTCGATAATCTAGCGGGCAGCCAAATCGAATTCAAATTGAAATCCCCAGAACAAAAATATTTTGCTTTGAATTTAAAAGCTGCGTGTAAATTGTTTGAGCAAGTGAAACTTGAAAATGAATCAGTTTTATGATAATTAAAACAATACGAAATACTGAATTACATTGAATTACCAGTATAACTAGGTCAAACAAAATATTTTTTTGAAATCAAAGAAACGTAGACCTATTTCATGTAGTGTTGATATCATCAATACATATAGCGCGGCACAAACGCTATGAAAATTAAAGAGACTTTAGGTCTTAATTTAATTTATTAATGAAACAAAATGCCGTTCATTACTTTTATCAAAATCGAGATATAAAACATTTCACTTTTAAAAAGGCTATTTTGATATATAATTTGTGAGAACACTGAGCAAACAATCTGTTTTGAAATGAACAATCTATCGCGGGGCATAAAAACAAATTAACTTGCAAGAATTTTCAAAATGACGTTGGCGTTCGACTAATTCGAAAAATATTCAAAGTTCGAATAGATTATCTGTCTACAGTCTAAAATTACAGAGTTTAGAATCAATCAAGGCATTGCACAAAAGTATTTCTATAATTTATTATTTAATATAAAAACATGAATCATTTGGTTTTGAGCAGGCAGGCTTTTATTTTCAGATTTTGCTTCCATAATTAACGAAGGAATTATAGGCATCGATTAAAATTAAAATTTCATTTTGTTGACTTGCTATACGAATAAGACACAGTATGTTACTACAGTTTTGAGAATAAAAATAGCGGTGTCTTGTTATTATCGTTGATCAACATTTAATAAAGTTAATTTCAGGTATATCAAATTTAACAAAGTTAAATTGAATTGAGCGTATGATTTGTGATAAACAATAATAATTATAATATTTTCAGCGTTCAAAAATTTTGCTTTGAATTTAAAAGCACAAAAACATAATTTAAAAACACTTTTAAATAGTTAATACAGTTTGGATGAGTGTAACAAACCTTGTGTTACAAAAATAAAAAGCGAAAAGGTTGCATGAAATTATCGATCATAGCAAACAATATTTATTAAAATACAACTTACCATTTTCCAAATGAGATCCAAATAAAAACTATACGAGCGGCATAATCTCCGAACAACATTTAAATACATAATAGCGGGTTCTCTGAGTTAATACACCAATCAATAATAAGTTAACAACCATATTTTATCGAAGGAGAATGTACGCCCGATAAGAATAAAATAAAGATTGTCTTTTATTCGAAATAATTCTGACAAAAATGATCATTTCATATCGTGATCAAATGCATGGTAAAGTAGATTCATTTTCTACATAGTAAATTATCCTTTTCGTCAGACATCATAACATGAGCATTTAAATATTACCATCGGCTGTGGTATTATATATCTTTGAAGCTGCACTAAACATTTCAACTCTATAAACCATCGCGTACGTTTCAATAAATTCTGAATAAATATGCATATCACGAATCTGGCAAAATGAGTTGTTTTCGTTTTCCTATCAAAATAATTAATTTATTCATAATCATCTTTCCTTTCATTCGACATCTGTAATGTTATAAATAGCGCGTAGAAATATTGACGACAAGATGTAACATAATATCAATATCGAATTAGTATAGCGATTTATTATAGAATTTTATTTCCTTTTAAAAGAATGTTGATGCTATTATTCTGGAAAATTTGATAACAAGAACCCCTATCAGACCAATTTTTCAGATCTTTTTTTTACTTATAAAATTTTATTTTCAACGAACTCTTAGTATTTTGATAGACTGCCATGAAAATCACAGGCATACTTGCTGAGATTGCAAAGATCAAAAATATAGGCTCATATAGTATCATATCATAATATTTTCAGATTATATATATAATTTGAAATTCAATACACGCGCGTGGGTCGGCCTTGTTCAATAATACGTTGTCGAAGCAGTAGGTTTGTTGATAAGGTCAGTCAAAGCGCTTATGTCAGTAAGTAACGCAGTGGCTAATTGGTTAGTGCTCTGGTATAATAATTTCAGGGTCGTCAGTTCAAATCCGCCGTTCGGAAACCTTTTATCAACGATTTTTCTTTTTTTTTAATATGAAGCAGTAAATCATTTTTAATTAACAAAAGATATCGTTTGATCATGTTAATAACAGAAATCAGTGGACCATGTGTCTTGTTTAAGCTAAATTAATTTAATATTGAATCTATCGCATGCAATGCCACGAGTTTCACTGGCCACACTTTGACGGCGGCGTTATTTTGTGAACACCACATTAGTGTTGTATATATTGCAATAAAGATTTATGAATCCGAACCGAACGCGATCCGATCGTATCGGGTCAGATTCGGGTTAATATTTTAGATCTTCGGATCGGATCGGATTTGTAGTGATTTTTTATGGATAGTTCCAGATTTCGAAATTTGACTGAGTATTTGTAATTTATAATAATTAATGTGTTCTGGCCTCCTTTCAGCACATAAAATATTGTTTTTCTATGTAGATATAGCTACGTTAAATTATACATTTCAATCGACTCAATTGATGTGAAATAAATTAAACTTTTATTAAAGGAATGATTAAGATGTATTGATTAATGCTACATCGTTTCAATGCATATTGTCTCTCATGTTCTCCTCCAGAGTTCATACTCCGTATTATACAGCGATAGAAAGCTTAGTCAATTGTTTAATTATAAGTGATCTGAAAGTTTTATCATAGAAGGTCCATTATGGACTACACTCATAGCTAGTATTATTATAAAGCAAGAGTTGAACATTTTCCTACTGAAATAACTCAAATGCACCAAATACCAATAGCTCATAGGAAACTGCACGCCATTAGGGTCGATGCATAATAAATCATAACTGAATATTTTTACATTTATTTTTGTACCATCATCATCATCATCATCATCATCATCATCATCATCATCATCATCATCATCATCATCATCATCATCATCATCATCATCATCATCATCATCATCATCATCATCATCATCATACTATATTTTTGGTTTTATTAAACAGTGGTAGAATAATTAATAATTATCACATATTATACCAGATTTGTAATAATTGGTCAGTTATTTTATTAGGATTGTTAATTGTTACTATCATTGTAAAAAAAAATAAATAAAATAAAATAAAATAAATATTGTATATACATATATGTTATATAAATAGAACATAATTATGTAATTATCACACATCCTGTAAAATTGGGTATATTGATATTAAAGTGACAACAACAACAACAACATCATGCTTGTTTGAAAGGGCTCATACATAATATAATTAAAATAGTTACGAACATAATTACATACAACTAAGTTCTTGAAATCTATATAACAAGGGCCTGTAGGGCGAGTGTTTTCAGCTTTTGAGTGTCTCCAAGCATCCCAAGTGTTGGTATCAGAGAACCCAAACATAAGGCTGTCGTGCAGTAACCCTTTTATGAAATAAATATATTCTTACTATTTTTAAACGAATTTTTTTTAATTTGACAGATTAGATCAATTTTCTCCTATAAATCCTTCACGTCTTCCTCATATTTTGCCTTTCTTCGAATCACAGATCCAGAGTTATACTTTCGAACCAATTTCGATTCTTTCGAACGCTATGATTTGATCTGTCTCGTTTCTCAT
Source organism: Haliclystus octoradiatus (assembly GCA_916610825.1). Taxonomy (NCBI): domain Eukaryota; kingdom Metazoa; phylum Cnidaria; class Staurozoa; order Stauromedusae; family Haliclystidae; genus Haliclystus; species Haliclystus octoradiatus. The sequence goes on from OU744448.1 coordinate 30,883,047, forward strand.
TTCCGCTGTTTTGCAAGATTTTGCCGGTTTGTTCAGAGCCATCTATTTACAAGAGTTGGGACACTCATGCCATTTTTGTTTTTTGGCCTGGACCCGAGCACGTTTTTAACAGCAGTGCGCATGTGCAAGAGAAAGTTGTGTTTTTTCAGCCATTTTGGAACTGTGTAAAATGGTTTGCGATCGTTTAACATGATACAAGTCAGTAAGTAATATAACCATCTATTAGTTGTCTTTCTCCATATTTATTTGCTGGACTCTCAAAATAAGAATAAAATTTACTTCAATGTATACTTTCTTATCGATCTCTTCAGCATGTTGCTCGAAAGTAAATCAGATCAATGCTATTGGAATTGCTAAATGGACAGGCTTACCAAGGTTTGCGAAACGAAACGAAACGAAACGAGATTCTTATTTATTAAAGATATTAATAAATTATTACATAATATAGAATTGTTTTGTTAACTAAACAACATTTCATCCAAATTATCGTGCTATTACTTGATTTTCTAAGCTAAAAAGCAAAAACTTACATATTTTCAAAACGGCGTAAATCCTTGTGTTTACCACGCGGTCATCTAAATTCGGCGCCGTGATCAGCTGTGGTACAAAGTACACAGTAATTGCGGCAGCCTCGGTCTTCGTTGAAGCCACGGTTGAAGCTGACAGAACTTCGAAGTTCGATTTTACAGATTTTGAAAAAGCCGGTTTATACCTCCCCTTTCTGTAACTATTCGGTCTCTCGAATTATATAGAGATACCCAGAGCACTAGGTACAACTAGATATTGTTCTCAGAAAAATATTGAATAAAATTTAGATAACAATAAATATTATAGCCATTGAGGTTGACAGATGGGCTAAGAGAGGGGGGTTAGTTCGATATTTCGAAAAAGCCAGTTTTTAATTTTCTCCAACTTATAGGTCTTTCAAAATTATATTGAGACAGAACACAATTTATCATTAGATATGGTTCTCAGAAATGTATCGAATTTAATTGAGGAAAGTAGATGAAAATTATCCAGTCAATATTTAACAATTGTAGCAATCAAAGTTGACAGAGGGGGCTCAGAGAGGGGTTATTTCGAGATTATAAAAAAAAAAACAGATTTTTCACATTCTGCAATTATTTATATAAAGTCTCTCCAATCAAATTATGTATGTATTTATTTACAAATCATTACATCATTTTATGTATTCATATAAAATCACAACGACGATAGCGTATTCAAATGTCCATTAATTGCCCATATCCTTCCGACTTGATACAATCATTTAAACAAATTAATGTTATCCAAGTTACAATAGTGTATAATTATAATCTTGTCGCCCTACTTTCGTGTCCCAGGTAGTCAGTACGAATGAGGGCCATCCATACGCGACCTTCTATCGCCCTACATAGATTATAGAATATTCTATAATCTATGCTCTATATGGCTCTTACATGATGTGTATTGGATATAATTCAAAAGATTTTATGAGAACTAATCCTGCATTTATTCAGATACAGCCATTTGAGTTGATATTGGGGGTAATTATGGTTTTCAAAATGACACTTTTTCACTTCTTCAACTAATTGTAGGTCTTTCAAATGAAAAGAACGTGTGCCGATGACTTCTATCGCTCTATATGGCTCTTACATGTGTATTGGATACATGTAGAAGGATTTCATGAAAATATATCACGTTTTTGTTCAGATACAGCTGTTTAAGTTGATATGGGGGGTATTTATAGGGTATTGAAAATGCCGGATTTCACTTTGTCCAACTTGTAGGTCTCTCAAATAAGAAAGAGGCCAGCACATTATTAGATATCACTAGATATTGTTCAAAACAAATGTATCAAAGTATATGGAAAATTTCTACATATAATTGTTGGTTCATTCATATACCAGCGTTTTGATATTCATTCCAAGCATACATAAAGGTGCATAATGGTTAATATACAAAAAGATTTTGATTTGTGATAGATCAATTCGTCACAAAGTCAAGTTAAAATTATATATTTGGTGCCATCAATGCTTATGCAAATATGGGCTACTGGGTTGATACATACGTAAGTGGAAATTGATAATGAATTAATACAAGAACATTCAATAATACAATATACATGTACATGGAGCTGTAAAATATATAAAAAGTATGTTTGTAATTCGATGGATATAATGTTGATTGATTGATAAGAGGAACGATTTGGTACCCATAAAGTCCTGAAAATCTTATAATTTTGAAAATGTCACACAGAATCATAGAAAAAGGGTATGCCATTCAGTCTAATTGGAAATACAATAATCATTAAAGAATCAAAATTCCAGAAATGGATGAACAAACGAAAGAACAGCTTCGGAGCCTACTCCCAATGGCAAACGCCAAAAATACATTCGGATAGTACAAGACCTACAAGTTGGAGAAAGTCAAAAATTGGCATTTTGAAAACCCCCAAAAATCTAACTAGATCACAACTTGAATGACTGTATCTAAACACAGATAAGATGTATAACAATGAAACATTTTGAATTAAATTCGATATATATCTAAGAACTATATCTAGTGATAACGGATGATGTGCTGGCCTCGTGCTCATTTGAGAGACCTGCAAGTTGGACAAAGTGAAAACCGGCATTTTGAAAATCCTATTTGATACCCCCCCACATCAACTTAAACGGCTGTATCTGAATAAAAACGTTATATATTTTAATGAAATAGTTTTAATTGTATCCGATACACATGTATGAGAGCCATATAGAGTGATATCATGTCATCAGCCCGCCTCGTTCTCATTTGAAAGACCTACCAAGTTGAAAAAAGTGAAAAACCAGCTTTTTCAAAATCTGAAAAGATGTGAAATCAAACTTAGGTCAACGTAGATGGCTGTTACTAAATATAGACTTGATATTTTTTCATCTAGTTTTTTTAATTATTTCGATACATATCTGAGTATGACATACTGAGAAATTAAGTGTATTGTATTGCTCGTTTTAGTGTAAGAAATATTTAAAATCGAGAAAGTGAAAAACCGGCTTTCTTGAAAATCTGAAAAGTGATGAAATCACACTTAGGTCAACCTAAACGGCTGTTTCCAAATATAAACTTAATATTTTTTCATCTAGTTTTTTTCAATCGCTTTGATACATGTCGGAGTATGACATACTAAGAAATGAAGTGAATCGTATTGCTCGTTTCAGTGTGAGAAATATTTAAAGTCGAGAAAGTGAAAAACCTGCTTTTTCGAAATCTGAAAAGACGTGAAATCACACTTCGGTTCAACCTAGATGGCTGTTACTAAATATAGACTTGATATTTTTTCATCTAGTTTTATTTAATTATTTCAATAAATGTCTGAGTAGGACATACTAAGAAATTAAGTGAATTGACGGTATTGCTCGTTTTAATGCGAGAAATATTTAAAGTCGAGAAAGTGAAAAACCTGCTTTTTCGAAATCTGAAAAGACGTGAAATCACACTTCGGTTCAACCTAGATGGCTGTTACTAAATATAGACTTGATATTTTTTATCTAGTTTTTTTTAATTATTTCAATAAATGTCTGAGTATGACATACTAAGAAATGAAGTGAATTGCATTGCTCGTTTTAATGCGAGAAATATTTAAAGTCGAGAAAATGAAAAACCTGCTTTTTCGAAATCTGAAAAGACGTGAAATCACACTTCGGTTCAACCTAGATGGCTGTTACTAAATAGAGACTTCATATTTTTCATCTAGTTTTTTTTAATCGCTTTGTTACATGTCGGAGTATGACATACTAAGAAATGAAGTGAATCGTATTGCTCGTATTGCTATTGTTTTAGTGAGAGAAATATTTAAAGTCGAGAAAGTGAAAAGCAATCGATGCCATCGATAATGGTGCTGCTAATAACCGCCTTTTCCAGCTTTCATTCTAGCATTTATTCCATATTATATTCAATAATTAATCATCCTTCATCTAGAGGAAAAAAGGGTGCTCTGCTATTTTTCTGTTAAAGAAGTATACTTTTCAGAATTAAAAATCAAGGTTTGCAACAAATAACCAGTAGTTTCAATAAAATATCTCCTAACGCTGTCAATAGTCCAGGATATTCTCGAAAAATACAGAATTTTGACAAGTGAATCATAGACACGACCGCCTTCTTTTGCTTTCAATTTGCAAGAAGAAAGGTTGTGATTTGTCGTGATTGTTCGGCTTGTTTGTTTTACAGCTTATCACGGATCACGGCGTTGCATTGAAGTGAATACCACAAAACACGTCGTAGATGAACAATATTTTACATTTTTCTGTTTGCCAATTTTGCTAGTTAAAACAAGATAATAATGAAATAAGTTGGCAATTTACAAATATTGTGCTTGATTTAACAATAATATGCAATATTTTATTGATATCTTTAATAAATAAGAATCTCATTTCGTTTCGTTTCGTTTCGTTTCGCAAACCTTAGTAAGCCAAATGGACAAGGAGTTTGTGGAGTATGGACTACATCTCTTACTCTCTTACGCTTATTCTTTGCAGTCAAAGGCAACTTTTTTCTAGTTCTTGTCCCCAGTTGGAATAGTAAACAATATTTTATTTCGATTACTATTTCGTCTATTAACACAACAATTAATAATTTAATAGAATATGTTTGTTTTCACTGATAAAAGTTGTATTTTCCGCGCTCTTCGTTTAAAACAGGAAACCTGGTGCCAAAAGAACAAGAACCCTGGTGCCGAAAGTACGAAAATGGCGTCCAAAAAATCACGTGAATGGCATCTGTCCAATAGGAGACGATAGCGGCACATGAAAGCGTGTCCCAACTCTTGTAAATAGATGGCTCTGGGTTTGTTGGGTTTTTTAGTCTCGGAGTAGCCAGCCACCATGACCAAACAAAATGAAGCGAAGAAGAAGAATTCCTTTAATTATAATATTCTGAAATAATTATATATCATCGGACGATGCTAAAGTTATTCCAATTTGTAATTACAATTATTTAGAAATTTTGGGTTTTCGGTTTTACCTATCGTGATGGCCAAGCTGTTTTGGCTTGCGTGATCCAAACACGGGAGTTAGTCAATCAAATTACTAGAACAGCATTCGAAAATCTCTCGAGTTTTACAATTACAGTTGCTATCTTCAATGATCGTTATGAAATTATAAGTTCAATTTTTTGGCTTAGTTTAAACTTGTATACCAAACAAGCAGAAACGTTCTTGCCTCACGACAAATGTATATCAATAAAAGTGAGCTTAACATTCAGTGAAGTTTATGTAGATAGAGGATTGGGAACAATTCTTATTGTTAACAATATAGAGGCATGATGCCCAATTAGTGATTGCAATATATGTTATAGCCTCACGTGTAATCGATAGGCATTGTTGGGCGAAAGCCATTGAAATAAGATCATTATTATCTAAGCCTCATTTGTTGATCTTCTTATGGACTCGTTGCTTTGAGTCAATCTTCGGTTTATTATAGTATTTATTACAGTCCTACAATAGAATTGTGTTCCCTTAAGACCACACTTTTACATGGTTACGTCGAACCACAATCGAATTGGATTGGTAAGAACTTTTTAGAAATTTTATTGCGTAGTCAATATTTGGTTCTTGTGTCACACATATATTATATATCTATATATTTAAGGCGTTTGTCTTTCTATTTTTTATCTTTATTATTGCTACATTAAATATCTTCCTTTTGCACCTTTTTAAAAAAAAGACCTTTGCACTCTTGCACAAATAGCTCAGTCTACGTCAAAATAAAATTTAAATATCATTTCGCAATTGTTCACATAGTCACATGTTTTAGTTTTGACATAACGTGTCTATGCCAGCATACCGTTTTACCCCGCGTTTTATCGTGTATGTGTCTGACTTTGCTTTGTTTTGTCTTACGGATTTTTTCCAGGTATATTATTAACTTTAATCAAATTTGAATACATTTAAAAACGTTGTAATTTTATTCCTAACAAAAGTTCCCTTTTCTGTTGTTGTTGTTGATTAAATACACATACCGTTTAGGTCACATGTTTCAGCATATAGCGTGCCTGTCTGTTTATTACCATTTGACAGTTGCCCGACGTTGTATGGGTTCATGATAATTTTTTAACATACTGTCTCGAAACACTTTGAATAAAATTGTTAATTAAGCTTAAATAATTCCTAAACAATATGGAAGCATTTGAGACTGCTATTTGTTTTTATGACATACAGCAATCTATCCTTGAGCATAATCTTGCATCAGATGATCATGATACCATTGACCGTAGTTTGGCAGACTTGGAAGATTGTCTTTCAACAATTCAAATTGAATTTAAAACGGCTAGGGTAGGGCTACCAGCTGAAGAAAAAAAACTTATCGCTGGTCAGCTGCAATCAGTTTTTCTTAATCATCGTGATACTTTAAAACGCTTCCGCAAGGCTCAGGCTGTTGATGTCAAGCCGCCTGTTAATTTCATAGATGAAACGTCACAGATTAATTTATCTAACTCTGACAGTTCTAATGTTAACGGGAACCCTTTCCGACAGGTTGAGTCTAGCTCTAATGATGCTAGGGAAACACCTTGGTATTGCACTCATTCATCCGTACAAGATCCGACTGCAATTTCAGATGTCACATCTCTTGGTGACACTTTAGTCGCACTAAACCTTAAGTTACAGTTTTTTGATGGTAACCCTTTGAGATATCATGAATTCCAAACTTCATTTTTTACACAGATCCACTCATTGTCATCACTATCATTTGCTGCTAAAATGACGCATCTCATTGAGCATTTAGAAGGCCCTGCGAAGGACAGTGTTCAAAACCTTCCCCGTGACCAAGAGGGTTATGAAACCGCCTGGGAAACGATGGAGGATGATTTTGGGTCCAACATTAGAGTTGCTCGTGCCCATATTAACAAATTGCAACAGGGAAATCATGTGAATGATGCCGAAAGCGTTCAATTATTTTATCACAGTCTTAAGTCTGCTTGTGCTATTTTCAAACGAATGAAACATTATGATGATATTAATTCGACATTTGCATTACAGGCAATTGTAGCTCGCCTTCCAGAATATATTAGAAATAAATGGTGTAGACGTGTTGATGATATGCGCCTACGCAATGAGACACCCCACGTAGATAATCTTTTAGCACTCGTTAAAACTGAAAGTCGGATAGCAAATGATGCTGTCTGGTCTTATGCAGGCACACACGACTTCAATCCCAGCCGCCCTAAATATGATATGTTCAGCGGTGCCATGACGACTAACAATTGCGTGTTTTGTGAAGGAAACCATAAGTCAAAAACTTGCCCTTCACCCCCTGATCGCTCTACTGTAGTTGATCTCGCACATCGTCATGAGTTATGTTTTAAATGTTTTACAAAAGGTCATCGTAGTGCTATGTGTAGACAAATGGTTCGATGTTCTCTCTGTCAACGTGGGCATCACACCTTCATGCATACACATAAGGCACCTAATTCTACTGCAGCCACTGTACCTGTTAAGACTTCTTCAAACCCTTTTACGCCCCCTGTTGCTTCTGCCAATAGTCATATTGGACAAGCTGTAGCCAAAGTTACAGCTAGTTCAAATACTATAGTTGCCACAACACAATCACAATCGTCAATATCATTGCCAGTAATTAAAGTTGTACTCCACGGCCCTCATGGTGTTAAATGTATATCGGCTTTATTAGATAGTGGCAGCATGGTGACTGTTTTAAACAGTAAAATTGCAAATAAAATAGGTTTACAGGGCATTTCGAAAGAACTTTGCATTTCAACTATTGCAGGTGACACACAATTGCAGAAAGCTCAGCAGTCAGCTTTGCACGTGCAAGCTGCTGATGGTAGTATATTAACTATACCAGATGTGTGGACTGTTGATGGATTTCAAATACCAAATGTGGCTTTCAAATATTGTAGCCAAACTAATATGTCTCTTTCTGTAACAGATGTTCCTTCCAATGGAAGAATAGAGCTTTTGATTGGAGCCAATGCTTCAAATTTACTACTTCCTCTTGAATACCGTCAACTCACAGACAAATTTACTGCAATTCGTTGTCCTCTAGGTTGGTCCGTTCTTGGTGGACCGGGCGTCGATACACATTTTCCTTCTCAGGTCAATTTTCAAATACTTGAACCTTCCCTGAAAGACCAGTGGGATCAGTTCTGGTGGTCTGATAGCTTTGAATCCCCTGAAATTATCCCGTTTGCTTACAGCCAAGAGGACCGTCGTTGTTTGGCGGCTCTTGATAATATAAGTGTTACTAATAATCAATATGAGTTAGGGTTACTATGGCGACCGCAAGTAAATCTGCCTTTTAATCGCTCACAGGCATATAGCCGTCTCAAGCATTTACAACATAAATTTTTGTCAAATAAGCTGTTTGCTAGGCAGTACATCGCTAAAGTAGAAAGCTATTTAATTAAGGGTTATGCTGAGATAATTCCAAGTCAAGAATTGGAACAGTCATTTACTAAAATCTGGTATCTTCCGCACCATGCTGTATTCTCTAAAAGTAAACCAGATAAATGCAGAGTTGTTTTTGATGCTGCTGCCAATTCAAAGGAGTCAGTTTAAACAACTCTGTCTATAACGGACCTGATTATCTCAACAGTTTGCTTGGAGTCTTACTTCGTTTTCGAAAAGGTCCCGTAGCGATACAAGCAGATATTAAGGAAATGTATCATCAAGTATCCGTGACACCTTGTGACCGTGATTGTTTACGTTTTTTATGGTGGGAAGATGGGGATCCGGATAAATCTATCATTGAATGTCGTATGAAAGTTTTTGTTTTTGGTGCGAGCTGTTCTCCTGCTTGCTGCCTAGCTGCACTTCGCCACATTGCGACTGAATTTCGTGATGAATTAGGCGAGCAATGTATTAAAGTCATATTAAAACAATTTTATATGGATGACTTATTAGCGTCTTTTGAAACAGAGGGTGAAGCAATAGAAGTAGTTAAAAAATTGAATAATGTTTTAGATAAAAGAAGTTTTATTTTAACTAAATGGTTGTCAAATAAACAAAATGTTTTAGAATGTCTGCCTTGTGAGAAATGGTCGAAACAAATTATAAATTTAGATCGAGAGACTATTGTAATTGAACGTGCGCTTGGTGTGTTTTGGAATGTAACTAATGATAATTTATGTTTTATTGTTAAAAATGTAAATAAACCTTTTACAAAGCGTGGAATTCTTGCCACTGTTAGCACAATTTTTAACCCTGACGGATTTTTATCCCCTATCATGTTACTGCCCAAACTTCTTCTGCGAGAATTGTGGCAATCCAAGCCACCGATACAATGGGACGACCCATTACCAAAACACGTGCTAGATCGTTGGCTGGAGTGGCTGCAGACTCTCCATGTCATTGAAACAATCACATTGCCTCGTTGCTTCAGAAACACCTCCTTTTTCTCGACTGAATTCACGACCGGCTTGCATATTTTTGTGACGCCTCGCAAATTGCTCTTGGAACTGTAGCATTTCTGCGGTTTGAAAATGGCGATGCTATTTCTTGCTCATTTGTTGCTGCAAAATCGTGCTGTGCTCCACTGCATGCTGTAACTATCCCGCGCTTAGAATTACAATCAGCAGTCCTAGCGACACGCATGTGCCAACAGTTAGTACAGGAATTAGACATCGACCTTAGTTCAGTTGTGTTTTGGTCAGATTCCAAAACGACCTTGTCGTACATTTCTAATGATTCCCGTAGATTTAAAGTATTTGTAGCTAATAAAATTGGTGAGATTAGACTAACAACTAACCCTAACCAATGGCGACATTGCCCGGGCAATCTCAATCCTGCAGATATTGCATCACGTGGTCTCAGTCCTGAAGAGTTTCGTTCAGCCGACACTTGGTCAACTGGTCCATCATTCCTCTGGCAAACAAGTGATCACTGGCCGCAAGACTCACATCCATTCATTCCGGACGAAGACCTAGAAGTGCGTGCCCGTCCTGTTCTTCAGACCAGTCAGCCACGTGATTCTCCATTGAAGCAAATCATCGTACGCTTCTCCTCTTGGTTTAAGGTAAAATGTATCCTATTCAGATTGCTTTTTGTTATTTCATGTTTTAAAGCTGATGATGTTGTTACCCCTTTGACCAAATTTGAAATTTTTGAAAGGGCAGAACGTTATTTGTTGATTTATGTCCAAAACACCCTGTGATAATTCCACCAAATTCCAACATCGTTCGTGGCATCATAAACGATTATCACAATAATTTGTTACATGGCGGAGTGAATACAATTGTTTCCGAAATAAGACAACGATTTTGGATCCCTAATTTGAAGTCTCTTGTGAAAAAACACGCCCATCGTTGTGTGAAGTGTAGAAAAATTGATGCCAAACGTATGACGCAACACATGTCCACCTTACCTAGTTTCAGAGTAAAATGTTCTCGAGCTTTTGCTAAAACTGGGGTTGATTTTTTTGGGCCATTTTACGTTGTACGTGGTCGTTCTCGTGAGAAAAGATGGGGTTGCATTTTTACATGTCTCACTATCAGGGCTGTACACCTCGAGTCATGTTCATCACTCGATTATGACCATTTCATACTGGCATTGCGTCGATTTGATGCACGAAGAGGTTCCCCTCTGAAATCATTTCTGATAATGGGACAAATTTTACAGGGGCAGAGCGGGAACTTAGAGAGGCGTTGGCAGAATGGAACTTATCCAAAATCGAAAGTTTCTGTCATCAGCGACACATTAAGTGGACATTTAACCCCCCAGAAGCCCCCCATTTCGGTGGTATCTGGGAACGCCTAGTGAGATCCGTGAAGCGTTGCATTTATTCTGTTTTTTCTGAGCATGTATCTTCACAGGAATTATTTGACTCAGTCTTATGTGATGTTGAGCGAAGCCTGAACTGCCGACCACTGACAAGCCTCTCGGATGACACAGCAGACCTTGAGCCGCTGACACCCAATCACTTTTTGCTTGGTCACGCGATGGATGATCGAGAGCCTGGCCTGTTTGTCCCACAAGATGTGTTCCTTCGAAAGCAGTGGAGAGCCGGACAAGCTTTGATGCAGTCATTCTGGCGTTGCTGGGCAAAAGAGTATATCACCCTCCTTCAACAGCGTCAAAAATGGACCTCAATCACCCGTAATATTAACATAGGGGACTTGGTGCTATTGGCAGATGATCGTCTTTCCCGTGGTAAATGGCCGCTAGCTGTTGTCACTGAGGTAAAAGAGAGTTCTGATGGCCTGGTGCGGTCGTGCACAGTAAAAACAAAATCGTCTGTGTTAACAAGACCCATTCATAAACTTTGCTTAGATAGAGGATTGGGAACAATTCTTATTGTTAACAATATAGAGGCATGGTGCCCAATTAGTGATTGCAATATATGTTATAGCCTCACGTGTCATCGATAGGCATTGTTGGGCGAAAGCCATTGAAATAAGATCATTATTATCTAAGCCTCATTTGTTGATCTTCTTATGGACTCGTTGCTTTGAGTCAATCTTCGGTTTATTATAGTATTTATTACAGTCTTACAATAGAATTGTGTTCCCTTAAGACCACACTTTTACAGTTTACTTAAAATAAGAATATATTGTTTGCGATGATTTGTGTTCGTAGTACAGTATTGACATACAATATCAATATCATCTATTTAAGTTTAAATAAATCATTTATCTTTACATTAGATATCGATTTATTAGGTTGCAATCTAATCATTATTATACTTTTGAAATCAAGATGATCCAAGCACCCATTATGGAGGTTATTGGTTACTATAAAAAATATTACAATTAGAGAAGCCTTTTATTCATATTTTGGTAGGAATTGAATTCAAGATATTTACATCCAGAATTAGACTTTATTAAGCATACTTACCCAAGTTTGATGGCTTGCACTCGATCTGGAAATTGGAAATATACAATTTGAAAAAATTTAACAACTAATTTATTCAGCAAGCCAGCATATATGCGCCTTTATCTATAGCGAGATTATATTGTTTGATGGTTGTTACAGTCTTTGTAGGGAAATTATATATGCTAATCCACATGCTGGGTAAATAATCGTTTCCATTGTATTTATTTATATTTGTATAATTGTATTTATTTTATTAGGTATTTTCCGTGTAAAATCTTCAAAATGTTACTCATGTTACATGGAGAAATAATATAGATTTGACATTTTTTAGAGAAGAACAATTAGAAGGTATTTCACGTGAAATTCTGAAAATGGTTGCTTTAAATAAGAAATGTTAGCACTACTAATTAAGTGAGTCATCTCTATCGACACACAACTCTAGTTGGGGGTATCTTTACTAGGCTGTAACAGCGTTACTATCACCGCCAAACGATCTGCCCAAAGTCGTGATAATAAGAGGAATGTCATATACATAACCGGAGTGAATTAGTTAAGTTGGATAGAAAACGGTTTTCAATCATATTAGTGCTATTAAGCGGATAGTGATATTGTATAGCGCAGGTAATATATTCACGGGGTTAAACCTTATTTTCAGCTAACTTTTCCAGAATCTGGAGTCAACAGAATCATGTTTTCTATTACATATACTTTACTTACATTTACATTGTTTTGATGCTGATAAAACAAAAGCACTTACCCGCTACTGTTATATTTCATGATTATTAAAATTATTACATTACTCTTGTTCGTGGGCCATCGTATTTTAGACCCACTCGCTCTCTAACAACAAACTCGTGGATCTAAATTCCCATAACCCACTGACAAGAGTGATGTAATCCCTTATTATCAAGCTTCCTCGGAGTAGCCTGCGTGCAGACTAAAACCTATCTTAACGAAAGTGTAAACACTTTACACTTTCGTTGAGATAGGTTTTAGTCTGCACGCAGGCTACCTCGGAGGCTTTCTGTGATTTTGTCTTGCATTTCCCCCAGACAAGGGAATAAATCTGCATATTTTCTCAAGTAAAATTAATGTTGTTTACTCCCTGGGCAAACAATACATTTGAAATCTCCGAATGATCTTGTTGCTTTTAATTCTAATTTTATGCCATCTCATAACATCATTGGCATATTGTACTTCAGTTGAAAAAAGAAAATCGTTATCATAATCGAGAATTAACTATAGCTGTAGCTGTAAGAATTAAATTTGTAATAATGCATCTGTTAAGGGGATAAATACGATTTAACCTGAAAGTTGTTTAACAAATACGTCAAAAATTGAAAACCATATAATGCTGAGAATGAGACATGTTTGAAATCTATTTCTAAAATATGACGTCATATTCGACGTCATTCTGCCATTTGATTGGTTGGTCCGTGTGTAATCCAATAGTATGCTGTAATTATTAAATTGTTTTTTTGAAGGTAGATGGGGAAAAGTGTTCAATGCGATTCATCTAAGTTCACCTGTCGTAATAATCATTGATTCAAAGTTGTGAAATTAAAATCATTATTGAAATGAAAATAGCAGCTGATTTACGGATAGTTAACAGAAAATCAGCACGATGAATAATGCTCTGTCTATGTTCCATGGCAACACTGTTAACACATGTGTTTGCAAATATGAATTCATATAGTGAATAACGATTTGATCATTTTAAGTAGAAAGTTTGCATGGAAATTTTTGAATGATCGAACGAGCACAAGAGAGACCATAATTGACTTCAATGAAAGTTTTCCTACAAATTATATTTTGAATCAAAAATAGTAGGTCCATAATTTTGTTATATATTATACACATTTTAATTGAGTCATTCCAATAGAAAATTGTCAGGCACATTTCTTCTGCTTAATTTAGTGCCAATTAACACAATTATAGAACTTAACAGAGCTTGAATTGTGTCTCGATTGCAATATGTTTTCAAGAACCATATGTTGCCTTCTTTAATTATTACTAGCTTCAAAAAGAATCAAGACAAAACAATTTCGAATTTCGCGCGTTTATTTTAATGAGATAGCTCAATTCAAACAATCACATGACGAAGAATACTTTTAAATAAATATATGCGTAAGCATGAGTTAATGCAGCGCGCATATTAGAAAATTTTGACTTGAACATCAGTATTGCCTTGTGGATCTTGATATTTTAAACGAACTTTTGCTTTTGAGCAATAAGATATTTCACGACTAAATTCCTTTGAGAAATCCTTGTCCGTGGATAAGGAGTATATTACACATGGAGGCGGGCAGCGTAGAGTTGATTGTGGTTGACTCTATGATAAGCTCAATAATGCTATAGTCTCCGTCGCCTTAAACAATGCTAATATTTAGATAATAATGTTTAACAATGATATAAATTGCGTCTCTGTTTTAATTTTATTTGTAATCCAATACTAGCGGTACTGTTGGTTTGCATGGGTGAGAAAAGTAAAAGAAAAAATAATTATATATAGATGATATACAACATTTTAACCACGTAAATAATCTCTATACATATTTCAAGATTTAAGGCATGACACATCATAAAACATATGGAAAATTAATTATCACTATTGAATATGCAAACAATGTTACAATTGAAATTTGTGATTTTTATTAATAAAATATTCACTTGAGATGGGTACAAGAAAACGTTTTGGGACGCTGTGGCAACATTCTTTCCTACATTGCTGTATTGTTTTTTTATGTGAAAATATATCTAAGGTAGACTCATAGAATTTGTATACGTTTCAAAAGAAGACAGTGTTAAAGAGGTACTTACTGGTAGGTTGATTATAGCAATGGATTGTGTTTTTGTTTTCAAATAGCTCTGAATATTTGACAAGTTGAACAGCCTGCATGTGTTACCATTACCAATCACAGTTTGATTAAAATCAATGCCAACACATCCTCCAGTCTTCTTGCAAATATGATTACACAGAAATCCTGAACTAACGTTGTTAACTATAACTGCTTGATCACTATTAATGAATGAATTTTCAAAGAATCTACCTTTGTAGTGATCCGATCCTTTGAAAATATCACATTCATTGCATTTAACATGATGAATTGAAAAAATAAAGAAAACGTAAGCGAATATAATGCAATTGAACATTGCTGCTGATCTTCCCATCGTGACGCTCATGAACAACGCAAATGATATACTACTTTCATTTCCACTCCTTTAATAGCCATCATTTTCACCTGTCTTGTCATAATGCTTTTAATTTCTCCGGTAATTTCTATACGTACCTTGGTAATGCAGATGTTAGCTGATCTGAAAATTATTTTCATTGCTAAGGAATGTACCACTAATTTGGCTTGCTGTTTTGTCACTTTATATAAACCTTTTATCATGGTCTAATGTTATATTTAGTAACCAGCAATGTCTTCGTTGCTGGGCTAATTTTGGCTGAAATAAAACTACCTTTGAAGTGAAGTGAATTGGAGCAGACTTTGTCCTCACTTTGATTTTAAAATAAAGAACAGAAACGCGACGCAACGAAGCATGTCGCAGCATGGGGGTCCCAGAAAGCAAAATATAATCAATCCGTGAATTGGCATTTTCTTATGATAGGAAAATTTGAAAAAGAATCCCGCTGGGTCCAGCCAAAGCCAAATTTATAGAGTGTTGATGGACGCCATTTCTGTTAAAAAAAATGAGGCCGGCATTTTTCACGCCGAAGTTCAGTCAAAAGTTTGATACGTTTGAAAAATCGTGTCAACACAACTGGTTCATTTAATACATGAAAATAGGTTTTACTTGTCTGAAATTAAAATTTAAAGGCTTATAATGCAATCGAAAATACAAATACGGGATAATTCTGATTAAAAGCTGTACATTGAGCTTATAAAATCAATCGAAATCATGTTAGTTTTCTATTAATTTCTTATACTCAGCCGCGATTGAGTTCGACAATGATTCTAAATCGGCATCTGTATTACACAATTACCAGCAGCTAGGTTGTCTCAAATATGTTTTGTGGTATTTTATGCAATTGAAAATACTGATATGATATAATTTTGGGTTAGTCTCAAAAGTTATTTTAAGATCATCTCGTTTTGATATAAAAAAATTCCGATAGTCAGATTATCAAACAAACAAACTGGGTTTCTAGTGAAAAGTAAAGCATCTATTCGCGCGGTTCAGATGAAATCATGAAGCCCGGTTTTGTTTGATTTTTTGCCACGCGCGACGAAGATGTTGTTTTTAAATTTGAAGTATTCAATACTCGAGGATGTTGAATACATTTTCTTTGGTTGATTTCCCAAACGTACTAGGTAAGATAATATTATGGCCTATTTAAAACTCTTTTCAACACAAACCTGAGTTTATCAAGATTATCTTGGTTATATTATAATATCTTGATACTATATACTGCTAATTACTGCTATCAAGTTAAGAACGATGATAATGGCCATACGGAGAAACGATATTAAATTTGGAATTGCTTGAATCAAGAAAGAAAAATAATGACTTATTCATATTCTATATTGCATCTATTATAATCTTGTGGACCAAGCTATCCAGAATTTGCATCCATCATAGACTGTGCCAACAACGAACGTTTATTGATCAAATCCTCGAAAGGAAATGTCTCCATTTATCGTACCGTTCCTATGTGGGATGCGTTGCCATGCCAAATATCGCGACGTCCACACTACAACACTTAAATAGTTCAAAGTACATCTTTGTAGCTGTCTTCGGGCCAGATTAGCATAAATCATATAGTCAAAGCGTTGTTTCATTATCTACCGACAAGAACAGCGTGGAATAAATGCAATCATTTTAGTGTTACGCGTGGCTAGTAACAGTAATAGCATTGTATAGTATTGAAAGAGGTAAGGGCGTCTTCAGAACCCATCCAACAAGACTTTATTAGTTGAAGCTTATGATTCTATTGAGGCAAATAATATGATTCGTTTTTATTTTTATGATTTAGAAAATCCCAGCATCCTGTCCAATCACCGTTAAAAATTGAAAATTTCCTACTAATTTTTTTCCTTGATATGTCCAATTATTGACGTGGGGTTGACGATAAAGTTTTGGAGAAGGAGACGACTGGGCTAATTAGTTTACTTGAAAATTTTACGATTAAGTAAAATCAAAACGACTGGAATAATATGAACCAGAAAGTTTAAAGGATATATCACCTATATGCTATTTGCGATATGCATTGCCCACTACTTCGGTAGTTTAAGCACTCTGGCATGGCACAGATGTTTTTTCATGCGATGAATTGTTTTCACCACATTGATAACTCATCTCTACTTATATATAGGTATATACCGAATTCAGCTCATTTGTTCGCACACTGAGCAGTACTGATGAAGGCTAATGGCCAGAAACATGTACTTGTCTGCTGCTATCACCTATATATATATATAATAGCTTCCCTTGACAGGCATTTAAAAGAAAGATGTTCACCTTCTCGATAACAAGGGTTAGGGAATTTAATTCGTCAAAGCTGGTGCTAGAAGGAAATAAGGCTAGCACGGCCTTCAGACTCTCAAGCAATATGATACATAATATGTTTGGTATGTACATGATTTCTTTCCGTTATCAAAGATACAAGAGCTGATCCAGTAATAAATGCGAGGGATGCAAAATCTCTTTAGCTCCTTGATGAACGTTTCTGTACCCTGAGAATGCATGTAGCATCAATTTTAGGTACTCTATAGTCAACTTTAAAACTGCTCAAAAACTTGTAATTAGAATTAAATTTTCTCCCAGTCAGTCCAGTGTCCAATTATACGATCATTATAACAATCGCTTATAATATGGCTTAGTCACTCCAATCTTCAAACGAGATGACCCTACTAAGAAAGAAAACTATCGCCCTGTCACCATACAGGCGCGGATCCAGGAATTATTTTATGGGGGTCAAAATTAATTACGTCACTTGCCACACCCATTTTTAACCACGCCCATTTTGTATACGAAAGAAAGATTGAGCGAGAAGATTTGAGTCAGTCAAAGAATCACATAATGATAAACATACAATTACAATAAATGTTACATTGGAATGGCTATCTTGCAATAAATTTATATAATTTTATCGAATTTCTCTTCACCAAGAACTAGTCTTCAATCTCCACTGTACAATTCAGGTACAATCTGCAATATTGAAAAATGGCAATCCACAATTAAGGAATATTTATATGAACTTAGGCCTACTATGAATACGTACACGTATTAAAGGGTTTTAGTATAATATCCCTCAAATTGGTGACAAGGCTAAATTCATATTCTATTTCAGGAACGACTTTTGCAAGGTATATAGAACCACAATATTTTTCTAAGCGAAAATCGAAACCCATTACAGTATTATATTAGATTCGAAGTTGTAGTATCGCGCTTCCTGTACTGCCCCCGATTTTTATGTCAACAGCGGGGCCGGCTTGTTTTGCTTTCTACTTTAGGTAAACTAATTTTGATGTCGGGCTATATTTAAATCAATTTCTAGAGATATAAACAGGGACATGCTGATTGCTCTATGAACACTTAGACACTCATTTTGAATTTCATTCTTAGAATATTAAATTAAATCAAATCAAATAAAAACTACAATTACATTTATTTCAAACATAAATGAGGGTTTGTAATGGTTCATCTGACTTAGCCCTCTGTACTATGGTTGCTTTTGCAATGTTCAGATTTATTTATCTTCTGTTGACCTTGGAAAATTTGACACATTTGAGTTCAGGTTGAAAAGCGACATATATGAACGAGTATATAAACAATATTAATATAACAGAGGTACTTACACATTGCATTCTCCAAGTTATCTACAAGTTTGTACAATTTCATATATAATTCTTGCACATATTTCTGCAAGTGGATCCATCGGCTTTCCAAATCCATCTTTCAAAAATATCTCGTTGATGATTAATGGCAATCAATTCGTAATAATTCGAGGAAAGCTTCATAAAATAAATAAAATCTTTCTTCATGGCCATTGAAATAAACATGGTTTGTAGAGTTGCTATAATTTGTTCTGATGCTTCCAAGATAATTTCAACAAGATACTACCATGTGATATGTTTGGTTTCCTCAAAGGTCATTGTCCAGAAACTGATGGAATAAAGCTTGTCAATGATTGTCAGACAGCAAAAGAAAATAAATTACACACAGTACTGGTTTCTTTAGACCTCTCAAAGGCATTCGACATGGTAGATCATAAAATTTTGCTAAAGAAACTGGAAGCATATACAATCTCTGCCCATCTAGCCTGAAACTTATGGCGAGTTACCTCACTGAGCGCACCCAAGCAGCAAAAATATGTGGTTCAACATCAAGAAAATTTCCAGTTACCCGAGGGGTACCCCAAGGTTCCATCTTGTCACCCCTTTTATTCAACATCTACGTTGCTGATCTATCTTGGCTCGACATCAATGCTTCATTACTAAGATATGCTGATGACACTACTGTCTACTACTCATCGAAGTCAAAAGCCTATGCCGTTGAGACGTTGAACAAGGACCTTGAAAACGTAACAAATTGGTTTCATGAAAATTGCCTTCATCTCAACCCAAAAAAATCACAAGCAATATTAATCCAGTCTCACTCATCTACCGGTCTTATCACACCACAAGTTAAAATAAAATCTAACCTCATTGAGTGGTCCGATTCCATTAAACTCCTTGGAATAATCATTGACAAGCACATAAGCATGAAAGAACACGCCCAGAGCTGCATGAAAAAGTTTAACCTATGTTTACATCGGCTTCGTCAAATCAGAGGCATACTAAACTTTTCTATGTCCATCAACTTATACAAAACATACCTCAGGCCACATCTTGAATACTGCAGCACCTTATTCACTGTATTGTCATTCACTAACCAACAGAAGCTGGAAAATTTACAGATATCAGCTACAAGGCAGCTCAACTCCAGTGCCAGCACGAAAACAATTGATCAAAACATCAAAAACAACAAATTATTGGACAGCCTATTAGTTAGGCGAACAGCACGCATATTAATCATTGTTCATCAAGCTATAACAACATCAACACCCAAGCTAATCAGCAATCTATTTAAGACAGTCAAAAGCAAGTATTCTCTTTGAGGGCCATTTAGAATTCAGATACAAAAATATAAGACCGAAGAAAAAAGAAAATCATTTGTTGCAACCGGAACAAGGTTATGGCGATCCACGCCAGATCCAATAAAAGAACTGAAAGGAAAAGGACTCAACAAATCAATCCTGGAAACCACTAGAGCGATGGAGAGTAAAGGCATCCTATTAGAACGATGTTACCAGTAAATCACAGAAAATAAATGTAATGTTAAAAATTATTCCGTAAATCGTAGTTTTGTACTCTGTATAAGCCTATTTGTTGTAACTAATTGTAACACTGTAATTATTATGTAATAACTGTATGATCTTTCGTTTCATTGTAAACGAGCATATTGCTCATTTTGAATACGAAACAAAATAAAAGTTACACACACACACACTGCTACTCCTGTCTACTATAAAACATATATGACGTAATGTGATGAAAGAACTCTTTCCGAAAGGACAGGAGGACGAAAAAGAAGCGATGCCATAAAATAACTCAAAATTGGATGGATCACAAGCACCGAGGCCTAATAAATTCTCACCATTATGTGAAATCGGGTTTGATAATTGGTTTATTATCATTGCATACCTTGATTAATGCCATGAATTATTTAAGAACAGCCGTGTTATGAGAAATATTAGGCAAAACAAAACTGGCCTTGTCCTGCTTGAATATCGTCACCCGCTAGAATTTTACCTTTACTATGCTCTTTAACATGGATGGCACCGACATTTATATATAAATTATTTGTCTGAGCATGAATTATTTGTTGTTCTTTTTAATATCAACATCCCTTTTATCTTCGTCATTAAGTTAATTTAAATTCATTCTGGGAATGATTTTGGCCATATACCTGAAGGGGGCATTTCCATATATCAGCTATACAAGGGCGTGCCATTTTTAAGGGGGTACCTAAGTCAAATTGTGAAATTTTACTGCATCAGTTAAGAAGATTTCCGAAATTTTTCTACCATGTCTTTATTTACAAACAGACAATACTTTTAATATAGAAATCATATATTTAGAAGAAAATATAGAAAATGCTGATGCTGTCTTCGAAAAAACACATTAATCTGGTAGATAGCTCCACCAAACAAACAACGATTCTCAAAAGATACAGGGGAAATAATAATGGAATGTAAGATTGGGAAATGAATCCAGTTAATAATTTGTTATGAGTATTCCAAAATATGATATAAACACCCTTCCCTTATATCTACACATGATAAATAATAAATTAGAAAAATGAATTATAATGAGTGTAAAATCCGTTACACATATAATGTGAAAGTGCTCAATGTTGGGTAAAACAGAGCATTATTTAATAACAGACAAAGATGAGGCTAAGCCTTTTTCTGTTACTCGGCGTTTAATTGCGATCTTGAGAAGTTAATACTAAATACCATTTACACACGTTAAAAAATTTATGCAAGTTTGAAAAATTTGTTAACCATTGAGCTTAATCTTCATGTTAGCCTTCGACAGAGATTTATGATATCCTTTGAAAAGATGCCAGATTATCCCATTTGCATATCCAGTTCCATTATAAATGCCATTGACATTACTTCTGAGACAATCTCCAAACCACCAACCACCACTATAACGTTTAGCACAATTGTCCTGTAAACGAAGATCATTATCTCTGTCTTTTGTTGTGAACAGTCTATGTCTATGCACTGCTCCCATAGAATCACCAGCATTACCTTGAAAATGTTTAAATGTAAATTAGGATTTGAATATGTGTGTTTATACACTTGAAAGATAAACCAAGTTTGTAATGTTTCAAAGCAATTTTCAAATATCAACCTAATATGGTGGGAGAGATGTGATCCTCATCCTGTAAGCCAATATTTCTCAAGGTATAATTAAGATAATTAGTATAGTTGGTATTGCATTGGCACAAAAATCTAAAACACATTTTCTTCAATTTCGTTGTAATTTCAAAAACAATTTGAATTGAAATATGACATCATATAGTAACATAATCCTGCTATTTTATTTGTCGGCTCATGTGTCTGTGAATTTTGAATTGAAATTGAAATTTGAAATTATTGATGCAAATTCAGCAGGCATTTACCCTCCACAATATATACAAACTTAATTATGAAATCTGTTCCACTTATCTGAAAATGGTTACAAATTCTCAGCTTTAGAGACAGTAACAGCTTACCAACCAATAAAACGTTGACTTTTTACTTCCTAGGAGCATTTCAGTAAACTTTTGTATGTTGCCGTTCAAAACTCAGGATTCAAAACAAACTATTTTCGATTCCAAGTGTACCCTTCTGTTTAAAAAGTGATGCAAATGAAAAATGTTCATGTTTGTTCATATATGGTGAGAATAGTACTAATTAAGAACCCGGTGGATTGATGCAAGATGGTACAATCGTTTCGATAAACTTCGATATGTAATAGTAGTTGACGTTGAGCCGTTTTGGTGAATAATTCGAGATTAGATTAGCCATTCTAACTTGTCTCGACTCACAACAACTATTTCACCCTATATGTAAATGTCAGTTTTCCTGTCCATTTATCTGACATGTTATATACAGTAATCAGTCCTTTGAAAAAGAGATTTATTCAAGGTTTTGAATAAGTGTTTATGATGATGTTAATGTAGATTAGTTAGGGTATTCCTGAACGGCGTTTTTGAGCAAAAGTAATGCAGGCGTAAACAATTTTTGAAATACCCTCCTTTAAACAAACAAATCCTTCATGAACTATTGTTTTCCATGGCATGAGAAAAGAACTAGTTGTTAACGTAATAGGGTAATATGATTAATCCGAGTAGTGGCTGCTAAAACATTCAAATCAATCATGGAAATTGAAAACATGATAAAATATTAGACAAAATTGTAATTGAACACAAAGAATCCCATACCAACTTACTTTACTAGTATCATCATTTAATTTTATATCTTCTAGTAGGTAGTTTGCCGTTATCGTTAATCGTTGTTTCAAGTAAAAGGTTAACGCCATCTTTCAAGAAAATTCACAAAGTGCATGGGATTGAAAAAAAAAATAAGTATTCGAAGTTTTTTCCGGGGTGTTTGTACATAACTTGAACGAATTTTATTATTAATAACAGAGGCTTTATTTCTTGTAATAAAACACTATATTATATATATCTTGTTCGGTACCTCAGTATTAATCCGTCTGTAAATAAAACTACGATATTTGAAATACTAAAGAAAATATATGGAATGATCGATATGCTCACCCCTACTTGGTTCACAGTGATGTCATCGAAAAATGAAAACATTGAGCACGTGGCTAGTGCGAAGCAGAAAATAGTGTTCTATGACTATTTCATTACAACTTTTACTGACTTTTAGTCTCTTGTTGATAAAAAGAAACTTTAATTAACTATATAACCTACCAATATGAATTTATCTCTTAGAACAGTACGTAATGCAGGTATCAAGTTAGACAGCAAAGATATATCTTGGACAATTATTAATTATACAAATTTAATTTATAATAATCACTCTATATTTCAATCTTTAACTATATAAATGCTTTAGTTCTAAGGCATGTTAAATTATCCTCTATAGATGGATAGAAAAAGGAGTACTGACTTCGAAATCACGAAAAAAGTGAACTTTCATAGCCTTTTCATGGTATTGTCATGGTATTTTCACTTTATAATATGGTGAATATGAATGCTTTCATGGTTTTCCAACTCCTCATGACTTGACATTTATCGTTTTCACTTTTTCACATTTTCAAGTTGTTACCATGACTTCTTGGTTAACATTTTAATGGTTTCCGATGGAGGAAATGGTAATTAAGATTCATAGTAAATAATATACCCTTAGCATTATTGAATATCGAAACGTTGACCAAATAAATGTAATGACATAATTTGTAGTTTAAAGACCTTAATTTTACCTGAGCTTCCTTTCCAATCAATCTTGTAACTGTTATCTTCATCCGCTATTGTGACACTGTAATATTCCATATATGCATGTTCAATGCCATCCCACAAATCAAACCGTAACGTGACATCCCCTCTCTTTGTGAGAGCATGAGCTGCATCTAACCCAATCCAAAATTCGCCATCTGTGCTTCCAAAACCATTTTTGTATTCATCCCACGTTCGGTCAAAATTAACTGATCCATCAAATCTATTTTGTATCATGGTCCAGCCTAATTGTGAATAAGTTTTGCAATGTGAAAGTGTAATTGTTTCAAGTGTATAGTTGTTTTACATTGTATTCACGTCATCGTATAATTGTCTATTGAAAATCATTTACTGTGAATCTATATGTTTGTACCACGTAAACGTTCTCTTTTATCTCTTGTTGTCTTACTGTACGGTCGTGTCTGTTGTATCAAATAGCTCTGACAAACGGCCATAGTAGCCTTTAGCATCTCTTCCTATAATTTCCGCGGACACGGTCTACAATAATTATAATAAAGAGATTCTACATTATATGGATTGTGTCACTATTCAATCTAGCACACAAGCTTGAATTATATATGAAAAAATGTAGGTGGATAAAACTGCTAAAAATTGCATCTCATTCTCAAAGCTTATTGGTCCTTCATTATTTTAAAGGCATATAATTAGGCGCATCTCGACTGTTCCAATTTCTAATTATGTTACAACCATGCATAGATTAAAATGTTGTGTTACCTCCATTATCAGTATCCATATCACAGTATGCCTTTATAGGTTTTCTTCCAGTATCATTGAATGGTGAAATGCAGTAAACACCGCTGTTGGTATTTCCAGATTGTAGTACTTCAAAGCAGCGCGTATCCTATATAAGCCATAAGTAAGAATTTAACTTGAATTGATTATGTGAAGCAAAATGTAGTAATAATCCATTTATTTTCTTATTGCACAATTGAAACAAAAAGAGCATTATTCGATTTTAATTTACAACGGTATGTTATTAAAAGATTTCAACATTAAATCCCAATAATGTATAGTAGGTTTATCCTTTTGAGTTTTTCACAATTGCGTCACATAATAATAAGTAATTGAGACGTACGGCATTGCCACCCATACCACTCTTCATTTCTAGGGTAGTGGCTCTTTTTGCTATGGACAGAGGTTGTAATTAATCTTTACTGATATCAGCCGTGACATTTCAGATCAATTTCTAAAGATTTCATGGCAGATGGGCCTTGATTGTCAATTCGCAAAGATGTACCGCAGATACTCACTAAATGCAATTCCCTCAGAACTATTCCATACGCCATCAGAAGATGGTACTCATATGATGTTTTAGATAAAGTCAAGGCTGAGTTGAACTTCGGGATAATTAAGCCACAGTTGATCAGATAGTCGGATCAGATCTGAAATGTGGTTGCTCTGCCATCTGAGCTAATCCTCGTCACATGATAAGTATAAACAAGATGTTGATGAAACATTGAAATGTTTTCAAAACCGAAACAATGAAGTCTTATTTAAAATTATGATTAGATTTTTCACAGCGTGTACTCACGTTTACAGTGAAGTTGACTCTATATACAGGTATAGAAAGGATAAATAGAGGCTACAAGCTATATAATCATTCAAACACACTTCAAATTCAAATCTTACAAGCTTGGTACAAGCATATATCATATTTCTACAAACTGGATAAGGGGCTACCTTCAATGCACATACTAAGTTAAGGGAGAGACTGTGTGATACTAAAGCTCACAGCTGTGTGTCTTCACCGTTTTTTAATTCTCTTTTGAGGATTATAGATTCAATTTTGTTTAATATTTTCAAGCAAAACGTCACTTGCAACAGTTTTATTGTTTAACCGATTTTTTGCTTTATCAATTTATCTACTGTTGGAGACGTAATAATAACACAATATATATAGAAGGTAATCGTATCATAGCAGAGATGAACATAAACACAAAGCATATTACAAGACTGGGATCTAGCCCGTAATGCACACAAGTCACATGAGACTACATGCCTCTTCTTCAGCGAGTGTAACGTTGTGGTGGGTGGCGGACCCGGCTGCTGAGTCTGGGCTTCATCTGTTGGATGTGACCACTATCTTCATCTTCGTCGATTGGAGTTGGCTGATCTTCATCTTCCAAAATCTGGGCGTCTTCTTCCTCTGGCTCTTCAAGGTTGCTGAATGGTCGAAGGAATCGTCTGTTTCTCCAATACAGGCGACCAGTCTCTGATTTGATCAGGTAACTTCTCTGTCTTGGGTATACCTTGACGAATTCTCCTACTAACTGCCATTTTTTTGATGTAGGATTTTGAACTCGGACAACATCACCGTCTTCCAAAAGTGATAGATCTTTCGCCGTTGAATCATATTGGATTTTTGCTTTTGCTCTGAGCTTGACTGCTTTTTCATCTGCTTCTTGGACAAGCTTCATCACAGAGCGCTGAAAAACCAGAGGATGTGTTGGTAGCCTAGATCTTAACGGCCTGCCAAATAAACGAACAGCCGGGCTTATTCCATCTGCGGAAGGTGTGTTCCTTAGCTCGATGATGGCATCTGTGAATGCAGGTGTATCTAATGCACCAAGTGGGCTGACCTTCGTCATCAAGGCCTTCATGACCTTAACTGCAGCTTCAGCATGTCCATTGGCTTTCGGATGATATGGAGAGGATGGATCATGTAGTGTGCTCCATTCCAAGCAATATTTGGCAAACTCTCTGCTTTGGAAAGGTGGTCCTCCATCACTCGTTAGTCTTGCTGGCAGACCCATCATTCTGGCCCATTGTAAGATGAAATGTGCCACATGATCTGTATTTGCACCATTGCTACCAAAGTTGTACACCTCTTTCCAACCGGAGTACTTATCTGTGATGATCAAGTACTCCCGACCAGCGAAAGAAAACAGATCCGTGGCAATTGTCTCACCAGGACGAGTTGCGGGAATGTCAGAGTGAAGAGTTTCTTTGCATAGGCTGGCACGATTTTCTTGGCAAGGTGAGCAATTTTGCACCAGGTTCGATATGTCTTTTGTTAGGTCAGGCCAGAAGATGCATTCACGAGCACGTCGTAGTGTGCGAACTCTTCCTTGGTGAGATGCGTGTAGGTGTTGCAATGTCTCCTGTCGTATTGCACTTGGAATAAAGTGTAGTATTTTCATCATTACTATTATTATCTCAAATTATGCTATGTCATGATGATGTAATTTTAACCTATATTTAATATCATGTCGTAGTATTCGTTGACCTTCTGTGATTCTAGAATATGCTGAATCACGATGATGTAAACATAAATCCTTAACTTTTGTATATCTAGATCTTTCTGTAATATTAGTCAGCATTTTGTAAACCTGTATATATATGTAAGATTTGATTTTATTAAACACTTTTCAGTTACAGCAGATTCAATGTTTCGTCTCCGACTGTATTCCTTGCGATACCACATTTTGGCGTCCTCGGGTGGGCCTTAATCATTAAGGTTCGTGTTGAAAATTATCATAGTCTTCAACCAATTCATCAATATTAATTCATCATGGATATGAAGCGACGTGAATTAGATTTGTCTGATCCTGAACGATCAAACGCATGGTTTTTAGCGTTTGAAGCAAAAGCAAGAGGCAAGAAGGTTATTGATGTCAAAGCAGAAGGAATTATTCAGCAGTCGCTTGCAAAGACTGACCTGTTTTTGGAGTTATGTGGCGAACCAGCAATAATGAAGTTAGCGAGAACAGTAAAACCATTACAACTCCATGATATGCCATTCATTGACATAAAGAAAATTGCTGATGGTATAGTAGAACCAAAGGAGAGATTGTTGATTGCAGAGCGCACGAATTTCATGGCAATCAAAATCAAGCCAGATGAATCGACCGATGACCTTCATATCAGAATAAACCATGCAGCAGATAGATGCGATTTTGAAGGATTCAAAGTAGACCATGATCCATGCGAAGAAATGAAAAAGATGGTCTACATAAATGCATTTGTCGATCGTAGTAGACGGTGTCGCCCTACCGAAGGCACCCGTACCATTCCTCTATTTCTAGATGAGTGGCTTTTTTCGCTGAGAGCAATGATTTTAAACGCTCTTTGTTGATCTCAGCCGCGACACTGCAGATCAATTTCAACAGATTTCATGGCAGATAGGTCTTGATTGTCAATGCGCAACGATGCGCCGCAGCTACTCGCAATGCAATTCCCGCTGGACCATTCCATCCGCCATCCTCAGATGGTACTCACTTGATGTTTCAGATAATGTCAAGGCTGAGTTGACCTTAGGGGGAATTGAACCACAGTCGATCAGATATGATCCGCTCTGAAGTTCGGTTGCTCTGCCATCTGAGCTAATCCTCCCTGTCGATCGTAAAGTTAGCAAGGAACTTCTTGACGTCTTACATCTTACACCAACAGTGACATTTGACGACCTCAAAGAAAGAGTGAGACAATATAAACAGACGTCAGAGTTCCTCAATCGTGGCGATGACAACAAAGCTGTGTTTCAGACGAATGGCGTGACCAATGAAGTAAATGATGTCAATCAAACGAAGACAACAACATTATCAGAATTCGGAAATTGTGGTACAAGTCACCAACCTAAAAGATGTCCTGCATATGGCAAAGAGTGTCATGGATGTGGCAAACAAGGACACTTCAAGAGATACTGTCGTTCAAAAGCAATGACTAGCAATAAGGTACATTATAATCGTAGCAATAAATATTCGAATAATTTTGTAGAAAGAGAAGACGAACAATATTTTCTCGGTAACATAGACGATGACGTTATTAGTAGCATGGAGTCAATCATGGAGATGGTTGAGATTAACGGAGTTAAAATAACCATGCAACACGACACGGGTGCATCATGCACAATTTTATCCTCTGTCTTGTGGCATGAGATTGGTTCACCTGACCTCAAATTATCCAAACGTAAATTAAGTAGTTATGATAATCGTGGTCTCAATGTATTAGGGGAATGTGTATTAACAATAGTTAGAGAGGGGGTACCCTTACCCATTACTGTACAAATAATTGACTCTTCACGTAGATACGGTTTATTTGGAAGAGATATTTTGAAACTTTCGCATGTTGGTTCTGTTGAAATCTCTCCTGAGTATTTACCTGTTGTTAAGGGTATTGTGGCCACGATGAAACTAAAACCGACTGCCCAACCAAAATTTTGCAACGCGAGACCGGTTCCATTGCCATTACAGGCTGCTGCGACAAAAGAACTTGAGCGTTTGCAAGCCATGGGTGTTATAGAACCTCTAAAAACTGGCGGAGCGGAAAATGCCTCCCCGATTGTTTGGGTTAAAAAGTCTAATGGTGACCTCCGTATGTGTGCTGATTTCAGTGTGCACGTGAACGGTAAAATCCTTAGTGATTCTTACCCTATTCCTAACATGGAAACAATTTTTGCTAATCTCAACGGTGCAAAATATTTCGCAAAAATAGATTTAAAATCTGCGTATTGGCAAATAGCGATTGACGAAGAGGCACAAAATCTTTCCACCTTGAATACCCATAAAGGTCTATTCAAGGTCACCCGTCTGCAAATGGGCATGAAAAATAGTTCCTCCATTTTTCAACAAGCCATTGAACAAATTGTAACTGGTCTAAAAGGCATCATCCCATATCAGGATGACATTTTGATTTATGCGGCAAATGAGGATTCCCTCAACAAGCGATTAAATGCAGTCATGGAACGTTTTAAACAGAGACGTTTGTCTATAAATAATGGAAAATGTGTTCAAAAAGTAGAAGATATTTCATTTTTAGGCTTCAAAATCAACGCCAGTGGCATAGGTCCAGACCCGAAATTAGTTAAAAAAATTATCTCAATTGATCCGCCCACTTCACGTGACGAAGTAGCCTCGTTTGTAGGGTTAGTCAATTTTTTCGGACGTTTTCTTCCTAATTTTGCTAAAAAATTAAAACCTTTGAACGATTTACGTAAACAAGACACTGCTTTTCAATGGACTGATGCCGCGCAACAGGCTTTCGTCAATTTAAAACAAGAACTTTCTTCAAAACCATTACCTCGAACCACACTGCAGAAGATGCCATGTATTATCATTATGTTGCTGCCATAATGCAAATCCAAGCTCCTGTGACTGCGCTGCATCCGTTTCCAATCTTAGCTTCGAACCTGGGATGAATTGCGCCAACTTTCTAGGATTTGAAAGCATCGCAATAACTTCATCAAATGCTTTCTGTTGATGTCCTTCCCAAACAAAAGTGGAACTTGGGGACAAAAGTGCTCGGAGTGGCTGAATCAGCTCAGCGATATCGGCTGTGAATGCCTCAAACTGCTGGACCAGTTCACAGAAAGATCGCAGATCAGTGCGAGTTTGAGGGATGGGGAATTTACCTAGTGCATCAACCAATTCTGGATTCACCGAATACCCACTGCCATCGATGACATAACCACACCACTGTACCCTTTCCTCAGCATAGACAAACTTCTTCCTGCCAAGTGTTATACCTGCTTCCCTACAACACTGCAGGATTGAGCGAACTCGTTCTTCGTGTGTGGCCAAATCGGAATCAAAAATGATGTAGTCCTCAACCACTTTCAGGACATTGCTAATTCCTTTGATAGCGTCATCCCCTCTTCTATTGTGTTCATCCCCTGCACACGAAAGACCCATAGCGTTACGAAAAAAGCGCTTAGAGCCCCATGGTGTGATGAAGGTTGTCAGTGGGCGTGATTCTTTGGCCAGGGGTATCTGCCAATAACCATGGCGAGCATCCAGTGTTGTGAAATACTTCATACCAGCCGGTATCTTTGCAACTTCCTCTCGTGGAACTTTCGTAGCATAACCTGGTCTTTTTACATATGGTTCAATGACGTAAAATCTACTGTAATACGTGGTTCACTTGATCCTTTCTTTGGGACGACTACCATTGGATGCTGCCAATCAGGGGTTTCACCAATTGGTACATTCTCGATGATTCCCTTGGAAGTCATTTCAATTAATTTGTTCTTCACCGTATCTTCCCAGTGAAGAGGGATGCTATAGGCTTTATAGCGTCGCACTGGTTTGGCCTCTGGAGTGAGTTGGATAACCATTTCAGGACCAGTCATAGCTTTCAAAGGAGCATCATCACTGATAGGGAAGATATCAGAGAAATCTGATAAAATCCGCTGCTTCTGTGTTGCAACAATAGGCTCCGATTCCTTGATATTGGAGGATATTTCAGTATTTTTCCCAAGAGACAATGCGTTCAGGGTATTGTAGGTAGGGGACTTTACAGATTCTTCAATATGGGGCCATTCAGGAGGGAGTAGACCTAAAGCAATACATCCTGCTTTGCTCAATAACGGTAAACTACAACCTTCTACTATATGGACAACTGCATCATAAGAGTGTCCACCACGTCGCAATGTCATGTTAGCTTTACCGTAGCTCGTCAGAGTCTTCCCGTCTGCGCTGATCAGATGGTCGGTATCTTCCTTCAATACAAACTTCCCTTTGTCGCCAAATGCGGCCAAATCATCCCCACTCATAGCATCGCAGAACGCCCCGGGATCAGGTAACCACATCATGGTTGGATTATAACGGGTGAAATGACTTGTGGCCAGAGGGAGGGTGTCTTTTCTAACTTTTGTGACTGTTCCCACCTTAAGGGGGTTAGTTAAGAGTACACAATTTTGTGCCTTGGTGTCAGATTTGATTGACCGGCATTCTGAACGGTAATGTCCTCTTTTGTTGCAATTGAAACATTCAACATCCTTAGCTGGACATAGGTCTGGGGTCAAATGGGGTCCTTTACCACAATTCCTGCAGAGCTGTGCGTTGGGGGAAGTAGTACTGCTGGCATTTGGCTTTTTTGTTTGTTTACCACGCCTATATGCAGACTTGCTATTTCCCTCTCTAGATACAAAGCTGATTGTACTATGAGAGTCTGATCTGTGATTGAGACGATCATGTGTTTTCTGATTTGCCTCCTGTGTCCGGCAAATGGTTAATGACCTATCTAAGGTAAGACTGTTAAAAGGTTCTTCTAGCAGCTTTTGATGTGTATCTGCATCCTTAATACCACATACAAGGCGGTCCCTAAGCCTCTCATTTTTATAGGCCAGTGAATGATGACAAGCAGTGTTACAAGTTTTGCATACCAAGTCATCTGAGTATCCACATGAGTCATCTATGGTGCGCAAGGCAGCCATATAACTATCGACTGACTCACCCTCCTGTTGTGCACGGGAATAGAATTCTTGTCTATCTAAAAGAGGGTTCCGCTGCTTCCTGATGTATGTACAAATGTGCTTTAGGACAGCTCCAATATCATCTTCATCTTCTCTAATAGAAAGCATACCATTGTCCCATAGTCGAACCCAGTCTTCATGGAGAGCACTACGAATAATTTGCTGTCTACCTCTCAATGAGCAGTCTTCTTGTAAACGTGTAAGCTCAGCATAGCCCTTGAAACTCTTCTGCCATGTACGAAAGGCTGCTAAAGTTGTCTCTTCTGGTGATATCTTCAAGTATGGTGTGTCCATTTTTTTTGTAACACTACGTGGCGTTTGGTGACTTGTATCGACATTGCTAGTTATGGAAGTGCCAATTGCGTCAGCATGAGAACGATTTTTTTGAGTAGTATCATTCATTAGAGCAATGGCTTCATTTTGATGACGTAATGTTTCTGCAATTTCATGCTGTTGGTCCAGGCTAGCCTTTCGTTGCTCTTGGAGTTGATGCTGCAAGTCCAGGTGTTGTTGTTGTTGATTGGCTAACATCTGCATCATCATCTGCATTGTTTGCTGCATTGGGTCCATTTCTGCTTGTGCTTGCGGAATGTTCTGCGGATTTGCTACAATTTGCGGATCATTTTGCAAGTCCGCTGAGTCCGCAGCCTCTCTTTCATTTTCGTCCGAGGCTGGATTAGACCGCGTGTCTTTGTGCATAATGGCGGCTAGTTGTGTTACCGAAAGTTTTCAATGTCAATTATTGAGGCGCAACAATCGTGTAGTACACAAGGATTTTGTTACTTAATTGTTAAGCTGATCTTCTAGTTGATATAATGGTTATTAAAACAACTGTTGCTTCGTGCAATATAACTGCGAACGATCCAAACAGCGGATGTGGTCCAATCGTTGTCGTTGGGCTCACGAAAATTGTTTGCGAAGACGAGCACAGCTGTTGAATCAACAAATCATTTATCATCAACCAAATTATTGGATGTTATTAATAATATCTCTGAGGTTCATTCATTAGATACCAAGGTAACCGTATCATAGCAGAGATGAACATAAACACAAAGCATATTACAAGACTGGGATCTAGCCCGTAATGTACACAAGTCACATGACACTACATCTACTACAATTTATTTGTCATCTGTTGATAAAATCGATTGTTAGCTGAAAACCCGGGGCTGAAAAATGAATAAAAGTTGATTATTACCTGTGAAGAACGTTTTTACAGAAACTTTTTACATAATTTTTATGCAGATACTACCACAATTGCTGCTTTTTGAGTATGAAGTTCATTTTTTCAACAAAAACAGCTCAAACAAAATTCAAAAAGGGTGTGTAAGCAATTCTACACATGCATGCAAAATGGTGAGTCGTCAACAAGAGTAAACCTACCTACTGGGAAAGGTGTGTGAAGTATTAGAATATTTTCTGATTACGTAATTTGCCCCTAAGCAAATAGTGTTTCTCACCGTGTTGTCTGGTTAAATGGTTAGTATTTGCAGTGTGTGTGCGTTTTTATTTCTCTACAAATATTGAATATTAAAAAAATAGTCCATATGTTCATACCTGAAGTGACTCGAGTGGTACTATCAGAGCATAGTTCACGGAAAGTATGAACTATTTGGTTTAGAACATAGCCAACCCCGATTTGTGAATGTTCTGTACGTTTTTTCAGAGCATTTTCTGACCTTACAATCCATGATCAAGTATGTAATTCTCCTATTTTCGTGACGTCACGGGAAGAAAGCTGAGTCGAGAGCTGTACACTTGTTCTTTTAAATCAACTAAAAGCTCGAGAAATCGAGAAATTTATATTTCTCTTCTTGAAATTAAAAGAATGGATGCTTAACATCGTTTTCTTACATAGTCATGGATTCTTATCTTTATACAATATTTTCTATGCTCTTTATCCGTGTGTTATTCATTATGGAAAACTGACTTGGAAAACTTGAAAAGGATTGAAAATGTTTCTTACCTATAATTTGAAGAATTCCGTGAAAAGCCGTGAACGCGAAGAAAGAAAGGAAACGAAGAAAGATTTATTGACTAAATGTTTGCTAATTGCCTATTTAAAAGAACAGATTCTTTTCTATGCTAGGAATTTAGTTTTACTGATATCTAGGAACTTGCAAAAATTGGCCATTAAAATATAAGGGGATGTATTAATGAAATGAAGTTATGTTAGGTTATGTTTTCACAAATATCAATAAAGTAAAAGTTATGCAAATTGTTTTGAATTGTTAATTTGTGCAAAATATTTCTATGCACTTTAAACATGTTTGTTTACTGGCTCAGATATTTCTCCTGAAAGCCATTTGATTTATTTTGAACAACTTGGAAAATAAAATTGTATATGGCTCTACACATATTCATTGTATTTGATTTTTACTTTTAATTACTTGCTGTTTAAAATGCCATATTTAAATAATTATTGGCTGTTTGGTATTTTCATAAATTTCTTGAAATCGATGGGGTCAAGCTCGGCTATGGTGATATGGCGTTATTGGCGTTAACCAATCAAATTGCAAGAATAAATCGTAGCAGATCCTTGATATGCTCTATATATATCATGGGTTGGTGCCCTTTTTGACGCAAATTAATGATGGTCCTTACGTTGACGCCACAAAGGAACGGCTGTGGTAATTTTTAGCTTCAGCAAAATGTTTTGTTGCAACTGTTCCTACTTTTTTTAAGCATTGCATTGATGTTGTCATGATATCAGTATCGAGAAAAATTCTAGAAATAATTTCGTAAGTTTTTTGTAGTCATAATTCAAAATATTGTTATGTGAATCAAGCGAAGCTCTATATTGTTCTATACTATTATATTAATGTCATTATGAAAAGATAATGCTCTACAAAGCATTTACTTATCATGAACTCCCAAGACCTTCTTCAATCCCCTGTTGAAATTTCATGCCAATCGTGTACTATTTCAGTTGAAGTACGTCAGGTCATAATCTATGGTCAGGTGTTTGCGCAAAGCTCTGAGGAATTTATGAGATCATGTGAAATGGCTATAAAACTGCAGCTCGGTAAGAGCATGATTATAATCATCGCTTTGAATTAGTACGCGTACTTTACTTCGTCATTTGATAGCTGCCATGATGAATTACAAAATATTTAATTTTCCAAAAAATTTCACGCATCGGTATAGTGGAAATATATCATGCATCGAATTTTTTGCGGCAAAAGTCCCCACGAAAAATTCACTGCAGCGAAATTCTCGTCTAGTAGAAACCAGCCTTGTCAGAAAATTGAATATCTGTTAAATTGACCTTCTTCTTGTACTCAAGTTTTGTATATTTATTAAATAGAAAGCTTTCATATATATGATTGTAGCATAATTCCTACCTTAAAATTAGGAATAGGGTGATACAATATAGCATTGTCCATGATCTTCAATTTTGCTTGTTGAATATCAATTTGTGTGAAATTGAACAACTCACACATTAAATCTGAGGTATCTGTTATTGTTTTAGTAAGAGAAAACTGGCAGTTGGTTATTTCTTCGCATGATGCTACGCAGTAAATAGATTCACTCACAGTAAAATTACAAAATGAATCTGCTTCAACGTAGAAACCAACTTTTTTTTCATACTGTGTTTCACATTCATTTTGATTATGAGATAAAGATGTTATGATAATGATGTATTTCATTGTTATGCAGATGATCCATGTGTTTCTATATATTGTAAAATTATTTTTTAATTTAATCATCATATTTAGCTCAGCAATTATTCGCCTCGAGTTAATTCTCCACAAGGGTTCTTTTGTTTTGGATGAATATCATAACCACGTCCGTGCGCTTCTTCATATGAATAAGAACAAACTTTGCTGAAAATTAATCCAAACAACGATAGCATTACATGCATTATATGAATGGAGTGGTTGCATTTTCTATTTTATCTGAAAGGACAACTCTAAATTTATATGAATAATGTAGACCTTAGTCCTGAATAGATATCGAGGTTCAAATAAATTATTGATGCTGATGTATTTAAGGAATTGATTAATTCAAGGTAAAGCTAAAGTAAAGTAATCAGACGATGTCGCCCTACCGAAGGCGCCCATATGGCTCTTTTCGCTAAGAGCAATGATTTTAAAACGCTCTTTGTTGATCTCAGCCGTTACACTGCAGATCAATTTCAACAGATTTCATGGCAGATAGGTCTCGATTGTCAATGAGCAACGATGCGTAGCAGTTACTAACAATGCAATTCCCTCTGGACCATTACACATTCGCCATCCTCAGATGGTACTCATTTGATGCTTCAGATGAAGTCAAGGCTGAGTTGACCTTAGGGGGATTTGAACCATAGTCGATCAGATATGAACCGGTCTGAAGTTCAGTTGCTCTGTCATCTGAGCTAATCCTCCTCCTAGGTAGAAAGGTAAAAGCTGAAACTATGGAAAATGATTGAACTTTGAATTTATGATTAAGATCATTTCATTAGCTTTGATTATTTATTTTAGGGTTTTAAAATGTATATATATATATATATATATGGACGGTTGCATTAAGTTTTATTGAAGTATTATAGCTTTTTATATATAAGGGTTTTGTATAGTATTGAGTGGAATGAAATGTCTTTACAATAATACGAAAGTTAGAAAAATCGTTATTCAGCAAAAACACATTATTGGTAATCTTTTTTCATTTTTTCACAGTCCTGAAACTGTGTATTTTAGCCTTTTTATGATTTGATAAAAGAAGATAAGACTGTTATGGAAATGCTAGATACAACTGAAACTGTTCCAACGTATCGCACAATCTGATATGATGTCGTCACATGAAAAGAACGCAGTGCTAATAGAAAGGTCTCAAAGCAAAATGTGATCTAAATTTTCATACCATTTTCAGTACAATCTGAAAGGGTGGGTGGGCCAGCTTGACAGACGTCGAACCACCGTCTAATTTTGGCATCAACGTTACATTCTCAACCCTAATACCAAAATTATAGTTTATAGAGAAAATAGAATATGAATAGAACATCCAAAATGGCTCGCAAACAATCATATTTCATAAAAAAAACATTTCTACAATTTTGTAAAAACATTTTCTAATCATGATTCGATTTGAAAGATTGTTTGGATATAAAATCAATACAACCATTTAAATTTCATTATCTCAATTCCGTCTACATGACTTTACAACACAGATGTTGATAAACATATTTAATATATATCAATTTACATTGGTAAATATCAAACAAGCAAAACATAATGCAAACAATGCAGACAAACAATGTATTATGCATGAGACATTTATAGGCAATGCAATAGAACTTTACAAGATACATATTTCTTAAACTAGAAGGCTTGTATAATGCCAATTATCAGTAGTGCATGTCGAATACATGTCATTCAATATTTCAGTGGTTCAAGACGAAGATGAGATTCAAAGACAGCCGGATTCTATTATAGACATTCACCTATCAATTACGTAAGCTACTTTGTAGTGTGATGAAAACGATAAAATAAAATGAATATTATAACACATCCATATAAACAAATTTAGTATGCAATTAGACATCCTTCTTTATAAGGAATTATTTACAACTGGTTATCAATTCGACTTAGCGAGCGAGGTGTTTACAGATGAGTACATCATATACGTTTGTAATTCTAATACCAATATAGCTGACATTGGTATCTTTGCAACGATTGGTCATATAGAATTATGAATATATTGTAAAGTTTATTTCTTTCATAACACTTTTTCTAGCTAAGCCCCGTCAGGCCAAATGAAGCCAGCATTTTCCCAGCTTTATCACAACCTTGATGCGAAAATTTATCAAATGTTGTGAAAATATTGGCTTCATTTGACTGGGGCTCAAGAGCGTATTACACACGTCACCTGTTTGACGTTTGTATGTAGCATAATAATATTTGCTTTGTTTTCTACACTCATCGATTCACTCCTAGTCAAAATTCGCTCATCATTGTATATGCATAACAGAGTTGTTCGTTTCATTTTATTTCAGCACGCAGAATGAAAAGTTTACGTTCAACTCTTATCTTATATCTTCTCTGTTTTTTGGAATCATACAAGATGACGCCTACTTGTAATCCCTTAATAACGACACATGGGAAATACATTAGAACAGTAAAGCGTCAGTTTCATACAGGAATGCCTTTTCAAATAATATTACCCACCAAAGCTGGAAAATGTTTGTTAAATTTTGTAGCAAAATCTATAGTGCAATCCATGAATATTGTTCATATAAATCGAGAAAATATAATATGTCAACTATTTGAAGCAAAGGCGAATAAAAGTTTCAGTGGGAAAGGCTTCCTAGTTGAAAGAAAAGAATCAACATACTATGAGAAGTTTGAATGTAAGTATGTTAATCTGTGATAAATTTTATTTTCATTTTTATAAATGTTTTCAGGTAACACCTCCGGAACTATCTCAACTCAGACAGTAAGGATTCATGATTCCAAATATAGTAATGCACCATTCTATTGTTAATTATTTTATTGGTGAATGTTCTATTGTTAATTATTTTATTGTCAATGCTGCTAAATCATACTATTCTATTGTGGGCGGCTCCTGTACATTGCTACATTACGTTTCAAAGTTTGATAAGTAAAATTTATTCTCGTGCCGGCAATTAGATATCATTTCTATCATTAGATATCGTGTTTTTATTCAAAACATTGTTGTTTTAGCTAAGGATGAAATATTTTTCTGAATCAAAGATCGCATTTCTCTGTTGTGTTGCTATAAGTCATAGCGGATGATAATACGGACCATACTATTTCATAAGTTTTCTTTTTTTCTTTCAATTCGAACGGCAAAACGTTCCTTTAAAATATTCATGTCTTCCATGTATTTCATTTTGTTGTTGAAAAGTAAATTGCCGACCTGAGTGGTCGACATAACAGCATTGTGCGTGTCTCACAAGTTTACAACGTTCAGATTTAGTGTAACAATGAGAATCCAGTCATATTCTTTTGGGCCATTTTGACATTGAGGTAATCGATGAGGTATTTCTTTAGTTTGTTGACACACCAATCCATTGAAATTTTACAAAACAAAACGAACATTAATAATAACAATGAGAAGATAGTCACAACCAAAAACAAATATTTATCAGCGATAAAACATGCTTCAGAGGAGTACCATCAATTTCCATGTATTTCATCAGGTTGTTGTAAAGTAAAGTGCCGACCTGAGTGGTCAACATAACAGCATCGCGCATAACCAAATAAGAATAACTTAACTCCTTTGTTGGATGCCTTTATTCGTAAATCGACAGCAGTTATTTGTTTACAAACTGTTAATATAGAAAGAGGCTTTTATCAGGAAAAGTTGATTAAGTGATTGATGCAGCTGCTTATAAGTGTGATCGGGTGACATCATGTGATATTTTTTCGACAGTCAACTTCTATTGTGAAAGAACTTTTCTAGACTTTAATGGCTGCAGAAGTAAACAAACCTTATTTAAAGGTCATCTGAGCTATGTGAAACTAGCAAAAGTACATCACTCACCGGTTTACTTTTGATGGTGATTAATTTTGTCCTGGATGTAATGCCAAATAATTTGAATTTTTCGCGGTCACTTTTTCAAATTTATGAACCTTATCATTCTCGTATTTCCTTGAAGTGAAGATAGCTGAGCAACAAATTTGGATTCTTAGAATATTATATGTCAAATGTTTGTGACGAGAAATTGAAAGACAATCAGTTGAAAAATAATGATTTTATTGTAATTTTGAATATTTGATACTCATCTCATCACAATCTGTTGGGGTAGAAATTTTTGTTTAGTTTTTCACCAACCCTACTAGCAAATTCAAGAGAGTTATTACTCATTCGGATTGAGAATACATAATCCTCAAGATATCCGCCATTGCATATAAAGTGTACTAGTTATGACAATGCTGCTTACGACTTATATGCTTCTATATTTCATGGATTTATAGATTTTATCAAGGCATCTTCATCTGCATCTATACGTGTCGGGAGTAAAGATGAAAAGCCAGGAACATTCATTTTTCAATTGCGATCTGGATGGTACAAAATAAAGTTACTTCATTTAAGTGGTGGTTTAATCTGCGGTGTATCTCAGCCAATTTCAATGCCATTTGGTTGTTACTGGTTTAAACCAATGCCGAGCTTGATTACTCTGGTAAAAGA
Organism: Haliclystus octoradiatus; assembly: GCA_916610825.1. Classification (NCBI taxonomy): domain Eukaryota; kingdom Metazoa; phylum Cnidaria; class Staurozoa; order Stauromedusae; family Haliclystidae; genus Haliclystus; species Haliclystus octoradiatus. Next base: position 30,923,183 of record OU744448.1, read on the forward strand.
AAGTAGGGGTGATGTTATCGTGCAACCAAACGAGTTCACTGAGTTTGAAGGGGATGGCACAACAACTCAATTCCTAGCCACTTGTAATTGTTTTTATTTGATTGAAGACTCAACATATTCGTTTTGGTATGACCCTGACTTGAAAAATCATGCTGAGGCTGACAATGACGGAGAAACTGTATTTGAAATGAATGTTCAATTATGCGATAAAGAAAGAGAATGCTTTTGATATTTGATAGAAAATCGAAGTAATAGAAGTAGATATCTTGAGATTTTCTTTCATTGAAATAACATTATTATCCTAGCTTCACTTTTCATCAATATTCAATATTCTATCCTTGACAAAATCCAGTAATGACAGAGTACATTGGATTGCTTTTTATTGAAAATTGTCACATATTTGAAAATATCTAACAATAAATAAATCGTTATGAAGGGAAGAATTAATCTTACAGCATATATTTTTTAATAGAAGATGTTATATGAAAATATCCTGCACCAACCATACAATAAAGATTCTCCAGATTATCCCAAAACACGAATATTCAGGAAATATTTATAACGAGAGTTTAGAATTGACACAAAGATGATGCAAAAGCTGTCAATTTATCACAATAAACATTTTATATAAAATATTCTAAGGATCCAAATTTGTTGGTCAGTTATCTTCGTTTCACGAGAAAAGGCCGTTGTCTCATCTTTATGTCAATACTATATTATGCTCTGTCTTGGCATACATTGACCACTCTCACATATGTGTTCATACTATATTTAACTAATAGAAAACGGTGCTTAGTATTATGTACTCTGATATGAACACGCTGGATGCGTAATGAGACATGAAAGAGGCTTAAAAAATCACGAGCCGATAAGCGAGTGATTTTGGCCTTTTGAGTGTCTCATAGCACCCAAAGTGTTCTTATCAGAGTACTTAACACGGATAACCATTTTCTATTTGTTTTATAAAATATATAACCTGTTTATTTTGACACGGAAAAGCTCAAAATGATGATTATTTCAAAATTCTTCTAAAATGACATCATCGTAGAGACTAGAACGAGCGCGGATTTTCAATCGAAACACGCTGTGCCTTTTGAGAAAGCTACGACAAGTTGAAAAAATGGAGTAAAAATAAACCCAAAGAGCATGGGTTAAGTCTGAATACATTATTAATATAGAAGATTTAAAGTATTATTCAGCTACTCGTATACAGGATTCTATGTGTTTATGCTTTAATTTAGAGCAGTTAAATGCTGAAATGTATCGTATCGTAATATGCCGCTTTTGCGTTTATCAACAAAACAAAATTGCTGTGTGAACTACGAACAGAAACATTGAACTAGGGAATTTTATAGGTTAATGTTTAATTTATGATCCTGTTTCAAAGTTATTGTGTTTTGTGTTTTTAATTTGAAGGATACTTTTAAGCGCTCTATAAATGAAAGATTTTCTTCATATGAGCGCCATTTTCTTTCTGTTGCTAACTTGTTTCATTTTGGGGCTTCCAAACAAAAGCCGCAATTTTACGATTTTAACTGACACAAAAATCAATAACAACCAATCATCGATCAGTATCACATTCGATGATTTTATAAACAATGATACATTTTGCACTTTGTCAATCCTTTATCTAGCATGTACCTGTATATATATATAGACCACTTGTCTTCAATGATCAATGTGTCTAGATCTGATAGTTAGCGGTTGTATACATTTTGCCCTGTATCAATTCTTTGTCTAATATATACCTGTATATACAGTCAAACCTGTTATAACGGTCACCTCTATACAGCGGCCACCTGTCTATAGTGATCACTCTTGCAATGTCTAAAATAGTACTTTCTATTGAATCAAGCCTGCATATAAAGGCCACCTGTCTATAGTGGTCAGTTTATCTACCTCTTGTAGCTGGCCGTTAAATACATGTTTTACTGTATAGACCACCTGTATTCCATGTTAAATGTGTCTATATTTGATAGTTAGCACATTATATACATTTTGCACTTTGTCAATCCTTTATCTAGCATGTACCTGTATATACATAGGCCATTTGTCTTCATTTGTTCATGTATCCACTTGTGCTATTTAGCTGTCATATACAGCTTTTTCTGAAGAAATCGGATTAAATCATATGTCTGATACCATTTACGATATACTGTCTAGCCATAAGTTATTTGTATAATTTAACATTTTGAAGATGTGGTGAAAAGACAACATATACTTTTTAGTGTGCTAAAATTGGAAATAATAATAATAATTAATAATGATAAAAGTAATAATGAATAAAAATATTAATTATAGCCAGTACGGAAATAGAACATTAAATACAATGGAAAATAATCATTTCCAAGATATTACTTGGAACATCTAGACTTACTGATGAGCCTTGTCTGACATACTTTATTTAACATTCAAACCTAGATTTAAATAGTTAGGATTTGTTGAAAAAGTTAGGAAATGATTCAATTTGAATTTGAATTCCTCACTTCACATCAGTGAAAATTTGTGAAAAAAATACATTCAAATGGTCGTGAGAAGAAAGAAATAGGATTCAGGATTGAGGATGAAGTCAAACCATCAAATGTCTTTTACTTTACATTGATAGGATATAAAAAAAATATTCGATCCTCTCCAGTTAAGTTGAATTGAAAAATCAATAGTCTTGACAGATGCACTGCTTGTACAATTTTATCTTTAGGGACTCAATAGTGGTTATGCGGGAATAGTTGTTCATATGGGAACGTGTGGTGTAGCTTCCCTTGCGCTTCGACGGGGTTGATCAAATGGAACTTTTTATACATGATGAAAAAAATACCATAAATGTATTTTTTATGAATCACAGATTCAAGCGGAAAAAAACATTTAAAAAAAATTATTGGAAGAAGTGTTGAAATAAGACTTCCTTGGGGAATTGATATTCATACAGGAGCAACTTTTTTTGTATTGTTGTCTTTTAATAGGGTATACAAAGAACCTGTTTATATACTAATAACATATGTCTAAGATAAGATATAGATCATGGACTGTTAGAAAACATCATTAAATAAATAACGTTGGGTTATATATTTGGTCGGTTATTATTTATGGTTATGTCTATTTAACAATTAGACAACGAGCCCGAGTTGTCTACCGTCGAATAGTCACCGAGGCCGCCGAGTTGCAACATGTTGCAACTTCGTCTCAGATTTTGTTACTTGTTTTGTTTTCTCAGGGACGGAAATTATAATTTACTCTCGTAAGTCGTATAAAATTTTGATTCAAAAACATTTGCGAACCCTTGTTTACTTTTTGAAATTTTTTTTGCGAGGGATCTTGCCAGCATTGACTATGAGAAAATAGTCAACGATTGAACAGCCAATCAGAATGCAGCTCATCGAATAGTACCCTAGTCGGTTTCGACTAAATCTATTTATGAAATAATGGAATGTTTTTCTGAGTTATGATTGGCTGAGAGCTATTTCGAAAAAAAGCTATACAGATTAGTTTTGGGCTATACAGTTAAGTTGGGCTACCATGGCAAAGTGAATTCGAAAGAATCGAATACTCATGGCAACGTGACTCAAAAGAATCGAATATTTATGGCAACGTGACTCGAATGAATCGAATACTTAACGAAATCTCTCAGGTTTCGTAAACATAAACAATTCAATCTCAAGCGTATTTTCTATTCAAAAATTAAAAATATATTTCGAAAATGTGATATTGGAACTTAGTATTACGGGCTTTATCGCGTTAAATTAACACTCGAGGTGCTGTGAGACACTCGAAAAGCTAAAAATCTAGCACGCCTAACGGCTCATGATTTTGTAACGCTTTTCTTGTGTCTCACTATGCACCGCTCGTGTTAATATAACGCGATACAGTCCTTTTAAAAGTTTACTTGACATGAATTTCATGCTGGTATATGGGATAAAAACACACAATAATTGGCGCAACAGTTTCGATTTAATCTAAAATCATTGTCAGGCAAAATGTGAAAAGAGAGAGTTAAAAAGTTACATGAATATTTATATAAAAATAATAGACAAATTAATTAGATTTTTATATAAATGTTCATGTAGAAGAATCATGAAGATGATTTTAGATTAAATCGAAACTGTTTGGCCAATTATTGTGTGTTTTTTATCGCATATACCATCATGAAATATAGTCCTCTTACCCGTTCCATATCGCAACGTTCATGCAAATGATGCCGTGACTTCTTCAATAATTTAAATACAGTACAATTTTATAGATGCTTGTTATACTGCTGTATAGCTATAGCCTAAATCTAAATCAATCACATGACTGTAAAAGCTGTACATATTAAACAATTGTGTTACGTGTGAAAATTGAAATTGGAAGCAACAATTAGATATTATGTTTTTAATTCCATGTTCCTGTAACACCAATCATAAATAATAGCTGAAATGTCCATATTTGCATTACTATTTATTGTTTTAGATTTAGATTTTAAAGAATGATCTACTCCATTTAACCAATGAACTTCCATAGGACAAACCAATTCCTTGAGTATCAAAACCATTAAATCCATTTTACACATTGGATCTTTACTACCAGAGATAAATAATAATGGTACTTTCAAACTAGTAAGATGTGACTTTCTTATAGAGCTTTCTTGTCTAGGTTGATGCAATGGAAATGCTAATGAGATGACACCTTTAATAAAATCATCTTTTGCATCCTGAGATGCTAATTCAGCTGCTACTCTGGAACCCATTGATCTACCTAAAAAAGGAATTGGCAATGATACATTTTAAAAGGCCATACCCTGTGAGAAAGATCATGTGTTTCTAACGAACAATCCAGGGATTCATGCTGCTGTGAAAAACAGTTCAAGAATTCATGAACTGTTCAAGGAAATTTGGGGCCATTCATGAACTGTTCACGAACCACCGAACTATTTTTCACAGGGGCTGTCCGTGATCTGTTCATGATGAGGCTTCCACGAAGAAATTTGTAACTTGGGCAAGAATTGTAAGAACTCATGAAGTTTTTGGCAAAGGAATTGGCTCCTATTTTGAAATTTTTCCACGTAACAAAATCCAAACCGTGTTTGAGGCTAATAGCAGCTTTAATCCGGTATCTTATTCCTAGGTTACCTTAAAAATTATTCTAATTATCCAGCATCAATCAAAATAGATGATCTCCACGGGCTATACACAATGGAAGCAAGCTCCCCTTTGATTCTATTGGACGTGTGCCTGTCCAGTGGAAATCAATAAATTCTGTAATTTAGCTATTTAATCATCTTCAATATCAACTGATCACTTACCACCTATGTAGCATCCCTTGAAATCATATTTGCGTCTGACATAATCCTGAAAAATACAATACATTAAATATGAGATAACTTATGATTAAGAAGTTGATAGAAATCTACGAGAAGATTGATATTTTTATGATTTATTGGTCAAACATCAACAACAGTATGCGTCGCGAAGAAAATGTTGAACTGCCTTTAGGATTCCAGAAGGTTGAAATTGAAACTTTTCTCACCCTGCATGCACAGATCATTAGTATTTTATGGAGCGTTCATAAACATTTCATGAACTGTTCTTGGAATGTTCATGAAAAGGTTTTCAATTTCATTTCAATGAATTTGTGATTAAGCAGGTTCCGATGCTAAATATGATCGCTTTCAAGTTTGACCATGTGAACATTTCTCTCAAGTTCCTAAACGTATTCATGAACACTTCATGAACACTTCATGCACGTTTGGGCAATTTTACGTTCATGAACTCATGAGCTTCTTTTCACAATGGTATTTGTGAAATTCAAGAACATGCATCTAGACAGAATATGAGTAATTCATAAAAATTAGACCATTCGTTATAATGCTCATGAATCGTTTTCAATTTCAATATCGTTTCTGAATTTTACCCTTAGTAGATTCAAATGTGAGGTGCCTTTCAGTAGTTTCAAGTAGAATGAGAAGAACGTAGATTTAACTTTCTGATGAATTTCAGAATATTCCCAGTGTCCAATCCCATTCCAGTAAGTTTTCAGTAGCTTTTCAGTACGACTGCGAAAAATTTAGGAGTTCATGAACAGTCCATGAACGTTAAATGACCCAAATTTTCATGAACTGTTCATAAACCTTCACAGACAGCTCATGAACATTTCATGAACAGCTTAAAATCAATTCATGAAAATTTGGTTGCATTTAACGCTCATGAACTGTTCATGAACATCTGTTCTTATTGCTTTTATTTTGAGCATATATTGTTTTGTCTTTAACGTTACCGTGTGATTGATTTCTATTATGCGTAATGTTTCCTATTATACGTAATCTATTTCTACTATTTCTATTGTCTATCTCTATCTGTCTATTTAATTTTATTAAAATCGATTGACGTTCGCAATTTTATTGCTCTACGCGATACAATAGAGCTTTTGTCATCTGTTTCGTTTAGTTCATCTAACTCCGCATTTGCTTCGTTTTTGCCTGGACTTTTCTCAATTTTATATCCAAGATTCATAGTGTATATTGTGAGGAAAAAATTGCATTTTAAAATTTCATAATTTCTAGGTAAAGTCGAACCTTTCCTAACGGTCACCTCTAAACAGTGACCACCTGTGTATAGTGGTCACTCTTGCAATGACTAAAATAGTATTTTCTATTGAATCAAACCTGTATATAAAGGCCACTTGTCTATAGTGGTCAATTTATCTACCTCTCGTAGCTGGCCGTTATATACAAGTTTAAATGTAACTAGTTTATGCTATTGCTATTATTATTCAGGCCCATTCCCTGCGAAAAATAGTCCAGGAGTTCATGAATAGTTCATGAACAGTTCATTAGGGGAGAGCGGGGTGAAATGGAACGGGGGTGAATCGGAATACACAACTTCTAAAGACTCAAAAATTACAAAATTGCAGCAGAACATTGTTCTTATATAGTCTAAACATTGTGTAAAGTTTCATTTCGATACATAAAGTAAATAAAATATTATAAGCCTTTGAAAATTTGTACGCGCAATGCAAGTCATTCGCTTTTCACATCGCGTTTGATTTTATTTTCATTTCTTCACGCATCAGGTGTTATTGCATACCATTGTGTAGAGAATTTCCGTGTCATGACGTAAGCAGTTGTTATTTTCGTCTTTTCCAACAAACTTTCTAGTAAATAGTGTTTATGTTGCAAGATTCACGATGGGGTTGAATGGAACACGGCGGGAAACATTTCAATCACAGTCTGGCTTCACACTGCTTTGCTTTGTTGTTTCTCCGCCTTTGATTTCACACCAAGAAGAAATCATTCAAATTAATCCATTAAATTGGTTCAATTGCCTCTTTTCATTAGTAAATATCCTTGTATTATTTCTATGAACCATTGATCTTTTTGTTGTTTTATTTTCAACGTAAAATTAATGAGTTTGTATTGTCTTGTTTTGACTTATTATTTCCCTCGTGAATCAGTGTGAATTATAATGTAAACAAAACATTTGGATGAGCGGTTTCTTTGAATTTGACACCTTCGGAAGGAAAGCGACTTTTTCGAAGGACTGCATGAAATTAAATGTTGTTTTATTCATATTATATTGGTTAAATCTAATTAAAACCCATTTGAATGATTATCCTTACTCATATTCTCTCAATTATAACTGAAATTTGAATAATTATACTGGTACGGGAAAATGTTATCGTGTTTTACGGAGACGCATTTTTTCGAATGGAAAATAATAATCTTATAAATTTATATTTGGAAGTAAGTTTCTTTATCTATCTAATTTATTATTGTTGATATCAATTTTTAAAGGCTCAATAGCTATGATATTCAATTTATTTGAACAAATTCGATGAAATAATGGTAAATTTGTGATCATTCCGTTTCACCCCACATTTTCGCAAAATCGCGGTTTTGAAAAAATGTCATTCTCCCTTTAAACATTGTTTCAACTTTGATTTGACAATATTCAGGTATTTTGCATTATAAACTTCAGACAATTTCCTACAAATCGATACCAAAATTGTGAGTTTTGCGTGAGCCGTTTTGGAGCAATAATTTTTTTAAGAAAATTTGTTCCAATTCACCCCGCTCTCCCCTAATGTTAAATGGCTCCAATTTTTCTGAACTGTTCATGAACTGTTCATGAACAGTTCATGAACCCTCACAGGCAGTTCATGAACAGTTCATGAAAATTTGGGGCCATTTAACGTTCATTTACTGTTCATGAACTGTTCATGAAGTTTTCATGAAGTAATTGTTCATGAACTTTTCATGAACTGTTCTTGAACTGTTCATGAACCCCTGAACTGTTTTCGCAGGGGATTTGATAGTATACATTGATTCAATATTGGTTATCCTATATAGTAATAAGTCATTATTATATTAAGCTGTTTACTGATAATCAATCTTACCACAACAGCTGAGTAACATTTCAAGCGATATTTGAAATTCATTGGTTTACATGTAAAACGTAATACTGGGAATCCTTTTTCACAGATTTCTCTGGCAGTTTTATCAAGATCACCTGACCTCATATCTCCACCTGCACCATGAGTTAGAATTATAACATAATGATAGGCTTTTAATTGCGATACTGGATTCTCTAAAATCATGTCCAATAATTTTCCATTTTCAAGTGGTATTTTATCCATAGTCTGTGGTAGAAAAAAAATAGCATAACATAACATAATATAACATAATAGCATAACCAAAATAATAACTGAATAACAAATTCAAAAGCAAAATGCAAAACATTACAACTATTCAATATCAAATGTTATTGCTTAATCATTGAGCAGGTGGCTGTGTTACAGCCAATCAACAACTATAGTAACTTAATCAATTACAGTGTAACCGCTTATGTGCAATTCGGATAAGTGACATTCCCGCTTATCTGCAACCTGGCTTTGAAACCCATTAAACAATTTTCTGGTCAAGTCCTTGGTAAACAATTTTGGATAGCTGCAAATTCGGATACATGCAATTAAAACCATTGGCAATTTTGACTTGCACTTAAGCGGGTTAAGCTGGAAAGTATTATAAAAACACTATTTTCATGAACTTACAGTTTGTTTAGTTTCATAAAAGATTTGTTGTAATTGAACATTATCATTTAATGAATCCTCTGATTTAAATAATCCATCTCGAGTATCAATGAGAGCTTATTCTATTTTTGAGTAATTTCACATACTATCTTTTTGGGGCCACGCCCTGATTTGGAGCCTCATTGTTTGGATCAATATTGGATGCAGATCTCTGAGACTAATAATTCAGTTACAAAATGGCACCTTAGGCTACACACTTCACAACATGTAATAATATACCAACAATCCTGTATGACGATGTAATCAAGGGTGGTACAAGAGGAGGACAGGGGGCTTCAGCCTCCTGTAGGTATCCAGCCTTCTCTCTGGGGAAGATTTTTGCTTCAGACCCTTTGACAGGAGAGTTAGCCCCACTGTCGGGGAAATCCTGGTGCCATCCCTTGATGCAATTATGTACATATAGAAATGCAAGGCTGCATTCATACAATATACTTGGCTCCTGTTATCAAAATATACATGATCCTGTGCTCTTAATATTCCTGTTAAGGTGTGTGGTTTGATGGGAATCGGCAGCTAACTATGATTCATCAGTAGTTGGTAGTAGGCCTATAGACAGACTTCCAACTTGAGATTTGAAAAAATCTTGAGACTTCTAAAATTCCATATTTTGGGGATAAAATATAGGGGCTGCTCTAAAGGGGTGGCCCAATTATAGGGGATCTGGGGGCATGCATTTTGTCATGGATTCAAAATGGCTTAAAACAGAAATTTACGACAACATTTTGGATAATGTTCAATGTTGACACTTATAAACATGAAAGCAGTTCAGAAACAACACTCAAAATAATCCAACAGAGTATGAATTAAGATGTTGAACATAAATTAAATTATCAAAGAGTTTATACACCGAAAGTATGGACAATTTATTAAGATTTGATTTTGCCGTGAGAAAGTGAGAGAAACCGTCCGGTCTGCAAAGATAAAATTTTTTTCTCGTAATTGCCTGAGGCTGCAGTTTTTGTCGAAATTTGGCAGTTAAAGTTTTTTGTTTGTCATTTTCTTCCCAATTTTCGCTGAAATGATGGATTTTGCCGCCCCTAAAATCAAATTTGATCAGTTGCCGCTCCCGCCCCCAAGAACTCGTTGAGATTGCCATTCTTTGTAGAATGGGAAACCGTGAGACGGTGAGATCAGTGTAAAAGCGTGAGAATCACAGCAAGCCGTGACACTTGGAAGGTCTGCTCTGCTATAGACCAATTAGGAAAGAGTGACGTTTGAAGGCAGGATCTTGGTTGCAAAATCACAGATGAAATGCAAGCACTGCTTTGCAATTTCTTGTGAAATTTATAAAGAAACGAGAAAAATTCCCTTAAAGATGAAGATTTGATAGCCATACTAAATCAGACTCATATAGGTCTTGGCTTCGAAAAAACAATAAAAAGTCGCAGTTGATTTCAGCCACAAATTTCTATTTTTGCAGAATGTATTCTTTCTAGTCTGGGGAGTATGATAAACACATTTGTCATACCTTGATTAAAACCCAGAGCTCAATTTTTTGGGAGCATATGCGCAAAAGAATTAATCCTGTGTTCCAAAAGTCCTTCTTCCAAGAAAATGGACATGTTGACATGTCATTGAATTGGAATGCATTGTTAGCAAAATGGGCTTCAACGTTTTCCGTGTTCCCCCAAACTAAAACTCATGCCTGGATGGTTATCAATTTGAAGTTGCACAAATTGAGATATCAAATAATCATACCTTTATAAATACAATTCATTTAATTAAGCAATCTTATTTGCTCATTTGTCTGCAAAAGTAAAGTAAAGTAAATTATTCTCACCATCTCAGTCTCCAGTTGAAGCATAGCCGAATTGCCACATTCAACTTCTGTTGCTGTTGATTCAAATATTTTCTTGGTATTGTCTTTAGTTTTCTTCGGAATTTTTTCAAATTCATCTTTCAAAGTTAACCGTGCTGATTTTCGTTTGCTTGTCATCATTCTTTGTAATATTTAATACTTATACAATAATAACTGCAGTTTCCATCCTTTCAATCAGTAGTAGAGGAGAATTTCTGGGGTGAAACCATGGGTATGCATCTCATTTCCAAGGGGCAAAGGGAATACAAAGGGGATGCAAATCCTAAAATGTTTTACTATTAGCTGTTGATATATATATAAATAATTTAACTAATCGTTACACTTATAACTGGTGGGATCAAATACAATAATTTACAAAAGGAATAAACTACTAGTAGTGGTGTAAAATATGCCTAGATCTGTAAGCATAAATCCCCCTGTAAATAAAGGCCATCCCTGGAAGAAGCGGTCTAATAATGTTTAAAACGAGGCTATATTACGTCACATGATTGATTTCATAATGGTCAGAGTCCGATTTTCTTGTGTTGTGTTATTCTGAATTTCTGATATTCACTCATCTCATCACAGATGAGCATTTCAAAACACTGTTTGGATTTTGGTTCAGTGAAGTGGTTCAAAATACTTAAATGCATAATAACAAGAAGTTTATATTGAATTCTTTGATATGGAGCAATATTTACAGCTAACCGTATAGTCAGGATTATCAGGTCAAGCAAAGGCTAGCCTGTCCTGCCATTTCAAGCTCAAATTCTAGATAGCCTCATCTCAGACTTCAAAGTTTGAGATCTTCAGGTCTTCAGGATCATACACAGTGTCCATTTCTAAAATGTTGTTATCATTCATAATTGCTGTTTTGTTTGGAGGAATTATCATTTACTATATGTTTATATTGAAGAAGGTAATCTATACATCTCTGAATAGACTGAATTCTGATGAGTAACGAAGACAAAACGAGATAGGATCATCAACTATGTAGCCAGGCCTAGGCTATTTATTTATTAAAATTATAAGCAGATGCCTACGGCCTATCACCCATTTATTTGTCAGCATTCTGTGCTTTAATCGTTTGCTTGATAATATTGTTTGGTTAGCTTAGATTAAAGTCTTAAGTTTGATCTCATTCTGTAATAATATGTGAAAGCTGTTTTATTTTTATTCTTTGCAGTATTTTGATAAAAGAAAATTATATAACAACTGTCATTTCAAAGTCGATGACTTGTGGAAAGTGAGTACTTTTTAACCCCCCACTGAGCCTTTAAGTTTATATCCCTTAGGAAAAACTGTAGTTGAAAAGAATTCCAGAATTTTGATATTTTGAAGGAATACACCTATTTTTAACCCAGTTTATTATGCAGGCATAAAACTACCAAAGAAGAGATAGTACAGGATACAGTAGCCTGCATTAGAGGTTGCGTGTGCAACATATTCTTACTCGTTCCCCGCATTGTATAACAGGCATCTCTCTGACTGCCCGCACTGCACTTCAAAAAATTTCCAAATGTGCTATCGTCACTGTGCTGCACTGTACAATTTCAAAAATAAGTATTCATCTCCAAATTGCAAAGAAATACACTATATATAGTTTGCATCATATCTGATTTGACTTTTTATGTTTATTCATTTCTGAGAGAATCACATCTAGGCCTTAGGCCTACCCTGAAAGATGTGTTCCAATCAATCTGATCATTAATGCAAGGTTGGATTATCCATTGTCTTATTTACAATCTAGGTAAACAGATGTTCAGATGATGTATAATAATTAGCAGATATACAGTAGCTGTAGGATTGTTATTAGTCGGCATGGAGGAGACAGAAAAACACAGTTAACTTCACGTTTATATATCTAATATGATCCCTTCAACTAATTGGTGGGTCGATTCAATTTTATAGGGATCGATTAATTGCGGACAAGAATCGACTATCTTTCCGAAAATAATATACCTATTGTTTTCCAAGCTTTTTACGTTATCAGTACCGGTAGTTCAAATTTTGAATTGAAAAAAAATCATTTCTTCTGAAATTATTCAATAGAAAGTTTACATGAATGGGGATTTCTTCATCAAATAAAATGATTTCATTTCAAATATATTTGAGAATAACATTATGCTTTTAATTAAATTTAACTGTTCTTCCCTCGCGTGTGTTTAAACAGGTTTTTATTGTTAACACTAAGAAGGAAGACCTATTGACCTTTTCATGAGAACAATAGACAATTTCAAAAATGGTGTCAAATGGTGTGGTAATTAATCAATGCGAGCTGAAATAAAAGGCTTCACGGTGTAAACAAAAATTCATTACCAATTCAATGAATATTAAATTGCGAAAGAATAAATCAAAGAAGCTTTGTTTTCAATAAATAAGATCTACATTAAGAAATAACAGAACTCAATATAAATAATGAACTATTTATTGTACAAAAACAACTGACTAAAGAATAAAAAAGTTTTTTTTACAATTTATCGATTCACAATTTTATAATCGATTCATGAAAACGTAATTGATTAGAGTCAAATGTGTTATAGCGGTCACCTCTATACATTGGCCACCTGTCTATAGTGGTCGATTTATCTATTTCTCGTAGCTGGCTGTTATATACAGGTTTCACTGTAATCATTAATCGCTAAATCAGGTCCATCACTATCTTCAACGATCAAAACAAGCAAGAGGGCAAAACTACACACATGCTCAATTTTAATAACAGTTAGCCTACTAATCACATGATAACACAAAGCACCAATCACAATACATTACTAATTATCACACAATAATGGCATGCACTCAAACTATACAATCATGTGAACAACATGCATAATACGTAACATACCACATAACATCACATATACAACACATCGTAAACCGAACATTTCATACAGATATATTACTGAGGCAAAACATTTCTCTACACATTAGATTCGTCTGCAGTGCGGACCTCCTTATAGATCAATAAACATTTTATGTGGAACCTGGTGTTGCTTCCTGCACTCAATAAAATATGCATTTTTTATTGTTGTTATTACTTCCTAGGAAATCCCTTTATCTGTTCCACTTGATTGGAACATTTCTTCTATCGAGAATGGCATCTCGTTATGGAGTAAAAGTTTAAATGGTCAATTGAGGGTTGCTTGTCATTCAATTTTACAAGGGACATCTGAGGTATGTTTATAATTTTGGTTTAAAAATTCAGAATTCTGTACTTGGCCGTGGTTGAAATTTCATTAAAATATAATGCTTTAGAATATCTGAACAAGTGAAGCTTCCATTAACATCCTAATATCGAAACAGCCAGTGTGTCACAAAGTGCGGAAACCCGGGAAGTCGAAGATAATTTAATGTGATGCAATCATTCAGAGTTCGTTCGTCTGTGACGACGCTGGAGAACAGTACAATGGTTTCAAAACAATTGTATGAATGAATGGTTTGATGTAAGTTAAAGCCTACGTGATCAAATTACTTGAGTTCTTTTGTTTTCTCGAGTGTGAAATGTCAACACATTAGTTTGAATGTCAAAAACTTGTGAGCAGTTTGAATGAAATATACATAATGCGATCAATCTTTACCAACACAGAGAGATTGTTTTCAACCACAATAAAGAATAAAATTTTATTTTCAACTTGAATGCTAACCTGAAAAATGTAACAAGGCTATAGGCCTATCATCCATCAATGCAGTACTAGTTTTAATATTGGTTTGATAAAATACGTTTTTCTCACATGTTTGTCGGTCTGGCGAAACAGGAAAAGAATCAAAAGCTGTGAAGTTTCTACCATCATTATACAAACATTGTCGCAGATAAATAAAAATTAAATCGATTCAAAAGATTTTGGGAATTGATGGCTATGATTTAAGCATGGTTTAAGCAGCAAACATACCTTACAACCTACAAAATCGAGCTCCAAAGCACGTGTTGACCTATATACCGTAATACCGGGTCACTGGGGTAAACAAGATCATTGCTTTAACGATTCAAGCTTTTCTAATAATATTGAACGATACGCATGATAATTTATGACCAATAATGAATGATACGTTTGATAATTTACGGCAATGTTGAACAATATACCTGACCATACAAGCACAGGGAAGGATTTTTTGAAAACATATAAGATATTTCTATTTTATTCCCTACGAAAAACATTATAGGAATTCAAGGACAGTTCATGAACTATTTATGAACTCCTGAACTGTTTTTCGGAGGTTGTGGTCGAGGTCAAGAAGAATGTGAAGAAGAATAGGAAACTACAACAACGTTTTTAACAAATAATCTGTAGCTATAGCCTATGTATTTAAAAAGTACTGACATTGTTGTATAGATAAGGCTTTACCAAGCTTATATAACCAGCTTCATGTACCTTTCCTAAACAGTATACAAAGATTTAATGAAAATTGATCCATTTAACATTATTCAATTACTGCGTTAACGTGTTCCGATTCTATGTATATGAATTAATATCCACTTTCTTTGCAAAGAAATGTATTCCTTTTAATTCCATCTACAGGATGTTTTAAAGCAACTTCTAGAGTTAGAACCTTCACAATGCAGATTGAATAAAACCAACTTATCTACAAAGAAAGTCAACTTTGCTAAACGCCAACCAGAAGGTCAAACGAATCGAGACATGAAAGTGATACAGGATAACCATTCAAAGCTACGATATTTGAAGGGGATGTTTTGGCCTAATCTTTATTGGCCTTCAACACATGTTTTTGAGCGGTAAGAATTGCTTATTGTGGTACAGTCTACTATATTTATAATCAACAAATAGAAAATTCGGTGTTCAGTTTTATATACTCTAATAGAAACGCACTGGGTGAGTGGTGATAGCGCCCAAAGTGTTCGTATCAGAGTGCTTAAAAAGTAATTTGGACGGTGATCGTCCTACCGAAGTTACACGTACCACTCCTCTATTTCTAGAGGAGTGGCTATTTTCGCTAAGAGCAATGTTTTAAAATGCTCTTTACTGATCACGACACTGCAGATCAATTTCACCAGATTTCATGGCAGACAGGTCTTGATTGTCAATGCGCAATGATACGTTACTCACAATGCAATTCCCTCTGGACCATTCCATCCGCCATCCTCAGATGGTAGGCCCCTACTCATTTGATGTTTAGATAAAGTCAAAGCTGAGTTGACCTCAGGGGGATTTGAATCACGGTCGATCAGATATGATCCGGTCTGAAGTTCGGCTGCTCTGCCATCTGAGCCAATGATCCTCTTAGTGTAACACAGATAACCATTCTCTTTTTATTTTATAACGTAAATAAACTTAGGCCAATTTCTCCCGATTTCAAAGGCATTGGTCAATTGAAGATGAATCTGCATGGCTGACTGTTTTACCTAAATACCAAAATAGTTGTAAGAAATATGGTAAATGTTGGTGCTATTTGGTTAAAGATATTCCTGCCAAACAAAATGGTATGTATCAAAGGATTATCACATATCATTTATTGTATCACATGTACATACATACCGCACAGCCATTCTACTTAAGTGGTTTCATACCTGTTTGGCATTCTAAATACATTGTACCAAAGTAATCCTGTATGTCAGAAAGTGCTAGATAGTGTTAAAATGAAAAGTTGCAACTTTTAAAGTATATAACTCGTTTTTGAATATGTTAGTACTCAGAGTCCAACAAAGTCCGGAAATCCGACTTTCGTAGGATTTTATAAATAATATTGTTCCTTTTTGGTTTCAAAAGGTGGTACATGGGAAACTCCAAAATACCATGTCCATTGTCCAAGGCAAATTTTGAAAGGGAAAGAGTCGTGCTATGCAAAAATGCAACTGTGACATGTACAGATAGAAAAAAAAGTTCTATTCAAATCCGTTCTGTCCCCAAAGGCGATATATAGCCTACACTTTAATTGGCCCAATTTTCATGAGCTTTTTTCACGAACTGTTCATAAACTGTTAAAGTGTATGTATCACCTTTGGGGACAGAGAGGATTCGGATAGAACTTTTTTTTCATACGTACATGTCATTGTTGCGTTATTCGTAGCGCAACTGTTTACCTGTCAAAATTGCTCTTGAACATGGTATTTTGGAGATTTTCGTGTTCCTGATTTTTGGTCAATATTCTACATTTTAATTGCTACAGGCAAAACGAAGTTCGAAATTGTTCTACTTATGTTTATAAAATATTTAACTGTTTATCCCGATCCTGTTAGCTACTTTTCTTATCCTATAACATTTTCCAAAATATAGGTTAGACTAATAGTAGCTATGCTAATACCACAAACAATAACATGCAACTAAAAAATTCATATTAAAAAAAGATATTAAAGTGTATATCCCAGATATTGGGAGATTGCTTCTTTAGATAGAGAAAAATTTCTAGAGAGTTTACACCGGAAAAAACAATAAACTTTTTACTTATTTGTCTCTAAATCAAAAACCGCTAAACCAAATGACAATCTGCTTTCGGAATGAAATTTTCAACGTTCAGCAATATTCAAGATGCAGGTAAAGAGATATAAGCCTCTAATGTCAAAAGTTTTTAGTTTTGTATATTTCTCACTCAAGTGCTCACACGATTAACACCTCTTTGCGACTTCGTCTAAGCATAGTCGGCATAGTTGATGCGTATTAAAAATAGTCACACACCTTCAATAACCGGCAGCGATAGCCTGCTTCCACTAAGTCGTAAAGAGGTGCTAATCGCGTGAGCACTTGAGTGAGAAAAATCCAAAACTAAAAAATTTTGACTTTAGAGGCTTATATCTCTTTACCTATGTCTTGAATAATGATCAAATATAGCTCTAAATCTTCAGCTGAACGTTGAAAATTTTGTTCCCAAAGCAGATTGTCATTTGGTTTAGCGGTTTTTATTTAGAGACAAATAAGTAAAATGTTTAGTGTTTTTTCCGGTGTAAACTCTCCGGTGTAAACTCTCTTTCTGGTGTAGACTTCGTCAGCATAGTTGATGCGTATTAAAAAGGATCAGGACCATGTTCTGAATTGTGCTGGTCTGTGATCTCATTTTCTTGAGTCCTCTATTAATTTAATACGATTACAGTGACTCTTTCAAGTATTAAATGTATAGACTGATTCATATCCCAAAGTATTTTCATCATATTGTCCCTGATCTCCAAATAAACTTTCCGTCATGTATTTCGATTCAAAATTTTGTTTTGAATTTTAGAATCCTCATCAATGTTTTCGTATGTATCAATAATGATGAGACCAGAAACAGAAAAAATATCAAGATATGAATGTAGAAAGTTAACAGAAAAGATAATAGCGATACGTGAAACAATGGATGCAGTGTTCTTAAAACAAATTTTATCTTCTAAATTGACGACAAAAAAGAGTAATTCGAAAAGATCATTAAATCACAATTCTGTATCAGGTGATTTAGAGCAACAAGGTAATGGAATTTCAGAACATCAAAAATCAAATTCAAAGATAACACAATTAAAATTGAAACTACCAAGTAAGTGTTCAAATAATTAATAGAGTTGATTGTTATGTATAACTGTAACTTCGAGAGTATGCAGTTGTGGGGTGTGTTCTAGCTTTCCGCTGTTTTCTCAGTTGGTTTTCAAATTTTTTGACAATTGAGTTACATATACAGTGTAACCCGCTCAAGTGCATTTTGGATAAGTGAAATTCCCGGTTATCTGCAACCTGAATCTGAAAACCTATAAACTATTTTCTGGTCAAATGTTTGCTATGCAATTTCGGATTAATGCAAATTCGGATAAATGCAACTGAAGTGGTTGGCAATTCTTACTTACACTTAAGCGGGTTACACTGTAGGCCTATATCATTAGAATCTAGTTGTGGTTTGGATAGGCTTTGATTTTTTAAATTTGTCAATTGCTCTCTGCTTTGCATAACGAAAGAAAACATACTTTTTCATCTGTATTAATCGTATTGATCTCATTTGATATTATGGTTAAATTGCGTTTTTTGAATTCCAAGAACACATTCGTTACTTAAATTATCCTAGCAACACTTGTAGTGCAGGTGACTTATTTTGAGTCTCTTATTTATAAATAGGATCCTAGACTCCAGAAATGTGGGAGCAAATTCAGAAAAATGCTTATTTTTAATCATTTATTGGTCAAACATAAACAAAAAGTTCAGAAAAAAGTCGACCCCTGCTTATAAATCAGACGCACATATGTACCATGTTAGGAGTTGACGCCTGAAAACCCCACAAACAGTTCATCAACATTTTGTATATTTCACAGTTACTGAAATGTTTGCAGAAAATGAATAATTGGGATTGGCAGTCTACATATTAAAGTCTATGCTTGAAATCCAGCATTACTGAATTTCCCACAAGAATTTTGATCAATTTCATGACATGATGGCTATCAAAAATTAATATCTTTTGAGATATTTTTGTTCATAAGTATGCTGATCCAGTCTCTGGACAAAGTTTCATTAGACTGGTTCAAAATAAATTAAAGTTTGAAAGTTGAATTGCATTCTCAATTTTATTGTTCTAGTGGGTAAGAAAATCATAAGTTCAAAATTTGGGTTCAAACAATATTGGGAAATGGGCGCTCAATGCCCCTCTAAATTAATACACAAAGTCAATGTGGAAAAAGCTCAAAAATTAAAAAAAAAGTATGATTAAATTTCAGGAAGGTATTTTTGAATAGTTTTTCATGTCTATGAAGGTAACAATTTCATAAATTTTATTGTGGGATTTAAAAGTCTATTGGATGAGAACCTAAACTGAAAATTTGTGTTTCAAAGTGTATTTAAATATATGGCTTCTGCTGTGATTTTGAAAGATTATAGAAGTGTGTGGTTTTCTAAAAAACTAAAAATAGGTGTTAAATGGAAAGGTGCTGACAGATTTAGTTTTTTTTGAACTTTGGATCATTGCTAATTGTTTATATTTTCCAACAAAAATGTAGGCTACAAAAATCCACTGTCCATATTAGTTTTTTTTATTACAAACAGTTTCCAAAAATTGTGTAACAAATCATAGTAGGCCTAAGTATCAATTAACATCTGTCAACACCTCCACAGAACAGAAAACCACACACTAGATGGCCACAATCAATACATCCAAAAGGCACAATCTTTTCTTAATATACCACATGGGTTTATAATACAGAACAAATTTTTGAGGGACTCATTCCGCACATATGATAAACTGTATATTTTAATTTTGTCAGTTTTAAGATTATATTATTATGTACAATGACAGATGAAGGGGAAATCGAACATGCTGCCGCCATCACAACTTCACCTGTTACATCTAATGGTTCTTTGTCACTTCTTGTAAGTAAAACCTGCATTTGACTGTGTACGATATATCTGTGTTTCACAAGGGCTAATTTTGATGGGTGAACCTGAAACAAATTATTTATTTTAAACAAGGATCTCATTAATAATTTATCAAAAGTGAATATTGATGTGGCAATTTTTTTAAGGCTTGACATTGGCAATACACATGTTTGGCTCATGCTAGGACTCGACAGAGACCCTTCTGATGTTGTATCTAGTTTGTAAGGTATCACACCTGAAGTTCTGCTAACGAATTGTATAGATGATGGATTGATTGTAGCTTTGGCTGAAAAGTTCCTGTTGAATAACAATAGAAATAATTTCACTACTTTAAGCTCTGTCATCCTTTTCCTGTACGCTGTATACATATTTATGATTCACTATTTGTAATCACTTTCTCAGTAAAATATGCACATATGTTTATATCTAGACTTAAATCTGAGGATTTATAATCAATTTATGTTTTATTTGTAAATAATCACATCCCATTAAAGTAATTCACGGTTATTGTTGTCGTACAGAAATATAAAATTCATCCATTCACTACTCTAATCTTCAAATTTAAGCTTAATGTTGAATGAGTTTACATTTGATATTTATTATTTTAAAACTAATAATTATTTAATTTTATAATTAATTATTTTCGTTCAAATTTTCCCTTTTTTTTTAGTTTACTTGTTTTCTTTCATTTGTTTATCTATAGGCGCTACAAGAAAATCCAAAAGAGTAAGTTGAACTAGTAGATCTATTTTATAAATGGTGGCAAATAAGGGATTGAGATCGTAGATGTCTCTATCACTGTTCTATTTTTCAGACATGAGAATTTTCAGACTTTTAGTGGATTTCAGACTATTTTGGGTCTTGTAAAACTCTAGTTATTGCTTTTTCCCATTCAATTTCATTGAGATGTATTAAGATGTTGTACATTTCAGACTATTTTTGAAATTTCAATTCTCATGTTTGATTTTTAGAAGAGTGGCTTTTTTGATGCGAGAAATGAATGTAACTGCTTTCTATTGATCTCAAGTTCTCAACGTCGACACTGACAGAGAATTTTCAACGTATGTCATATCAATTTGGCCTTTATTGTCAATACACAGTGATACAAAGAGCGTTTAAAATCATTGCTCTCAGCAAAAAAAGCCACTCATCTAGAAATAGAGGAGTGGTACGGGTGCCTTCGATAGGGCGACACCGTCAACATTACTTACTTATAGTGATGCACCACAGGGCCTACGCATTTAATGCAATTCCATCTGGACCATTTCATCTGCCATCACCAGATGTTACTCTTTTGTTGTTTTAGATAAATTCAAGGCTGAGTTGACCTTTGGGGATTTGAACCACAGTTGATCAGAATATGATCAGATCCAAAGTCTGTTTCCTCTGCAATCTTAGCTAATGTGAAGCAGAATCTATAATATCGAGAAATGCATTTGTTTTGGTGTAATAAAAACCCCTGCGAAAAACAGTTCAGGAGTTCACAAACAGTTCATGAACAGTTCATGAAAATCTGGTGCCCATTAATGTTGATGAACTGTTCATGAACTCCTGAACTGTTTTTTGCAGGGGAGCTCATTTTTTATAATAATACAGTATAATGTGAGACAAAGATGAGGCAAAGCCTTTTTCCCATACTCGGAGTTTCACGCATTAAATTGCGATCTTCAGACGGTAATTCTTAAAATTCAAAACGCGCACTTACTCCAATTAATACATACATGAACAATAAAATTTATCGCTATTGTCTAATTACAAATGGTTATTGCTAGTCAGTATTGTACAGCTAGTTGTTAGTATTGTTATTGTTAGGATGTATTGATAAAAGTAATTGCACGTTTTTAACTTTTAGTATTACTGTCTGAAGATCGCAATTTAACGCGTGAAACTCCGAGTAACAAAAAACGGCTTTGCCTCATCTTTGTCTCATATTATATAATGCTCTGTTTTAACCAATATTGAGTACTTTACATTATATGTGAATCTGAGTTTACACTCACTGGCTATGACTCATTTTTCTGATTTATTAATAATAAAACAGTATGAAATTAAAAAAAGGTCATATGTGATTATGAAATAGGTTATAGAAAATCGTTGCCGCACAACAAATAATACGGGATGTGGATTTGTGGAATTGCATTACTGTAGCTTATATATATATTTTAGTGAAAGCTTAAGCATGATAGACTCAGTGTGTAAGTATTCTATAACAACTTATATAGAGTCTTTGAAATTTTTCCTTGGCGATAAATTTTTATTTTTATTTCTTCCAAACAGAATTCGATATAAAAAAGAAATAGATGCATCAGTTGAATTATTAATGGAAATGTACAATGCTACGACAACATCTCCTGATTGGCAATATATTGGATGTCACAAGTAAGTTGTTTATATGTATATATATATAAATAGTAGATCAAAGATCACGAGTTTATTCCGTTACTCTGAGTTTCGCGTAAAGACGCTCTTCAGACGGTTTTATTAAATGAAAAATCATTACGGTGTGCTCAAGTATATACATGACTTGATGAAGCGTTTCTATTGTTTAAATATATTTATTACATTCTATTGTATTATCGATGCTATTGTTAAATATCTACTTGTTATTCTTATAGTTTCTTAAATAATATTTGTTCTCGTGTCGGCACTTAGAAAAGAGTTCCGTTCTTTTATTTAGTAAATTGTCATGTTTATAATAAATTATATGGAATTTCTCCGTTAGGCATAGGTTACATTTTTTAGTTTTGTTACTATAGGCAGCCGCTGTGGCAAGTATTGATCATTTTATGCTGTAATTGATATGCTTCTCTTTGAGCTTTCAAATGTGTTTGGATAATTCTGTGCTGTTTGCATATTTCTTTGTTTTGAAGGACATCTTATGTTGGGCTGCGCGCTGCTTGAAAGTGCCTTCCGTCAAACCGATGTAGTTTTGGTCTACGCTGTCATGTGCCGTTGTGACGTTGGCCTTGTAAACGAGACTTGAGGATAGGCATTTTTTGTCCAATGGGCAATTGTCTTTGTTGCGGCAGTTGCAAGTCTTTTTAGATTTAGTGCTGCTATTGTCACTTAGGACTTTATTGTTATGGCTTCTAATTATAGTTTCGACATTAGCCATACAGGATACCTTGACATTGTTTCTATTAAAAATTTTGTGGAGTCTATGGGCCTTCGGAAAGTGTTTGTCAATCATCGCTAACAATTTCTTTGCAATGTTGGTATCCACATTTTGGCTGAACGGCGGGTTAAACCAGATTATATTCCTTTTTCTGTTAATGGCCGGCGTTGTTGAAGGGCTGCGTTGCTTGTAGGTGAACTCAGGGTTGTGCCCGCTGGATTTCAATGCAGATACGTATGGGCCTTTACAATTATCAAAGACATCCTGATTGATGGATAGATCAGAGATTCTTTGACTTACTGCTATTGGTATCTGCTTGATAATGCTCCAGGGATGATTAGATTCTGCGTTAATGTAGGACAGATGGTTGTTTGGTTTTCTGTAAGGCTTGTAAGATCCATTACTCAAGTCGAGGGTAACATCTAAAAAATCTATTGTTTTCAGATTTGTGTGGATAGTAATGCCTAGTCCGTTACTTTCGATGTTCACAATACCTTTTCTAGTTCTTTCCGCTTGTGGGCCCGACGTATTCTTTAATAGAATAGAGTATTTTAATAGAAACAATGTCAAGGTATCCTACAGCTGTATGGCTAATGTCGAAACTATAATTAGAAGCCATAACAATAAAGTCCTAAGTGACAATAGCAGCACTAAATCTAAAA
Organism: Haliclystus octoradiatus; assembly: GCA_916610825.1. Taxonomy (NCBI): domain Eukaryota; kingdom Metazoa; phylum Cnidaria; class Staurozoa; order Stauromedusae; family Haliclystidae; genus Haliclystus; species Haliclystus octoradiatus. The sequence goes on from OU744448.1 coordinate 30,947,090, forward strand.
AGACTTGCAACTGCTGCAACAAAGACAATTGCCCATTGGACAAAAAATGCCTATCCTCAAGTCTCGTTTACAAGGCCAACGTCACAACGGCACATGACAGCGTAGGCCAAAACTACATCGGTTTGACGGAAGGCACTTTCAAGCAGCGCGCAGCCCAACATAAGATGTCCTTCAAAACAAAGAAATATGCAAACAGCACAGAATTATCCAAACACATTTGGAAGCTCAAAGAGAAGCATATCAATTACAGCATAAAATGGTCAATACTTGCCACAGCGGCTGCCTATAGTAACAAAACTAAAAAATGTAACCTATGCCTAACGGAGAAATTCCATATAATTTATTATAAACATGACAATTTACTAAATAAAAGAACGGAACTCATTTCTAAGTGCCGACACGAGAACAAATATTATTTAAGAAACTATAAGAATAACAAGTAGATATTTAACAATAGCATCGATAATACAATAGAATGCAATAAATATATTTAAACAATAGAAACACTTCATTAAGTCATGTATATACTTGAGCACACCGTAATGATTTTTCATTTAATAAAACCGTCTGAAGAGCGTCTTTACGCGAAACTCAGAGTAACGGAATAAACTTGTGATCTTTGCTCTACTATATATATTGCTCTGCTTTTAGCATTGAGCATTCAAATTGATGTTTTGCCCACACAATTACTGTATATATATATATATATATAAACCGTCTGAAGAGCGACTTTACACGAAACTCAGAGTAACGGAGTAAACTCGTGATCTTTGATCTACTATTTATATTGCTCTGCTTTTAGCATTGAGCACTCAAATTGATGCTTTGCCCACACAATTACACTGGGGTCACAATCTTTTCAGATTACATGACAAAGGGTTATCGATCTTTTCTTCAAATTATTTTAATACATTTCTATATACAGGTTTGATTCAATAGAAAATATTATTTTAGACATTGCAAGAGTGACCACCATAGACAGGGGGCGCTTTATAGAGGTGACCGTGATAACATGTTTGACTGTATAATGTATATTGAAAATGAGAGCCGTGCAATTAATACAGTTGAAACATTGTATTTTTTTCGTTCTGCAAAATTGATTGTGAATTAAAACATCTAAGCCCGTTCGAATCACGACTGGAAAACAGTAATTCTAAATATCCATAACTCAAATATCTTGCTTGAAAGCCAACTTTAAAAACAACGAAAACCTGGACTCAGATGTGTACACGCAGACTTTCGTAATGATAAGTATAGATGAATTGTTTCGATTCATTTTGTTGTTTGTTGTTATTGTAGAAATGTTGATGTATGGAAACTTCCGGGTGATGAAGAGTGTCGATGGGATGGCTATGTTGGAACGATTGAAGTGGATTTACCTTTAAAATTTGTACTTCCTCATTTGCTCAATCCAAAATTTAAAATGGAATGGGATGATATGACAGATGATTGTAAGTATACCATTTTTATTTTACTTGTATCATTGCTAGCAATAGGCTGATCAGATGAATTTTTTTTCTCATGGCTCATGTGTTTTGGTAGTGTTTATTTAGGCCAGGTTGATATTGCACCTACATTGTTCATGGGTTGAACAACTTCAAAATTTGAGAAACTAAAATCGAACCTGCAAATACATTTATTGAGTTCATGAACATTTCATGAATGTTAAATGGTTCAGTTTCAGAAACTTTTTATGTACTGTTTTTTGCAGGGGCAATCATAGGCCTAGTAATATGTCATCCCAAGATCCTGTGTGTCTGACACTTATTTTTGCATAGATGTCTGACAAAAGATTTAGCATTCCGAATTTTGACAAAGTTGTCCATAGAAAACTGCCTTATCTACCGTTCACACCATTCTTGTCAGACATGTTTTTCCTGTTTTACCTAATCTGCACAACGTATCCGTAAATTTGAAATCAAGCAATCAAGGTCAGACAAAAGTAGGAATCCTGCAATCCTAGACTCCAGAAGGTTACACCAATTACAGAAGAAAATTGATATTTTCCAATGATTTATGGGTCAAACCTCAACAAAAAACTCGGAAGAAAATTATGAAATGCCTCTAGGATTCCTGAAGGCTGATTCTTTTGTCAGATCCTGCATATATTTATGATTTGCTAAGTAACTAGAAACCTTCTGGCCTGGTGTTAGTAATTTTTATTGGTTGATGATATCACAAAGACAATTTTTAGCCAATACAATGCTTGCCTCAACATTCAATGATCAATGTGTGAATTATCAATGTTTCTGTCAGTTAAGCTGATTTATTAGCAATGTTATGAAAACATTGATTGCAACTTATGGATGATCTTTACCCTTCTATCTTCATTCCATCGCTAATTGTTTATTGTATGTTATTTTTTTTAGCTATTATATTAGAAGTTCTTGATGAATTAACAAAGGTATAATATATATATATATATTTTTTTTTTTGATGTGTTTCGATTTCATACAAAAACTTTTATCCAAATATCAACCAAAACTTCCATATTGAATAGTTATGGAAAATATCTCTTGCCGTAAACAAGATGAAAGCAGGAAAAAGACTGGTTCACTGTCCTATAGAGGCTCTGTTATTACGATAGTATGATACCCATTATTCATCCTCTCTCTGGCTGTGGCCAACTACTAATATATCAGAATACAGATACAAATTATATCTCATCCATATTTATGAGATGTTCTATTATTATAAGTGCAAATGGATTAAAAAAATATAGCAATAAATAAGACATATTTTTGAGGTTAATCTCTTTGAAACAACGAGATCATTGGATGTGTTTTGAAGTTAAAATACAATACAATACAAGTTACAATACAATCCGGTATTTTTTATCGCTGTCATTTGTTACAAACAATACATTGTGAAGGCTTTAATCACGATTTTCTATTGTTTCAATTCTTTTGACTACTTAACACTAATAATTGTTATCCTTATATCTCAGATTACCCATTTACTTTACAAAGCCATTTGGCCGGTTAGCGGTAGAGATTTTGTTACAACATCAGCACTTCGTCACATCAAAGACAATTTGTATGGTGTAGCTGTAAAATCTGTAAGTTTTTACTCCTTTGCTTTGATGCAATTGTTTGATGAAGTAGTAACCCGCTTAAGTGCAAGTCAAAATTCCTAACGGTTTTCATTGCATTTATCCGTTATCAGTTAATTGTTTACCAAGGACTTGACCAGAAAATTGTTTAAAGGGTTTCAAAGCCAGTTTGCAGATAAGCGGGAATTTCACTTATCCAAATTGCACATAAGCGAGTTGCACTGTAACATCAACGAACAATAACTCTACCATTGCGAAAAACTGTTTAGGAGTTCATAAACCCTCACAGACAGTTCATGAACAGTTCAGGAACCCTCACAGACAGTTCATGAACAGTTCATGAACCCTCACAGACAGTTCATAAACAGTTCATAAAAATTTTGGGCCATTTAACATTCATGAGCTGTTCATGAAGTGTTCATAAACTCCTAAACTGTTTTTGCAGGTGTATGGCTTGATGCTGCTCCTTTTATGCAGGCATAAGAGAGTTCCCCTTTTGTTAACGGCTTTAAAACAAAATGAATCCATCTCAAACAATGGAACAAGTTTATTGCTATTGTTGTAGCATTTTTAAAATGATTTTTCTCCCTTTTGACTGAGGTTGACTCATACCAATGTCTATAATTTAGTATTGATAGAATTGCTATATATGTGGCAGTCATTATGGACAGTAGGCTAATCATGTTTGCTTTTAATGGAAAATCTTATTTTGCCTACAGTAGTTGCCTTTCTTCATGAATTTTCTCTCAGAAATTTTATGCTGTTGTCATGAAATTTAGTTTTGAATTAATGTACAAGAAGCGTCACACAAAGATATTGTTAAATATTCCATATAGATATTTTTATATAATTTATCAAACAATCGACAAATATCTTATAACTGTCTTGAAAGTTCTCATCTAAAGTTGATTTTGATTTTCATGAACTTTTCATGCTTGTTAGTTAACTTTTTATGAACAGTTCATGAATTGCCATGAAAAGTTGATAATCATCTTCATGAAAATCGGGGTTCATTGAAGGGTTTGTAAACAATTCATGAACTGTTTTCTGCATGGTTAATTACACAGGGTCAATGACCTGAAAAAGGTTTGATCTTCTTCAATCCAGTCTTGTTTCTTCTGTATTTTCTCTAGCCAATCTGGAATCTAGGTTTGTAGGAATTCAACTTTTATCAACCCTAAGCAGGGTATTTTCTATAATATAATGTCATAGGTGTGCTTATAAAGTACCCATGCTAATTTGCTTGGATTTTTGTAGGTTGATTATCCTGAATTATCAAGTGTGAAAGGGAGAGTGAGGTGAGTTCTATTGGATATCATTTCTAAATGTTTTATTTTTGAAACAATAATATGGGGATTAGCTCGGGAGAAGCACGTTTACTCCAGATCTAATTGTTTATAGTTCAAATCCTTCGAAAGTCAACTCAAATCTTATTTTACGGTAAACATCAACGACAACAATTTTTGTAATGTCTGCTTGAACAATACCCAAAACGTTGAATTATTGGAAGCTCTGCTATAACTTAAGACAACAAAGATAAGATGTTGTGTCCGTTACTCAAAGTTTTGCGCAATAACAGACACTGCTCTTCATACCAGAATGGAGCACCTGAACATGGAGCACCCGACAAACAACGAACGTTTGCTGAACGTCCGTGGAAGGTTCCACTGTTCCTAAATAAGTAATAATTCATTATTTCAAATTTTGAAACTACTGTGAAGGATCATTGACAACCGATTTGGAGATTCGCTGTTTTTGTGTTTTTTTTTTTCACAGAACGTTCTCGTCAGACAGACGTTAATTTACGTTCAGCGAACATGTGCTGATTCTAAATTGCTGCGTTTTGTCTGAGATCAGTAAATTTTGCCTTGCTAGTTGCTACTATGTGAATTGCTCTGATTCAGAATCCACAAACGAACTTTTTATTTTTATTTTTGTTATTCTACTTTAATATCTCATTTTAGGGCTGATATTATTATTGGTGGTTTTGTTCTTGAAGACATCAATGAAATGAAATGCAAATTATCTTACGTTTCAAGAGCAGATATCAAGGGTAAGATTTCAGTGTTTATACGTTTATATGGATTTGTCACATGTCTAAATTACCAAGATAATATAATTATAAATAAGATAGTGTCACTCAAATTTGCGTTTTTCATCATATTATCTTACCTTTGCGTAAATAATCCAACTCAACTGTAATTAACATCTTCAAACATCAAATAATTCAAATCTAAAAGCAATTTCTCTGGCCGATATCAATAACATCCTCAATAATGTGTTTTTATTGACCTCAATTACAACATTTTCACAAAAACGAAAGCGCTGGTCAAAACATATCAGAAGCGGGTTAACAAAACCGGGTGAAATGCAACTTGTTTGAGTTATTTTATCAGGATGTCTTGAAAATTGCAAAACGTCTAGAATAATAGAAGGGTAATTTTGCGCTTGTCCGCTGTATATTTTTGGTTCTGATGCTCTGTAATCTGATTTACAATAGGTCAGATGTTGTGTGCTCTCTCAACACTTCTCTGTAGGGCTTGAGGTTAGTGATTAATGCATTGGACCTCAGCCCAAAGGGTTTTGAATTAAATCTCCAGTAGAAGAACTAGTGCTTGGTGTCGGGAACAGAATCGGACCATCAAATTCACACACACTTTAAAAAAGAGCACTAACAAGCTAACCACACAACCAACAGCAAAACCATGAAAATGCCATGAAAGTGCTGTGAAAACACCTTAAAAATGTAAAAAAATGAAAGCCATAAAGCTTTTAAGGCCATGAAAAATTTATAAACCATTAAAACATCCATATTCACGATATTGAAATGTGAATATGCCATGGGAATGTTATGAAAACGCAATGAAATTTCCCAAGTTTTTCCATGGTTTTGATGTCAGTAAATGCCAACTACCCCGATGAAAAATAGCTACTAGCTGAACCGGCTTGTGGGGAAATGATAAATGCAAATAAGGTATGTTATGCTATGCCATCTTATGTTTGCATGTGTTTAGGTAACATCCCTGGAAAAATTGTGAATAAAGTAAGCAATGCCCAACCTTACACCGTTGTGTTAATGAAGACAAAAATGGAACAATTTTATAAAGAAGGAAATGGTGATGAAGCAAGAGGAGAATATTTACTTCAATTAGCAAGAAATTATAACAAAGAAAATTTACCAACGCCATCAACAGATAGTACTAGTAGTGACGGGTTTGGATCATGTGACGAGAAACATGTGGAAGATCTTCTCAAAGATGGAAATTCTAAAGAAAATACTTTGGACGATGTAGATTCAGAGAAGATTCTAGAAACAAAAATATCTGCTTTGGATGCAGCAACAATGGACGAAGACCAATTGAAAGGGTTATTACATGATGGCATAAGATGTTTGTCACCTGTTGATGATGATAATATGTCAGAGATGTCATTTAGTTCAGCTGCTGATAGTGAGGTAGGATTAAAGGAGCAAAAATGACAGATGGGCTCTACCAGCGCCATCTATTTACAAGAGTTGGGACACTCTTTCATGTGTCAATTTGAGCTTCAATAGGACAGAATGCCAGTCACGTGATGTTATGAATGCCATTTTCGTTCCGTCAAACTCCTGCTCGCAAAATTTGAACAAAGCGTGCGAAAGTAGAATCATGAATTCGAGAAACTTTTTGTTCAAAACCTCTTTTTCCATGGAACAAAAAGGGCGATTTTTTGAGCCCCAAAAGTTGCATGTCCTAACTCTTATAACTAGATTGCTCTGAGCTCTACGTGCTTATGTGTCATGATGTCTACATTGTGGTTGTCGTTCTTGTTGTTTCTGTGCCTGAAACCATGTCAAAACTTGAATTCCATGGGCGGAAGCCAACAGTGACAATTATGTTGAGAGTTCTTTAAAATTAAGCTCGTAGCGACCACCGCTGCCCCTTAAAATTTATAATCTAAAACTATTACAAGCCACGTTTATGTAGTAACATGTCTATAATGATCACTTCAGCATATCCATAAAGTCTTTTACCTATAATGTGACGTTCTTCAACTGGTATACTACGGGTCTCAGGTAATGATCCAGAATCAACCATTATCTAGTTTAGAACATATCCCATGCCAATATTTACGTAGAAATCTACGCTGAAGCTAATCCCATGATCTTTTGTCAAGATTTGATAGGTAAACTTAGAACACAAAAATGTAAATGCTGTTTCCACCAATATTCAAAATTCTGGCTTTGAATAAGATACTCTTTCATTCTAGATCATTTCCAGACTTGTAATATAGCAGTTGAAAATGGTTGCTTTTTGTGTAAACAATTTAACTACGCTTCAGTACTACAGTAGAAACTGTTTATAACGTCCCTTGTTACCCCTGCGAAAAACAGTTCAAGAGTTACACTCACAGACAGTTCATGAACCCTCACAGACAGTTCATGAGCAGTTTATGAACAGTTCATGAAAATTTGGGGCCATTTAACGTTCATCAACTGTTTCTGCAGGGGTATAACAGTACATCGCCTATATCGTACTTTTGAGATTCCCCAGTGGTGCCGTTATAAACAGTTTCTAGTGTATACAAAAGCTTAAAAGAAGTCATTACAAAATCCGAAACATCTATGAAACAAATGTCAGAATGACAGTGCAATTTGAATGTGTTTAATAGATTTGAACAAGTGATATACTTGCTCAATACTTTCGATAGGGCTTTATATAGAATTTCACTCTATTGTTATATATATGTCAGTTATACTATTGTTAAACATCAATACGATTTGATTGTATATTTTGATTTTCATAGAGAGATGTGGCTATTATGAGTGATTTAGAAGATTTGACTGTCAATGGTAAGTCCTGTTTTTAATAATACAATTGTTATCTCCTTAAAATATATCTGGGACTTTGTATATTAGTATCTGTTCATGAACATGAAATTGATCAAACATTTATGTACACGCGATGGAATTTTGAGCAATTTCACGTTCATGAACTCTTGAACTTGTTTGATGATCACCTTGGCGTGAAATTCGGAATAGCAAACATGATTGTCTGATTTTCTGACTATTGTATTATGTTATTTGAGCTTTGCCTATAGCATTAAACCCTGTATTCAATCAGCAAGACAACTTTACATACGTTTATTATGTTCTTATTAAGCCCTCGGCAAACGACGGCAACATTTGCGCGACTTTTAAATCCTTCGAAAGTCAGTGTCGTTTAGCCACTCTTTCGATTTTGTTTGACATGTTGCATCGTGTATTTTATTTTTCTCATTGTGTTTGATGACCATCAAACATTTTCCAAGTCTTTCCAAGGATTTTTGTTATCGAACGTCTTCGTTATTCTTTTCAAACCATTTTGTTTGAAATATATCGAACTTTTTCGATGTTGTTGCTTCTCCATGGCTTCTTTTTAAGCTCAATCTGACTTTTCTAGAAAGGTCTTGAGAAAATCCTTGTCGTTTAGCCGCTCCTAAAAAGATTGCTTCAAAACACGAAAAACACACGTCAGACAAAAAACAGATTTGTAGCACAAAATGTTGCCATCGTTAATGCCCAGGGCTTTACTGTATTATGTTTCTGTTCGTATTTATTTCAGCATCCTCTTCCAAATTAAGAACAATTGGCAACCAAGCAGCTGCATTGCTTTTACAAGAGGTATCTATGTTATATTATTGGATTTCATTAAATGTTAATGATCATGTAGAAGCTACATTAATGACTGCCAACAGTTGCAATGCAATGTTTGTAAATCGGTTGCTATAACAGTTATAACCTGATATTTGAAGTTTGGGTTTAATTATTCATTCAATTTTCTGAATATGTATTGTTTGTTTTCTTGAGGTATTATTGGCAAGTGAAATCAGCATAAGAAGTCAAATCCCATCACAGCCAAATAATGAATGGACGTATGTACAGTCAAACCTGTTATAAAGGTCACCTCTATAAAGCAGCCACCTGTCTATAGTGGTCACTCTTGCAATGTATAAAATAGTATTTGCTATTGAATGAAACCTGTATATAAAGGCCACCTGTCTATAGTGGTCAAATTATCTACCTCTCGTAGCTGGCCGTTATATACAGGTTTCACTGTACAAGTTTATTGTTGTCCAGACTACTTTAATCACTGTGTGCTAACCTTCAGATCATACACTATACATCATATTACATGCGGCAATACTGTATTTTTTCATTCATGTTTACTATTGAAATATATCTTTGTTCTGAGTCAAGCTAATCCTGTATCATCCTGAAATGAAGGCAAAGGCACCGACAAAGAATCGAACTCCAGCCTTCCGCTCAAAGCATGGACACTCTGTCATTCCCCTGCAAAAAACAATTCAGGGGTTCAGGAACAGCTCATGGCATCAAATTGCCCCAAATATCCATAAAATGTTCATGGGTTTTTGCTGGGGCTGAGCTACCAGTACAGCTTTAACTTTCATGAATTTTTATGAACTTGAACTTTAACTTGGAACATTGACTTTAAACAATAATGTCTAGAAACTTTGAAAAGCCAATTTACGTGAACGTTTCAGTAAACCTTCATTTGAACAATACATATACTGTTATAAAAAGTGGGCCCATCACAAACTGTGTTTCACATGCGTATCTTATGTAATTGTCTCCAATGTTATACTTTTTATTTATTCATCTTTACCTTCTTAGTTTCCAGGGGATTAGTAAAGATATTGTAATGATGAAGAAAATTGATTCTAAACAAAAGATTCATAGGTATTTATTTCCCTTGTGACTATGTACTATTAGCACTACCAACACTAAACCATGAAAACACCATGAGGATGTAAAAAAGTGAAAACCTCAAATCTTTTAAACCATGAAAAAGGTTAGAAGCCATGAGAACATCCATATTCTCGATATTAAAATGTGAAAATACCTTAAAAATGTCGACATTGCTCGACATTCTGTAAAACATGCCTTTGGTAACTTCACAATTGTTTTTTTCTTTTTCGGAATTTTTTTGTGAATGTAGAATTTGAGGTAAAATAAATAAATTGATGATGATGATGATGATGATGAACGCGCAATGAAATTTCAAGATTTGTTTCATTGTTTTGGTCCCGGGTTTTCGTGTCAGTAGTGTGGTAAACAATTAACAAACGAGTTTGAGCGTGTAGCATTGAGAATTATCAAACCAAGGTCTCACTTATCTACTTAAGTCCTAAGGCTCAATGTTCATAATTTGGAGACTTTAAGGTTATCAATTTTACTAGATTAAAGCTTATTAGATACAAGAAGGACACAAACGTTATTCAACTTTGAAACTGCATTTGATCAGTAGTTAATATTTTTTTCTGGTTAACAATTTTTATAATAACTTTTTATTCCTTCTTGTATTTAAAAAGCTTGCAATAGATTTGTAGTAAATGTACAAAGTATCAAATCTAATAAGAATTTTGAAAATCGGTTGCAACAGAATTTACATGTTTGAGTTTCAAGATGACGTATTAAATCTTGACAAAAGCGCTGGAGACCAATTCTGGTGTGAAATGTTTCTATTTTTTTGCATGGGATTGGTTCTAAATCAGATAATTATTGATTTGCAGAAGCGTATTATCCTAATTGAAAAAGGTCACCTAAATATTTGACAGCTATGCTATTAGTTACTGTATTAATTACTTACAAGCATGAGAAATTCCCTGACTGTATGTAGCTTCTAATATTCTGTTTTTCAAGTTTTCTTGGTCGTGGTGTAATCAACACGTTGCCTGTGACAATCTGGGAAGCAATTACTAATCCAACAACAAGATTTGTGTACGATAGCATGCTCAAGGTAGATTTATTGATACAGTTCAACTCACTTACATGTAATTCGGATAAGTGACACACCAGCCTGACTTACAAACTCTGATGACCTCATTTTGTAGTGAAGTCTTTGTTAGACAATGTTAGATATGTGCCAAATTAAGATTCAGATAAATGCAATTAAAGATGTTTGCAATATTTTTGCATTTGAGCAGGCTACGCCAGAGCCATCGATATACATGTATCGATGGCTCTGGGCTACGCTCACTACCTATGAAGATATAATGCGATGTAATTCGCTTAGGTTTCATTGCATTTATCTTAACTGGTACTGATGAGATAACACGTAACAAAGTAAACATTAAATCGCTCTCAATCTCTGTGTCTCGGCTAGTATATTTTGAGCAATCAACAGCCTTTTATTTCACCTCTAAATTAACCATATGATTTAGTTTTTGTTTGGTTTTATTTGAGACATTTTTTCTGTTTCAGAAAATAACTGTACTTGAAGAGATTGAAAGAGGAAAATACAAAATCAGTAAGTATGAAGTACTTTGCTAATTAAATGTCCTCTCTTTAAACGTGATGCTAATATTGGAAATGGGACAACATTGATAGGATTGGAAATGTTGAAATCAGCAATTAGAAAGAATTTCTTAGAATACAGGTTGTCATGGAAAGAGAACTTCCTATTGATCATTATAGTTGATATGGATGCAGTAGGCCTACTATATTTGAAATGCTCCTTTCAAGTTTTATCTATTAATTACATGACACAGCTGTGCACAGTACAACGACAATTTTACTTCTAAATGATTTCTAGATTGGAATTCATGTGACAGGACAAAACAACAGAGTTATACCCCTGTAAAAAAGTGCATGAGTTTGTGAATGTGAAATTGCCCAGAAGTTCATGAACTGTCAATGAATTCCAGGCAATTTCACATACATTTACCAATTCATAAACCGGTTCATAAAGTGTTTATGAACTCTTTGTAACTGCTCATGAAGTTCATGAATTGTTCATGAACTGTGCATAAACTGTTCATGAAGTTCACGAAGTTTATGAACTGCTCATAAACTCATTGATTTCTTCCCAGGCAGGGGCTATTTTCACAGACTCGTTTGAACCATGAACTGCATTTTACGGGACAGTTTTCTAAAATGATAGAACAGATAGCCCTTTTAACTCAACAATGACTATCGGCTGATAGTCCCCCGTAAGCGCATGTATGCTTGTTCTTTATAGGACATTAACAAATTTAAATATACAAATGATTACTGTGATAAACATGCGTGCACCGAACCGACGAGGAATTGAAAATTGAACTGAAAATATTAGTATGGTACAATTTAAGGACAATGGTTATCATGATAACCAATTACCAAGATGTAATATAATATACTTAAGAGGACTTATGTTGACAAATGCTTGCCTGTTCAAATAAATTTGATTCTAAACGTTTAATTTAAAAAAAATAATATACATGTAGTCACATAAAGAATTGAGAGTCACACAATTTTTAAAAATGTAATGGTTGTGAAATTTGTTATTTGTGTATAATTCTTGTTGTTGTTTTTTTGTTCTTTTAGTTCACATGAGACATGAGACAACAGCTTGTTTTGTCCGACAGGCTAGAGATTTTGTTATATTAACATCAGAACGAGTAGATGTAAGTTATATATAAGTTATAAACTTGTTATGAGTTCATGAAATGAGATGGCATGCATGAGAAATTTCCTCCAGTCAGCGGAATTCCTTCTTTTCTAAGGATATGATAATAATTCCTTCTTTAATAAGGATACCACTAATCTAACTATTGTTTTGATAACTTCTCAGCGGTTTACCTCCCTTTTAACTGAACTTTATTCTCATGCATGAATGGAGAATTGTTTGTTTTTGATCCATTGTTGATCCTATTGTGATTTATTGTGTTGGACGCAGCCCTCAATTTGGATCTAGATTGCATTCAATATTCTTTAAATGAAGGATCTGTTACCATTGGTTACCTCTGGTTACCATTTTTTATTTCCTACAGGCTATTTCAAGTTATTTATTCTGATATTTTTTATTTCTAGAATAATAAGTATGTTCTGTCTGGCATCTCTGTTAATTATGCTAGTTGTCCTCCGATTCCTGGCTGCGTCAGAGGAAAGGTAAGTGGGATTTCTGATATCTGCATACAGGTAGAAGAAAGGAATCAGTATGCAATATGTTGCAATTTTATTTTTTGCATTTATCATTTAGCCACAAACCGGGTAACCTTGTAGGCTAGTAGCTTTTTTCAGTGGGGTGGTTGGTAGTAGGTTTAGTGTTTTTTAGGGCTAACTTGTGTGCATTTTAGTAGCAGAATGCCCTCCCTGATGCCAACCAATAATGCTCCTGCCAGGGATTAGGCTCAAGAACCTGCGGGCTGAGGTCCAACGCCCTAATAACTGCACTGCGGCCCCTATTGGTTTTGTTCAAAAACATGTTCGGTTACAGGCATATGTTGATTACAGTGAAACCTGTATATAAGGGCCAGCTACGAGAGGTAGATAAATTGACCATTATAGACAGGTGGCCTTTATATACAGGTTTGATTCAATAGAAAATATTATTTTAGACATTGCAAGAGTGACCACTATAGACAGGTGGCCACTTTATAGAGGTGGCCGTTATAACAGTCTTGACTGTATGCAATTTTCCAAGGCAAATTAGCAGACAGATAAACAGGGTAAACAGGAAACACACGCAGCAAACCAATCACATCAAATATATTATATACATGTCAGACATGAGTTTTGTTACCTGCAATTTACAGTAATACCACAAAATCGAGTGAACAACATTGTCAATTTACCTGAGTCCTTACATATACATATTGAGCACTGTACATAAGCCAACGTTATTGAACAGTAGTCAGCTGTATAGACAATGGTATTTGCTCTGGACGATTCTGGTCATGATTTATTGAGCCAGAGACAACCAAAGGTGTGGCATAGTATAGCATCAAATCAATGGTTATAGATGGTTTTGAGATGATCAAGACATTGCCCATGATTTAGATCATTGATAAATATTGGGTCAATGGTATGCTACTGTAATTTAGGGTCTCTGAGGATGTTGATGACAGGGACTTGATCCAAAGGATTTATTGCTCCTTAACGCTTTGCAACGGCAAGCAGAAGTATCAACATTATTAGAGGGTAACGCTGCATCAAGTTATTTTAATGAATCAACTTTCTGCAGCAGTGCAGAGAACTATGGATGGTACATATTTTAGCATATTGCGACCTTTAGCTATTTAGTCAAAGCAAGATTCGTTATGACATAAATATCATAATAATGTTTTTATTCAGGTGTTATCAAGTGGATGGATAATTGAACCAATCTTAAAAAATGGAAAATTATGTTCTCTTGTTACATACATATCTCAGGTATAGTATTCCTTTTTGAGATAGGAATCCCCTTTTCATATCAGCAATGCTTTGATCTTAATTTAGCAATACTAAAATGTAATTCTCACAAGGCAGAATCTTTCTGACCACTTAAGAAAATAAGGTAGTATTCTTAATTTGATTGGTCAGATAAGCTTGCAAGAGATTGAAATGAAGAATCCACACATGTATTGTCCGTGGTGACTGAACCTCGCGAAAAACAGTTCAGGAAATCATGGACTGTTTGTGAAAATTGGTGCCATTTAACTTACATTAACTGTTTATGAACTCTTCATGAACTCCTGAACTGTTTTTCACATGGGCAATTTACAAGATTATAATAAATTGTTGATTTTTGACAACGTTGTGAAGTGTCACTTGTGTTTTTTTTTATGGATTTCTTGTGTTCCCATTGCACCGCATTCTCAGCAATTTTCAGGTTTTAAGTTCATAATTATATTTCACTCTTGTAGATTAATTTTGGAGGAAGATTACCATCTAGACTGATCAACCATATTGCAAAGAGACAACCATTAAGCATCGCATATTTACGAGACTACATTGAAGGCTTTTGATAGAACACACACATATTATATCAATTAATCCATTGAAACTACTGGGAATTTTTCCTACATCAATTAATTTGGTTACAGTGGATTCAAAAATGCTTGAAAGTCCAGAAACAGTCTTTACAAATGTACAGTTCTCGTTTATGAACGTTTCATATAGAGTTAACAAGTGTTTTTGTTCGTAATAATTCACAGAAATGGCTAGCATATTGTATTTGATTTTTTTTTAGTAGGTCAATTGTCCAAAAAACAATTTAAATTTGACCTTAAAACTAATTTTTATGATACAAAACATGAATGCTATGTTATCAAAACATAAAATGTCTATATTATATCTACAAAACACAACATAGATTTCTAATATCACGTGATATAATCACAGATGTAATAATTGTTATACGTACACAAACATTTGATATCTTAATATTCATAGTTTTCTGTTGCTTTTTTAGTGGTATGATATATTAATTTGATTGGAATTATGAAATAATGACAATTTGAATAAAACTAATAAACTTTTAATGTTAGATTACAAGATGTGTTATACTACATTACTTAAAGAAGATAAATGTTGCCGGGTGATTTTTCTATCACGGTAGCTTTAATAAAGCTTATTATATTCGACTCTTTGTTTTAGTCCCCAGCAAAACGTAGCTAATAAAGGACTCCCCTGCGAAAGACAGTTCAGGAGTTCATGGACAGTTCATGAACAGTTCATGAAAATTTGGGGCCATTTAACGTTCATTAACTGTTCATGAACTCCTGAACTATTTTCGCACAGGTTAGTACTTTAGCTCAAAAGAATCATGAACGATTACTAAACTGTTTATAAATTGTCATATAATGTTTTTAAGAGGTTTGTGATGATTGATTTTTCTTTCCCAAGGTGTACACAGTTGTAACTCGTCACTGCACGCGGTGTATTTTGATAATAATTGGGTTAACCATATTGCAGTAAATGCCTATGCCTTTTCACCATTCATTGTAATACTGCAGTTGATTTTAATGCAGTTGTATGTAAGAAAATATCAGAATTTGGTTTATGACAAATAAGTGACATGAATAGTTGCCAGGTTTTGATAATCCTATGAATGTTATCGTGTTGGAGTAATCCGCAATCCCAAACTCAATAACAACCCATTTCCACTTCAAGACTTATTTGCATATGTGGTTGACGAGGAATCTTGTAATCAAAGGATCATCTCAGAATCATATGTTTATATTGTATAACCACAAGAGATTCAGCAACATTCTCCTAACTGATGTTTGCTTGAAGTTCATGATATTCAATTCCTAATTCATGATGAAGAAATACAAGTTCTTGCGCATCCTGTTGAAAGAAAACAAAAAATCTTTGACAGTTAGAATAACTTTAACCCAGTGGCTTCGTTTTCCACACACACAAAATATGCGGCATAATAGATGGCTGTAGGTCACACTGTATACCAGCATGATACCAGAATACCAGTTGTCCTAAAGATCATGGTAAAATTAAATATCTGACGACTATTGGGCAATCGTAAATATACCCTTGCAAAACATGTGCTGAGTTCATTAAAAACGTTTATCATAACTTGTTTTAAGTGCCTTCATTAGTTTGCCAAGTTTATAGGGTGAATAGCTTAGTAGTTTCGTAATAAGTAGAAATATGGATTTAAAAAATTTTACCTTCAATAAAGAGTTATGAAAATGTCCTCCTTTGTCATCAATTCTTGCAACAACGTTACATTTCAGACTGACAGTATTATCTTCTAAAATCAGATGTCTGCATTTAGCAAGCCATTTCAAAGGAATCCAACTAGGCACAATATAATCGTCCAACGATAAACTCATATAAATAGATGGGAAATCCTGTGAATGAAATAATGAAATATAAGAGTGAAAAAGCTTCTGTATATTGAATCTGGAATATTACACATATCATTAATGCAATGACATATAGGTTTCTTCTTGCAAAAGATAACCCTTGCAAAACATTTTATTACCAGTTGATGAACAATGTAACTAACACAATGGAAATTATAACATTTATGAACTGTGTTTTACAGTTCATGCACAACAGATGGCTCAATTTTAAAAAACATCCATGCAAAACAGGCCAATTGTCATTCGACGTTCATGAACTGTTTATAAGATGTTCATGAAAAGTTAATACGGATGTTTAGATGCAGAACCGATATCAGTTCAAGCACATTTTTCTTGGAGCCATTGTCATTGACCGCTCTGCTTATCTAACCGTTATGACGGAAAGATGAAATGGATAATTGAATTTTTGTTTGCATTCAATTACATTAAAATCATTTTAACATTATACGTTTTAATATCGACTTGTTAATCATCAACTAAAACAGTTACTGGTCTCAGGCTTGACAGATATCGGCATATACTGACCTCGACAAAGTTTGGTCATTATCCACCGGCATCAACCTTGCATTTGATCAATGATTGTTAATTATTGACATGATTTTTTTTTTAAATTGTTGTTTCGTATGAGGTTTTGTGAAGACATTTTACAGCTAAGATATTTGCTGGTATTTAAAACCTACTGTACCTTTGTGCATGTCAAGTTTATGTATGGGCAATATGCTTTTATAGCTTCGTAGATGATCCTATCATTTCTGAAAGAAAGAGAACGCTGCGTTAGTCTGTACACCATAGTTGTTACTTGTTATTCAACTATAAAACAAATGTGATATTTGATTTTAAAAAAACACAATAAAAAACAGGCTATTCAACCAACTGTTTAGAAGATGTTCATGGACAATTCATGAACAGTTCAGGAGATTCATGAACAGTTCATGACGTTTATGAACTAAACAAATGTTTTTGCAGGACAGACTGTACCTTGGATCACCAAATTCAAGTAAATCTAATCCAGTAAGTGGCACGTCATTATCCAACATAGAAGATAGAATGTCAATAAAAGGAACCTACATTAAACAAAACAAATATGATCATCATCATCATCATCATCATCATCATCATCATCATCATCATCATCATCATTTATTCAGAACTTGAATAAGCTAAAAGCTTTTTTTCACAAGACTGATCAACACAACTAAATTTGCACAACGTTTCGACTGATTGACTTCAGCCATTCTCAAGTGAATGTTTTTTATTATTAATTAAGATATATATATATACATAAAAATGTTTGCCCCTTGAGGGTAAAGTTACATCATGAAAAATATTTACAATTATATGAGATCTATATCAGTGACAACAGTAACTATGGTAACTAGCCTATAGATATGAAATGCATGCAGTTATTTGAAAACTTTGGCCCGGATGGAATCGCCCTGAACGTTTAATGTTGGTTTCAGTTCTTGAATTGCAAGCATTTCATTCACGAGACAATCGAATTTATTTTTGCACTTTTTTATTATTCTAAAATGTTTTTCAAATTGATCAGTAGATATTGCGTGCTCTTGACGGACTTGTGTACCAAGGTTACTTTTGTTATGTTCATCTATGCGTTCATATAAGTGCCGGCATGTATAGCCAACATAGTCTGCTTCGCACAGACCACATTTAAAATGATATATGACGCACGCTTCTCTTCACGGGTACGCAAGTCATCGTTGAGCTTCTTACTTTTAAAAATAGCATTAAACTTTACACTTATTTTACAATTATTATTGTTATTTTGTACCAAAATTATCACCAAGAAGATTCTGATAAATATGATCAAGTCCATCTTATTACAATTGAAAACTTAATCTTGGACATCAAATAACAATTTTTTTTTTGGATTCATCATTTATCCACAAACCGGGTAAGCTTTCAGCTTTTTTTCACCGGGGCAGTTGGTTAATTTGTTAGCATGTTGAAGCTTGTGTGTAAAAACACTCATTTTTACCTTTCTCCAGGGTTTTCATTAGAAAGCCCTTTGAAATTTCCTGGACTTTATGAACAGTTCATGAACATTTGGGGTCATTTAACGTTCATGAATTGTTCATAAATAATTGTATATTCTAACATTAAAAACTCAATCCACCTTTAAAATTGCAGCCCTTGTTAGCCAAGGTTGTCGGTTACATAATGCTGCAACTGCTAGTCCTCCAGCACTGATTCCTTTAAGAGCAGTCAACTTGGGTTTCGAAAAATCCATTGAATGAAGAAGATTTAAAGTAGCTTCCAGGTCCTGAGAATGAGGATTGATAAAAAAATAGAAATAGTTCAGCAAACAGTAAAAACATACAGGATAAGATGTAGAATAGCATAGTAAACATTTTGTTTGTCATTTGTTGCATCAGACACTTTTTGTCTATGTGTTTGATTGATAGCAAAGAGGATCAAGAGATATATTTTACTGTAACAGTTGGCATAGGCACATCCTTGCTTCATTTCCATGAGCAAAACAGTTCAGGAGTTCATGAACAGCTCATGAACGTTAAATGGCCTCAAGTTTTCATGAGCTGTTTATGAACTCTTGATTCGTTTTACGCAGGAGATGAGATTTATAGTACGTAAAATCATGATTTACAGGAATGACTTGGAGCTGCTAAAAAATATAAATTCCCTGTTTTCTATTGGCTTCTAAAGATTAAATTAATAATGTGACATACACTTTTAATTTTTAAACTAACCTCAAATGTTTTTATTTTATTTTCCATAGTAGCAGCTTTCCACCATTTCCTACCAAGATCACTGCCTCCTCTAAATAGGAAAATAAATTGCAAGAGAGATATCATATTATTTGTTTCTAGTTCTGCCAAATTCACTGTGTTCTGTCAGATCAAGCTAGTCTATAATACCTATAGATCTGAAAAAGGCAAACCTGTTTTTATTTTAGTCAGCATGCAAGGTACAATCAATTTTGGGGTCAATTTTCTGTCATAGCTACGCAATTTATCTGTTCTATTTCTACACAAAATTCATCATATGGCATTTGTATGATGCAGATGCTCAAATAAAGCTTGAAGCATAGACATTTGAGATCATGTCTGCCTTCTCTGTCATCTTAGCTAATCTCCTTCTTTAAAGCTAGAAATTACTGTGCATATTAATTAAGCCAGAATCTAGCGGAAAACATTTAATTCGGATAACCCATTCATTGAGTGATGTAATCCATTATTAGCGTATGAAAAATGAACAGTAATAAAACCATAAACGTGATTTTGAGTTTTACTGTGACAAGCTGTGACATAAAAGGGTGTCATTTTGTGCAAATCGACCAATCGAAACATAGAAAATTTATGAAAACTAAATGTTTTAATAAGTGATATACCTTGCATGACAAAATGCCACAATCCATCCATGTTTCAACAAAACAGAATTCAATTCAGTGAATTGTAAATCAGCAAGCGCACCATAACATCCTATAACGTTTCAAAATTAGTAACAAATATTGTGCATTGTGAGTTTCCTTATATAAATTTGTCGGTGCAATAAGTTAATATAAAATATGGTAAAACAAGTAGGTTGACAGTTGCCAATAACTTTGCGCTGATATTGGATTTAAACATATCCTGCTGAACCCAGTCCAGGAGTTCATGAACTGTTCCTTAAGCTCATTAACCCTTACAAACATTTAGTGACTTGTCATTTTATGAACTATGCCATGTTTCAATGGTAGTTCATTCAGTTGCAAGGCGTCTCATGTTCTAAGGAACAATTCATAAACTTCATGAACAGTTCATGAACATTTTTTTGTGGGTTCATAAACAGGTAATGAACAGTCACGATGGTACATGAACACTTCATGAAACGGTACATGAAGTGGCTCATGAATGTAGAATTGCTTGAAAGTTCATGAACAGTTCATGAACCGGTTCATGAGCTGGTTCATGAATGCAGAATTGCCTGAAAGTTTATGAACTGTTCATCAGCTCATGGATTTTTCACAGGGGTGGTACCAGTGGTAATATACGGAACAATTAGATATTCACAAACTGTAGACAAATGACAAATGTGCTTGGAAATGAAGTAAACCGTTCAATGTCATTATTGTCACATATTGTAACAACTCTTACCATAAACTACCATGAGCAGAGGTGCAGTGCTTAAATCCTTTATATTTGATTGATGATAAACTGAAACAGGAATTACTGTACCATCCTTGAAAAGAAAATATTGGAATGTTACAACAAAAATGACTTGCATTGTCAGTGCACAGAAACATTAGAAAATATACATGCCAATAGTTTCTTAGGCATTAAAAACAGTTCATGAACTCAGCACATGTTCTGCGAGGGTAATACCATAGCCAAATACCCAACAGATGATATTAACATCTGGTATACAGTTTGACATGCAGTCATCCGCTGACAAGAGTTAGAACACTCTTTCATGTGCTGTTTCGGCTCCCATTGGACAGATGCTAGTCACATGATTTATGAGCGCCATTTTCGTTCCTTCAAACCCAAAGTAGCTAAATTTGAACAAAGCGCAAGAAAATAACATTATGAATTTGAAAAACGTTTTGTTCAAAAGCAAAACCTTGTTATCAATGGAACAAAATGCTGATGTTCGAGCCGAAAATGTTGTGTGTCCGAACTCTTATAAGTAGACCCTGTCGAAAACATTCCAGTGTGACCCTGTCGAAATTGTCAATCATTTTCATTGCATTAATAATTCGAATTTACACTGATTCAAAACTGTTTAACAAGTATTTGACCAGAAAACAGTTTACAAGCTTTCAGCGTCAGGTTGCTGATAAGTACTAATTTTAGATAGTTTTTAGCCGGTTTCAATTATCAGAAAATCAAATCTGATGCATAACCTCTGCTGAGAACAGAATATAATATACCGCATTCATGTAATCTCCTGCGATAAACAGTTCAGGAGTAGATGAACAGTTCTTGATCAGTTCATGAACAATGAATGGCCTCAATAAAGTGTTTTTCGCAGAGGATATGTTAGAAGCAGCAAATAAACGTTAATGTAAATTGAAAAATATTTGAATATGATATCTATTATTAGGCTGTACATAAGCGATATAATTAATTATACAAGTTTTATCCTGTATCTGCCTATCATGTCAATTCTATATTGTTATGGAAATATATCTTATCTTATCTATTACTAATTTCTTCGTAAACTAGATGCATAACTAGAAGTGATCGATGATGATTTTATTATTGAAAAATTGAACTCAAAACATCATTAACATAATTATTTGATTGACTAATTAGGATAAATGTGTAATCAAACAGAACATAATCAATTAATTTTCATCGAAAGTCCAACATTTAACAAGAACTTTATCTTGCAAAACTTGAAGGCAACTACTACACCTCACTAATGTTTAAAAGAGAATTCATGAATGATTAAAAAATATCATGAATATCAAGTTGCCTGTTTTCATGTTCACCCTAACATAATATGGGGCCAAATACCATGAAATGTGGTTGGTTAGACAAGAATATTTATTACTGATACCTTGCTTGTTGCATACTTGATTTGATACACAAACTTTCCAATTGAATAAGAACATATTTCATTATTTTCCTAAAATAGAAATACAGTTAAAACTCATCGTAAGCGACCACTCAAGGCACCCTCCAATTATCGTCGCTAACAAGGAGTGGTCGCTGAATAAGAACAATAGAAATATAGAACAATAGGTGGAAACAATGGAAAATTAATCTCTGGCGACCGACTTTACAATTTGAAAATAGTTCATTTTAATAATTTGAAAATACAGTAGTTGATTTAATAAAAATATACATCAGTATGCAATGTTATTTCAATAATCTATAAATTTCATTTGTTCACTATTGTTCTCATAGTTTTCATCTGAATATATGATAATTTATGGAAGCGAATTGAATTACCAAATGGCGTTCAAATATATATATAAAAACTCAATAATCAAATGGTAAAACGAAGTACAATATTAGATTGTTTGAATAAAGTTGAAATATTATTTTTTTAATAAACTTCAATAAATAAAAGCCTCTTTTCCCTCTAATCTTTTCTTCTCAATATAGTTTGCAATTTAAAACATTAACAACACAACAAAGTATTCACCCCACAACATTTTTTGCGTGTTTAAATGGTCAACAAAAATCCCTCAATTAACATAACAAAGATAATCTCAAGTTACGCAAAATCAATCATATCTTGGGCTCCGTTGCTATGGTAATTAGTTGATCAAACGGACGTGATGAATTTTAAGTGCTTTATTTGTGAATTGAAATGTGAAAGAAAATCGTGCTGCCATGACAACAGAAGATAGCGCTTCTGTGAGCAGAATCCAAAACGTAAATTGAAGCAAAAATACAACATTAGGCAGTTTCAGTATGTTTCAGTATAAGGCACAAATAATGTTTAGACAATTTGTCAATAATGGCTACATTAAAGTAGCGCTGTTAACTATTCATTAACATATTTCTATTGTTTCATTTAACGGCGGCCCAATGCGTGGTCGCTTACAAAGAGTGTCCGCTTAATAGGACTGGTCGCTGTGACGAGTTTGACTGAAGCAATTTGTTATCACCTAATAATAAATTTCTCCAATCTTTAATGTTAACATAAACTGGGTAAGCTAAGCTACGGCTCCTTTTCAACAGGGCGGCTAATTAGCTGGTTAGCGCCAACCAATAATACCTCAACAAGGAATGATCTCAAGACCTTGCGGGCTCAGGTGCTCAACGCCCTAGCCACTACACTAGATTAAAGGTGGGCCTATATTGATATTTGCTAAGCAGCACAATCCCTGTGAAAAACAGTTCAGGAGTTCATGAACAGTTCATGAATGTTAAATGGCCCCAGTTTTCATGAACAGTTCATTAAAATTTGGGGCCATTTGACGTTCATGAGCAGTTCATCAATTGTTCATGAACTCCTGAACTGTTTTCCACAGGGAATGCTTCAAATGGTAGTAGCTAGATATATTTTCTGGTTACCATCTAGTGTACTTACATAATTACCATTGATTAAGTCAACTCTAAAAGTTTGCAATGGAATAACTGGCGATGAAATGGAGAGAGATAAAAAATCTTCCAATAGACTCTACAGGAATAAAAAGAAGACAATTGTTTCTGGAAAATATTTGATTCTGAATTGATTCCTGTCTGCAATTAAGCTATGGACATCTACGAATGGCTTGGTTTTACTGGGGATGTAAATAATTGAGACAGTATTGCCCTACCAAAGGTACGTACACAACCTCTGCGAAAACGCTTCAGGAGTTCATGAACTGTTCATGTTCCTGAAGTGTTCATGAACTCCTGAACTGTTTTTCGCAAGGGAAATCACTTTTCTCTTCTAGATGAGAGGCAAATAGATCAAACAATTTCAATTTCAAAATGTTTCATAACAGATAGACCTCTGTTGTCAAAGATGCAGCAAAATGCAACAGCTGTTTGCAAAGCAATTCTCCTAGGACCATGACATTTATGGTACTCATTTGCTGTTTTAGATAAGTCAAGGCTGAGTTCAAAGTCAAGGCGGAACTACAGTCAATTAGATATCATAAGCCTGGTTGCTTTGTTATCTAAGCTATAATCCCTTATTATTAGGAATGTGATTCAACAATATACGTAATGGTCAGTTTTGAATCCTATTTGAAAAATTTCTTTAAATACAGAAACAGACCTCGCGTTTTGATCTTAAACTATACATATACGCATATGCATCTTTAGCCTAGGTTGGAATCTCATAATTCTACCTTGTTGGGTAATGGAATTAATGCGAATGGTTCATTGTGTAACTGAAAGAGAAAAAATATAATTAGATGTTGATATGTATACACACAAAAAGACAGATAACATTGGAAATTACAATAAGATTGAATTCAATACTCTAATGGTATAATCATGTCACAGCCCCTGCGAAAAACAGTTCAGGAGTTCATGAACAGTTCATGAACGTTAAATGGCTCCAATTTTCCTGAACTGTTCATGAACTGTTCACGAACAGTTCATGAACCCTCACAGGCAGTTCATGAACAGTTCATGAACAGTTCATAAATAGTTCATGAAAATCTGGGGCCATTTAACGTTCATGAACTGTTCGTGAACTCCTGAACTGTTTTCCCAGGGGAGCATCTGAACAAATCGTTTAGAATGAAAGTTATTAGAAAAAATGTATAAATATTTTACAACGAAAAATTTGATTTGAAAAAATTGATGGACGAATAATTGAAAGCTGTTGTGATCTACCCCTATGAAAAACAGTTTGGGAGTTCAGAGTAGTTCATGAACTCCTGAACTGTTATCACAAGGGTAACTGCGCTCACTTGTCGAAATCAGTAATTAGACATTATAATATCACATAGCTTTAAATCTCTGCTCTCAGGGTCCGACAAAAGGTTCAGTCTTCTGCAATCCTAGAGGAGTTTCACCATTTTCTTCAGATTTTGTTGTTAGAGTTTGACCAATAAATCTTTCACAATATCACCTTTCTTTGAATTAGCCTTCCAGAATCTAGGATTTCAGGATTCCTACTTTTGTCGGACCCTGTCTGTTCTTGAAGATTAGATAGCGTCATTTTTCCAGACGCATAATTCTCAAAAATTCTCGAGTCAACCCATAATTTGCATGATTGTAACTCACCTCTATATGCTGTATGACTTCTGACTGTGCATTTATAACAGTGACTGTTGGATGCAAATTAACACTCCCATAAGCAACAACTGAAGATTTCATAACTTCAAAATCATGCATGAATAATTTCTCCTGCATAACAAAAACAGTATAGAGGACAATTAACAATTATCGAACGAGATTGAGCACGACACTGAGAATTATCAGGCCGAGGCGCGTGTTATCCGCCGAAGCCGAGGCTTGATAATTCTCAGTGTCATGCAAAATCGAGTTTGATAATTGTTTTATTATTAATCCATACCTTGATTAATCCCATGAAATATTCAAGAACAACTGCGTTTTGAGAAATATTACGAATTCATCGCAATAAGTTTGTTTAAATATGTCTTTATAATTTGGAGACTTTAACGCTATCAACTTGATTAGATGAAGACTTCTTTGCCTTTCGTTGTCCTCTTTCTAATTATTCGCATCTTTTTTATAATAAACTTTACAATTCTGGCTTCTGTATTGTAGTAAATCTTTATTTTGAAAAGTCAAAAATTTGTAAAAAAGAGATTTTCTATCGCGTCAGTCTTGAAACCTTGGAGATGCTATTGTCTCGACCTAATTGTCTCGAGCTCTACCCTATTGTCTCAGATTATTACATCACGTTCGAAGACACTAGGCATTGTCGATGTTAGCCTGCGTCCAGACTTAAATGTTTCTCAAGGAAAGTGTAAAGTCTGCATAGCCGACCAAACAAAGCTGTTTTGCTGACACTGTACTAGACTGGTGCCGCCTTATAAAAACCTTAATTTCCGGTCTCAGTTGTGTGAGTGGAAATCACATTTACATGTTAAACATTAAAAAACACTCAAGCTTGGGAATAAATTGTTGAAATCAGACAAGGTCTATGACACTCATTCGAGACAAAAATTGAGTAGAAATTGTGTTGCTTGTATAGTATAAATTTGTCTAACCAAAGGAGGAATTGATCACTTGTGTCCCAATGTTATAAAATACTAATGTTCTAATTCCTATATTTGTAAATTTTTTGTTGACTTTATAAAGTGACATTCCTTTAATATACTCGTTCACCAAACGTTCGAAGTTCTCCGTACGTTTGAATAGGATTGATACAAATTCATATGAAAATAAAACATTAGTTGTCAATAGCTTCTTTGAATTTTTCTTCACTGAACTAAACCTGTTACTGGATTTTAAAATATATTTAACTCACTCACAAATACGTTGCACATTTTAATAAAATGAGATTGTCTTCCAAATCCAAAAGTCTTCCTAAATGTGGCCCCACTTTTGTTTATCACATGACTGATACCCACAATCTGATTGGCTGACATCGAATTAAAACCACGTGAGCAAAGCTAACCAATAGGATTGAGTCACTGCATTTGCAAGTCTAGTGCAGTGTCAGCAAAACGGCTTTGTTTGGTCGGCTACGCAGACTTTACACTTTCCTTCAGAAACGTTTTAGTCTGGACGCAGGCTCTGTCGATGTTCGATTAACCAATAGGCATCAAGAAAACGTTCGAAAAAACTTGCCATTAATAATAAGGAACATTGTCAAACAAAAACATGGTGTCAAGCAGGGAAATTCTGTTATAGCATGTAGTAGAGCTCAGACAAACCAAACTACAAATAATAGCAATGTTGAGGTTTTAGAAACAACATTTCATTTAAAGTCACTGCCTTTGCAAGCATTACATTAGTATAGAGCCTCACATTTGGCCTTGTCGGTGCTTGATAGGTGGGCTGAGCCATGGTATGTAGTAGGCGATGAGGCCTCTCACTACCCCGGTCAGCAAGCCCTCGCAAAGCAGCAAGTGATACTTCCTTGACTTCTAATTTGCGGTTGTTTTCATGTAGAATGCTTGGACGAGGTAATACCCTTTGGGCCTTTCCATCATCTGTAACTATGAATCCCCTTTGCATGGGTATCAGGAGGTCCCCCTATTTAGGTCTAGCTGTCCAGCAACTTATTCTAACCTCACATAAACATATTAGCTACATTTGAAATCACTGCCTCTGTGAGTTGGTCTCGTATTTGGCCTTGTTGGTGCTTGAGAGTTGGGATGAGCCATGGTATGCTCCAGTATGTAGTAGGCGATAAGGCCAGTCACTACCCCCAAAGGAATAATCGTCTCCAAAGTTCTCGATGAGGATTGAAAGAAGTTCTTTGTTTCAGATTAACCTTCACAGTAACTCTGTTCAGTATTACCTTGTATAAAAATGGTATAAAATAATCCTCCCATTCTTCGTCACATGCGGCCACATCTGAAGATTTCATTCTGATCTACAAGGAAAAGGATATGAATTTTATAACAGGTTTATTTCTAAAACTTAAATTCAAATATTGGTTTACTATTTAAATAGGATTGTAAAACATTGCCATAGCAGTCACTTATGGAAAAAGTTGACGACGTCATCAACAATGGGAGGATTTATAAACAGTTCATAGACATATTGATCAAAATTATATTTAACTAACTTGAATTTACCTAAATGGTAACAAAAACCGTTTATCGACTTGTTATGAAGAATTTATCAAAAGCATGTGGAAACTGGGCAATTTCAGCCAGCTCATTCAACACTGGTACTATGTGTTGGGTTTCGCAGGATTTACAATTAGGAAATGCAATGAAACACCTGCGTAATATTTCATAATGAGTCCATGAACATTACTATGTTGAGCCTACTATTAAAAACAAAAATATTTATTATTACTAACCACAAATTCTCCATGATGTTGATCAATCACCATTTTTAAGAAACATTTTTGAAAATGATCAATATAACATTCACTGTTTTCTTGTCTTGAATGGATTTGAGAAAATTGAGAGATATCGAAAAGATTATTTTCATATGAAGAAACAATATAAACCTACAAAGAAAGAAATAATTCAATTACATATTGATACACATTTATAAGATTTGAAGATGAACGTTTTTCAATATTAATATTCAATATATAATAATACAAGAGTGATTATTAAGCAAGCAAGGCAATCCTACATTGTTGTATCGATTTTGTTGGATGCAAACGTTGTTGTATGGGTGGGAAAATGATAATTCAAAATTTACAGCAAACTTCATACAACCCTTTAAACAGCCTATTACTTTAAAAAAAATTTTTTTTTAAATTGAATGCTCTTTTTTAGTCGCTATTCTATAAAGCGTGCCATTAGGCAACTAATTTTTTAACATTGTTTTAGAAAACTGTAGTAGAATGTGAGGATAGAAAAATAATGATGATGATGAGTCATAACTCTTAGTATTTTTGATTCAGAAGAATCGACAAATTCTATATCAAAGTGAGAAAAATTCTGAGAATTGCAAACAAAAAGTCTTCTAACTAAGGTGCATGCATGTATTATAGAGCGCAGTGTTCCAGACATCCACACGGTTACGCCCATTATCCACTTCCAACTGCAATGGACTGTATGGAGTTTTGTTGCTTCAACAAAGTAGAAGAAAGTCAAGCGAACAAAGCTGGATGACTGGGCCTTTACATCGAGAGCAATGCCCCTGCGAAAAAAATCCATGAGTTCATGAGCAGTTCATGAATGTCATGAACAGTTTATGAACTTCATGAACATTTCATGCACAGTTCATGAACAATTTATGAACTTCATGAATAGTTCATGGACATTTGTTTGTGGGTTCATGAACAGTTCATGAACAGCCACAAAGAGTTCATGAACTGGTTCATGAACAGAAAATTGCCCAAAAGTTCATGCACAGTTCATGAACCTTTGGGCAATTTCATGTTCATGAACTCATGAAATTTTATTCATGGGTGATATCAAATGCTGATACGGTATTAGTCTCTGACACAACAAAGTTTTAAAATATTTTGTGACAAGATTCAGATTTTTAACTCACATCTGATGATAGCCTGGAATCAATATTAACCACAACAAATGCATCATCTTTTGTTTTCGATAAATTGATTACAAATCTGCAGATGAGATCCAAATTATGATATTGTTATTAAGAGAACCAGAATTTGAATTTCGTTAAATATGTTTTCTCAAAACAACCTTCTACAGCCATTCTAGGAGCATATTGCTTCTAATCTATAAATTCAAAGATCTTCTACATTCATCCAGCCTTGAATTACTCATTAAGATACCCCTGTGATGTTTTCATGAACGCCAAATTTGGCTTTAAATTTTCATAAACTGAGTTAATGAGCTGTCCAATGTTCATGAAGAAAGTTTATGAAAATTGGGCCATTTAACGTTCATGGACTCAACCAATTTGTTTGCAGGGGTAGCGCTTTTGGATGGATACAGTGTCTCCTCATGTGAAAAACCGTTGAGGAGTTCATGAACAGTTTATGAGCTCCTGAACTGCTTTCGCAGGGTTCTTTACTTCAAAATTTCTTCCAAGAAACGTCCTTAAAAAGACACACACTTGAAACACTAATTTAAAATTTAATTATCAAATGGAACTGGTTGGTAGGCTATTTTTATATTGAGTTGTATATCATTGCTCGGGACGATGATCAACAATACTAAATATTTTTGGATAAGATTTAGAAACAGAATGGATTAGTTTTACTAACATAACATACATGTATAGCCTTAGTGTAAGGCTTACTAGGGCCTCACTAGATTAGGGTTTTGGACAAATTAAAGCTTTGCGAGCAGGTCTTAGGTTAAATTCCTGGCAGGAGCACTATTGGTTAATGTCATCATCATCATGTTTATTTATTTAAAACCTTGAACTCAATTGAAGGTTCAAGCTGAACCAGGCAGCTACCCTACACGGTATGCTTTACAGAATAACGAGTAGAATGCTATATTATATAGCCTACTTAATAAGAACCATGTTACAGAAATTTATAAATAAATAAATAATATATAAAATATGTAGTCAAAAATCAGACCATCATGTTTGCTACTCAGGGTTTCACACCAAGGCGATCATCAGGCAATCTATTCAATCGATTGGATAGATCTATTCAATCTATTCATTCAATCGATCGATTCAATCGAAGCGATCTATTCAATCGAATGGATTGAATAGATTGCCTTGGCATGAAACTCTGAGTAGCAAACATGATTGTCTGATTTTTGACTACATATTTTATATATTATTTAAAGCTCTGCTGTAAAGCATTGAGCCCTATGTTCAATCAGTAAGACAACTTACAACACATTAAATAAATAAATAAATAAATTCTATTTCCTATATGTCTATGTATAAATTAATTGTATGATGATGAATAAGTAAAAATAAATAAATAAAATCATATATAAAATAACCAAAAGTCATTTAAATACACTGCATTAAGAGAATGGATAAAAATGTTTACTTTAGTAAGAGTTAAAAAAAAAAAAGCTAGGCCTATACTACAGATGTGAACAAAAATTATTGTTCGCTACGTATTCTAAGAAAGTTGATCTGAAAAATGTATTTGGCATTAAAGAACACAAATTTCCAATACTATTAGATTAACTGCAAAGCCACCACGATAAAAAAGCTATAATCTCATTAGTCCAGTTTGTGGGAAAATTATATATCTATAAAAACCTAAAAGAAATGAGATACGAAACCTACCTGTCATCATCTTCCTCAAGTAAGACAACAGATGATTTATTTGTTATGTTATAATTCCATAACTTGTTGCTACGATTATATTGATTTTGTGTTGTATAGATCAAATCATTACTGTTATCAAGCCATTCTGTATAATATTCAAATAAACACTTGTCATATTACAGTAAGCCTATACTAGGAAATTGTGCGATTAGGAATAATTTTGTAAGTTTGTACTCAGGGTGTCACAAAGTGCGGGATCCAGGGATCCTGGTTCCCGGAAAGCCAGCATAAAATCAAAAGGTTTTCAATTGTTTTCTTTTGTGTTTTCGTATTTAGAATTATAATTTTTAGATTTCATGTCATTATAATGCTTCAAAGTAAGTCAAATTTGAGTAACATTTCTTGAGATTTACGAAGAATTATAAACTTAATTCTGAAGGTTTTCAATTCGCAGCGTGGTTCCTGGAAGACTAAAAACTTTGTGACACCCTGTTTGTACTTTTTGCTTTCACGCCTAAATCCTACCATGTGCATATAAAATGGCTCAGGTAACCTTAGGATACTATGCCGCCTACAGCCCCACAGCAATACGACACAAACTTTTGAAGTTGCCTGTTGAGATTATTACTAAGGGGGAAATCATGGATTGTAATGACTTTCTTCAAATTTAATTCGAACTAAGGCATCAGTGCTACCACGTCATTGTTATTCTACATGCAGTCAAACCTGTTATAGCGGTCACCTCTAATAGCGGCCACCTGTCTATAGTGGTCACTTTTCCAATGTCTAAAATGGTATCTTCTATTGAATCAAATCTGAATATAAAGGCCATCTGTATATAGTGGTCAACTGGTCTACCTCTCATAGCTTGCCGTTATATACAGGTTTCACTGTATAGAATTTGGAAATACAAATAGCATTTATAGGACAAAGCATAATATGAAATGAAGCATACATTATGTAGTCAACATGTGAGTAGATAAATGCAATATTTCATACAAAAATGTAACAATTTTCCCCTGTGCAAACAGCTCATGCACCAATGAACCATCATAACCAGTTCTCATGAACCACTGTAAAAAGTTTGTGAAAGTTCATGAAAAATCCGGTAAAATTTAGCCATTTAACATTCACAAACTAGTTCATGATACTCATGAACGGTTCATGATGTTGATAAAAAAAGTAGTAAGTAAATGATGTTGGTGAACTTAACAAATTTATTCGAAGGAGCAGAGCTTGAAAATCTAAATCTTGATAATAAAAAAGACATAACAATCAAGACTTACCCAACTGATTCACATTATCTATTGAATGTAGAAGGATTGAGTTATCATTTGATATTTTAAGTATGTAGAGTGTGTAGCGATTTTCTTGATTTCCAGAAATACAACATGCAACAAACTAAAAAGGTAGAATAATGAAATTTTTAAACAAAAAAAATCAGATACATAACGATTATCAAGACTTTCGGTGCAATATGGGTTAGCCTTTATATAAACATGAGTGCTGCATCATGACGCACAAGGAGGGCATAAGAAAATCGAGAGGCACCGCTGTAAGTGATTTTCTGAAGCCTTTTGATTGCCTCACAGCAACCTGAGTGTTTATATACTTCATTTATAAAATAGAAATATCTTCGTATATCTTCCTATTAATAGATATCTAATAAAAATCGTTCCCAGTGCTTGTATTAGAAATGGCCTTAAATATACAGGGTTGATTCAATAGAAAATATTATTTTAGACATTGAAAGAGTGACCACTATAGACAGGTGGCTACTGCATAGACGTGACCGTTACAACAGGTTTGACTGTAGGTATTACCAATCTGATTTCTTACATTTTCACAAGAAGATATCTTTAATGGTCCAAGTTTGACATCATTATTTGACGAGACAATATAATTAAGATCTACAACAACATGTTGAGTATGTTCATCTAAACAAAGTAACAAAACAAAATTCAATAGCATTGACATCAATGAAGCATGGAAACATTTAAGGAAAACTTTCTCCAGGATAAGAGTAGAGTTACATAGTGATCCACATGGTAAACAAGTTCACTCACCCCTGTGAAAAACAGTCAAATTGTGAACAGAATCTGTTCATGAACCTCTGGACTATTTTTCGCAGGGGCATGGACTCAAAATGACATACTTTAACGTATAAATTAATAGTTCCTGAATTAAGGAACACTTAAAACTTAACCTGAATCAGCCCTGTTTATAAAGGTCACCTGCATAACAGTGGGCAT
Source organism: Haliclystus octoradiatus (assembly GCA_916610825.1). Lineage (NCBI taxonomy): Eukaryota > Metazoa > Cnidaria > Staurozoa > Stauromedusae > Haliclystidae > Haliclystus > Haliclystus octoradiatus. The sequence goes on from OU744448.1 coordinate 30,980,179, forward strand.
TTTACGTACCACTCATAGAAAGCCGTTATATATATATGCTAAAATATTTAATGTATCTTTATGTTATTGATGCATTTTTACGAATATAGAAGTATTGTTCTTTTACTTCTTTTACGGATAATTTAATCAATTAGTTAATTTAAACAATTAGCTTATTTATTGTATTTCATTGTAAAATTTGTATTACTCAGTTTGAAATGCTGTTGTTAACGATATAATATAAAAGTAGATACACCGGGCTATGTTTCTGAGATTCCTAAAAGTGTTATAAGAGACAGGATTGTACACCTTAGCTCAACTTGTGTGTTTTCTGAGTGGTGCTTGATTTTATTTGTGTCTTTCAACTTTAATAAACTTCTAAATAAACTTACAATATACAAGTTTCACTTTAGTATCTTCTATTGAACCATCCATGTATATAAAGGCCACCTGCATATAGTGGTCAATGTATCTACCTCTCATTGCTGGCTGTTATATACATATTTCACCCTAGTATATTCTATTGAATCAAACCTGTATATAACGGTCACCTGTCTATAATGGTCAATTTATCCACCTCTCATAGCTGGCTGTTATATACAAGTTTCACTTTAGTATCTTCTATTGAACCATCCATGTATATAAAGGCCACCTGCATATAGTGGTCAATTTATGTACCTCTCATAGCTGGCTGTTATATACAGGTTTCACTGTAGACATTCATAAACGTCAACATAATAATTTCCAACTGTTCATCTCTATACTGTAGCCTTTCTATGGCTTCAGCGAATGCTTGCAAAAGGTAGTAGGCATAGCATTTCTCATGTTATGGAAGCACCTTTGAAGCAATGATCCTTCAAACATTCTCCCTACCTGTCTTGCATTGGTTAATATACCGACGCATAATAATTGGATATCCAGACTGTGGATATTTGATAAAATATTCATGTTTTCCATAAACCTGCAATAAAAATTTGACAAAATAATAGTATCAAGCGAATGCTATTTATCGTCAACTTAATACAACATCATGGAGTGACTCTTCAAGTTGTTAAACTGTTAGGAGATTATCAATGAGCCTACAGTGCAATGTAGATAAGAGGGGATAAACGGAATTCCCACTTATGTGCAGCCTGTCTTTGAAACCATATTAATCATTTTGTAGTGATTTTTTCCTTGATAAAAATTTGCGATAAGTGCAAATTCGTTTGTATGCAATAAAACCGCACCAGATTATTACAAACGGCAACGAATGATTCCTGTCTTTCAAGTGTTTTCACAGCCACGCAAGTACAATCATAATTTATCAGATTGCCTTTATAATTTCATAGCTTTGATTTTCATTATTTTCTGACATGATGGTTTGATCCCCTTTGAAAAAACAGTTCAGGAATTCATGAACAGTTCATGAACAGTTCATGAACATTAAATGGCCCTAATTTTCATGAACTGTTCATGAACTCCTGAACTGTTTTTTGCAGGGGATTCCTTGTTGGTAGACAAACGTTTGTATTTTTTCGTAAAATGTGTTTATTTCTACCAATAAACAAGCATCTATGCTTGCGGGAATGACTATCAGGTATCATGCAGATAGGGTAACTTAATATGAAATATAGGCCCACTAAATTCTTATTATTAAATAATTATCGTCCTACCTCGTGAAGGTCTTCTTTGTATTTCGTGTTAATTTCACGAGAAATTTCTTGAATTGCATTCATAAAATATGTTTGTGTTGTTGCCATTATTTTGAAATACAAATTATGATACCTGGAAATTAAATATTAGATGCAAATGGGACCTGTGAACGGGAACTAACAAAAGCAGGGATTTTTGAGGTATCTTCTAGGATCAACTGGGAAGCTAGAATAAATTCGAAAGAAAATTGATATTATTTGTAAATAATATAGGCAAAACGCAAGAAAAAATCTAGAAAATGTTTTTATACGATTTTGGAAGGAAGAGCCTTGGCCAAAAATTCTACCACTGTTGGCAAAATAAAAAGTTGATGAACAGCTCATGAACATTGAATGGCCCGAATTTTCGTGAACTGTTTATGAACTGTTCATGAACTCCTGATTTGTTTTTGCAGGATTATCAATTATTGCTGATGAAGTATAAACACAATACAAAAATCCTTTATAAAAGCAATGACCTATCAAATTGTGAATCCTCAAAGAAAATTTGCTTAGGCTACAGATGTTATGAAATTGACATTCCTAGGTGCTAATTAATAGCAATTGCTGCTTAGAGGTAAACCTGGAATATGGCACATTTGAGGGTAGCAACTTACTTTTTTTCTGCTTTAATACAACTTTTAATCAGCTGGAAATGAAAATATCGTATTAGAACTTGTCAAAAAAAAATTTGTATGTGTGCCAATTCAGCAACATTTGGCATGATCTGTCAACTCAACCCCTGTGAAAAACAGTTCAGGGCTTCATGAACAGTTTGTGAACGTTAAATGGCTCCAATTTTGATGAACTGTTCATTAACACTTGAACAGTTCATGAAAATTGGGGCAATTTATCATTAATAAACTGTTCATGAATTGCTCATGAACTCCTGGAATGTTTTTCGCAGGGGAACTGTCTTTGCAATTGTCTGAGTCGGGTTTTGCTCGATTGTGAATATGCGAAGAAAGCGATAGCCCACACAATACCCAAATTGTTCCATGCAAATTCATTCCAGGAAGTGCTTCAAAGATCAAAGTACTTATTCTATCTTGATAACTTCCTATACTCAAATTGGCTTCAAAAGCAGCAACGTAGGCATAACATAAGAACCATATAATCCCCTGCGAAAACAGTTCAGGAGTTCATGAACAGTTCAAGAACAGTTCATGAACGTTAAATGGCCCCAAATTTTCATGAACTGTTCATGAACTGTTCATGAACGCCTGAACTGTTTTTCGCTTGGATAGTCAAGCATTGAAGATCCTGATCGAAGAACTACAAGAACATTTGCATAAAAGTTGTTATATTCGTCTTTCTGTCATATTATAATGAATCAGTCTGCAAATAATGGCAATTTCGATGATATCCCAGGAGCAGCAACGCAGAAAAAAGTTAGGGAGTGGCGGCAACTTATCAAATTTGACGTCAGGGACGCCAAAATGTAACATTTCAGCAAAAATTGTAGAAAAAATGAAAAAAAAAAAAATTTTAACTGCCTATTTCCGATGAAATCTGCAGCTTCATGTTTTGCAGACCGGATAATGTAGAGCCTAGGCCTGCATCATTATTAACATGTGTTAATTTATACTGGCTAGCACATATTGTCACACTGATAATCTGATTTATCATGACTGAGTAAGGCCAACGAAACTTGATTTATAGCTTCTCGTCAGCGCCCGCATCCAATTTTGCCTCTGCGTCAGAAAATGTCATTATTTGCAATTATTTCATTACAATATTGAAATAGGACATATAAGCAAAGATGAAAAAGTTAGAGCGCTGCAACATTTACTTTGACATTTACATTTACATTTATGTTAACTTGCCGGTAAATACCTTCTTAGGAGATTATGTTTGTGTTTAAATGAATAAATCCTTGTTGTCTTGATATTCATGACCATCTTGCTTTTGATCGCAAACGTTGCATTGATAACCTCAAATCAGACGTTTTGAAGGGATATGTATGTCCTAAACCGCAAACTATCTGATTAAAAAATTAAGTAGTAGATTTGTTCGAATTTTCATTTTTTATAAAACATAATAATGAATAATGAAAAATGAAAAAAAAGCCTCACCAAATTTTCAAAAAAAGTTGACAAAGTCTATAAATCAAATTCCGTTGGCCTAATTTAATACCTCATTTGAGCAGTCTTTTATCCAAGAGAATTCATTGGCATATATTTCTTTTGATGCTGGATGATTAGAGACCTTCTTTAGCAGTTGATGCCAATTAGGAGCTTTTGCATATCTCCATTGCAAATATCCAATTGCTGATTGTAATTTCCTATATGAATTTAAACGCTTCATACTTGTCCAAAATTTGAAATTCTAATAATAATTAATGTTTGAATTTGATGCAAGGATGTACCGTATGGAGGAAGGTGAGCCCATGAAATACCTATCCTAGCCAAATCGTCTATCATAACTTAATGTTACAGTGTGAGTCAGAGTGTAGGCCTAGGCCTTAAAGAAGACTCTAAAGAAAGAAAAGGCTTGCCGTATCCTGGCCTGGCTGTCTGGCTCAACAGCTCGTCGATTGTGCTACATTCGAATTCAATTTTCATCATCTTTCGCTGGCTTTGTTATGTAGATATGAAAACATCCGATTCAGGCTAAGTTTATGTGCTGTGATTAGCAACTTATAAAAAGTAAACCAACGTTAAATCTTAGCCAATGTTCAAAATTTGGTACAAATTGTCAAATAGAGACAATCTATAAACCGAGGCTGTTTCTATAAGTTTCTTCAAAGCCTGTGTACAGACCAAGGTGCATACTCATAAAAGTTTATGAACCATCAGTCTACAATGTTCATGCTGCGGTCTAGCCTGCGTTCTAACTCTTCAGCTGAACGTTGAAAATTTCATTCCGAAAGCAGATTGCCATTTGGTTTAGCGGTTTGTTATTTAGAGACAAATAAGTAAAAAGTTTAGTGTTTTTTCCAGTGTAAACCCTCTTGTGGAAATAAGTGGGTTCCTGTTCGAGGAAAAAGAGTGAGACACAAAATCGTAACATTGATTGCATTTTTGAGGGGTAAATGCTTGCGCAAAGTAAAAATACAAGAAGAACATGTACTGATAGAAAATTTTTCTCTATCTAAAGAAGCAATCTCCCAATATCCGGGATATACACTTTAAAATCGTTGTACTTTTTCGAATATACTGAGCAATGGAGTATAAACTTTTTTTGAATTCGTTTTCATAAACTCGTTATCCGATCTCGTGGTTTTGATATCGAAAATTATTCGTTCCCCTAAATCAACCAGGCCAGTAATAATCTTGTACACCATAATAATGTCAGCTTTAATCTTCGAAACTCTAATGAATCGATACTTAAAACTTCAAGTCGGTCTTTGTAGAATAAATGTTTAATTAAGCAGAATAAAACAATTCGACGATTACATTTTGGCTGTACTGATTCCAAAAGTTGTACTATGTCTTTGTTTAAATGATGGTTCCAATCTGCAGAATCCGTTTCAGGTATAGGGCGTACATAGAAGGTATAAGCTGGCAATAAAATCTCAATAAGTGATGATGTAAAACATTTGGAAACAAGGAATAAATGAGAGTTGGCTTTTGATGTTATGAACAGTGCTTACAGAATTTTAGTGTCGACTTGTTCCAATGGCTGATCTGCTAAGGTGTATGAGCATTTTGAGGTGCTTATAGTTTTCCGCAAGATATGACATCACATTTCAGAATTGTTATTCTTTATTGCCAATCGTTGCCGTAAGATTTAGAAAGATTTTAGTGTAGGGACGTGTAGAGAATTATGTTGGTCAGCATTGTATCGGGGAACTGAAAATTTAGCATCATCTGCAAAGAGTTTTACGTACAATCAAACAAGACATGAACTAATGTCATTTATGAAGACAATTGAAAAAGTGAGGATCCAAGGACTGAGCATTGTGGTTCGCCGCTTGTAACAGGTAGAAAAGTAGATGTTTCATTACCTACTGATACTTGTGGATGAATACAAAACAAAACGTTTTTGTTCTGGAGATTTCAATTCGCCTTTAACTTAATCTACCTACTAGATTTAATCAACCTATGAAATTTTTAAAATCTTTAAATTTTTAATAGAATGATATCAAATAAGTTCATTGAATGAAGTTTATTATTTCAAAAAAACTCCAGAATATCATAATATTCATACAATAAATTTGTTACTGTACATTGTTCATCTCAACACAAATGTTTGCATAATTTCCCGATAACGGTTTATCTATATTAAAACGCCAGTGAGAAGTACATAAGTCGCGGACAGTCCGCAAATAATTTATTTACAAACAGAAAATACTATTAATATAGAGATAAGTAGATTGAAGAAGTTATATTGCAATCTTTTTCATTCTGTAAAACATGCCAATTACATTATACAACAAACTCAAATATAGTAAACTTACTATTCCTTTACGACTAATTTGTAATGCGTATCTCCATAAAGGGGTATCGGAGCCATTCGTGGACGACAGAGGCAGACCCTACATTAAAGGCAGCTTGCAGCAAAAATGGTATCGTTCTATACTATGTCGTCGTCACATACCCCCTAACACACTCCGGTAATGAAATTTTGAGTCAAATTTCGGGCAATTTTGAAACAAAAATATCAAAATCGTGCAAATTTCAAGGTATTACAGTACTGAAACTCCTAAGTTTGCAAATGCTACTTTTTTTTTCAGGTAAAATACATATTTCGTCAGGTAAAATGGATACCCACACCTACCACCTAGGTCAGAGGCATATGTATAGTTACGAACGTTGTCATTGTACACTGATGTCGATTCATACGTATTTTTCATCTTTAATTAACCTGGTTGATCTGGAATGTTTATGATAATTATAAAAAGGGCACGTGCCGCCCCAATTCGCCCATCTGCCGAAAGGTCAGGAGCCACAGCTGTTGTGAATTGGGAGTATGACACTTGGATTCGACAACACCGTTAGAATCGACTGGATTATTTATTACTTATTAATTAATTCAATAAAGAAGATAGAAAGATACAAACAATTAAATAAAGCGTACAATGTTATCAAGTTAATTACAATTCAAGTATGGGTTGTATGCTTACATCGCTGATTTCTTTCTAACGTTGATCTGTTGTCTTCTTCGATTGTTGAATTGTTCGTCAGAACGGCGTACAACGGCATCGGATAACTATACTTGATTATACTAAATTTCTATCGATATTTATACAATTTTCTCTTTTAAGGTGATATATAAAACTGCAAATCACAAGACCATAAATGGTCATTCTATGTCCTATGATAGGAAGAAGTTATCTATTTTTGGTTTAATAAATCCCATGATGGGAAGTATTTACATGATCCCATGATTTTCATAGTGGGAAGTATTTTCTAATCTATTTTTAAACTATACTACATGCTATTTTCTATCATTGATCAGAGTTCTATAAACATTAATAATTCTATAATATATGCCATGTCAATAAATGTTCAAACTAAACTAAATTCGTAACACTCCGCCCATGGAAACAAGTACGACTTGTTTTCATTTTCTTACAGTTACTGTTCTTCGCTGTCCAATAGTACACATAATTTGGTAATTGGTCGTAAGTATTCACCATTGACAGTCTTTACTTTGGCAGTTCTGACCAAACCATCTTTTCCAGGAAGCACATTGATCACTCGTCCCATGCTCCAGGCTCCTCGTGGAACATGTCTTTCCATCAGCAATACGACATCCCCAACTGCAATTGACTTGCGTTCTTTAGTCCATTTTGTAGGTTTGATCATTGTTGGAAAGTAGTCTAAGACCCATTTATTCCAGAATTGATTGACCAGACTTTGTACAAATTGATATCTTTTCTTTTGTGATGGAGAATCTTGAAATGGTCCTTGTGGCATTGATACACTGGCTCTTCCAAGTAGAAAATGGTTAGGCGTTAAATATGTCCCATCATTTGGATCTGCAGACATTGGTCCCAACGGACGAGAATTAACCAAATTCTCAACTTCACAGAGGTAAGAACATAATTCTTCGTGTGTAAGTACTTGCCCACCTATACTGCTCTTTATGGCTGTTTTTGCTAGCTTTACCATGGACTCTACCACTCCACCGTGATGGGGTGCTTCTGGCGTGTTGAATTTCCAGTCCATGTTATTCTTCACTGGCCATTGGTCTTCAGATTGCTTGAGAAATTGAGGCTCATCTTTCCAACGCTCATTCAATTGCTTCACTTGTATGCCGCGAGATGCGTCATCTGCCACGTTCAGGTCAGTTGGACAATGTCTCCACTGGGCCGGATCTGAGTCAGTTTGAATTTCCCCAATGCGAACAGCTACAAATGGTTTATATGCCTTTGACTGGCTGGTTATCCATGAAAGTACAATTGTGCTATCACTCCAGAAGGTCGTCTTCGCAACTTGAATTCTTGGTTCTTCTAGAATAGTCTTGGCCAACCTGGTTCCTAAGACAGCAGCTTGAAGTTCCAGTCTTGGAATTGTGAGTCTTTTCAATGGTGCCACACGCGTCTTTGCAGCCACAAATCGAAGTTCAGCATCTGAATTGTCTTCAATTTCCCATCGGAAATACCCACATGCAGCAAATGCGTCTTCACTAGCGTCACAGAAGATATGAAGGCTGCATGATGAATTGATTGCATCTTTTGGTGTCAGGCATCTAGGCATCTTTACTTGCTTCAGTGTGACCATCTCTTCAAAGAATTGCCTCCATAGCTGCTCATGTTGTTGGTTGATTTCTTCGTCCCATTTGATACCGTCACTCCAAAGTCGTTGCATCAGTATCTTTCCTCTGACAATGAATGGTGCAGCAATACCATTTCGGTCAAATATTTTTGATACTCTGCTCAATATTGATCTTTTCGTCAGTGTTTCTTCTGCAGGTGGTTCCTTAATTTTGAATGTTATGATTTCAGCTGCTGAATTCCAAATTGTTCCCAAAATCTTCTCTTCAGTCTTGTTGATTTCTTTTTCGTCTGTTTGATTTGCATCTGAATCTTCAATGTTCGTCACCCAATCCTTCAAGCCAAAACCACCTCTTCTGAGGACCTCAGTAATGGATTTCATCAATTCTTTGGCATTTTCAACGGTGTTGGTTGACTCACATATGTCGTCCACATAGCTATTTGTCTTAATTGATTGTGATGCCATTGGGAATTCATCTTTTGAGTCTTCGGCTGTTCTTCTTAGAACCGTCTGGGCCATTGCTGGTGCTGCTTTGTCTCCAAATGGGACCCGAACCATAATATACACATCAGGGTCTTTGCTTGTGTTGAGGTTGCGCCATAAGTACCGGTGAACTTGTTGGTCTGCTTCTGGTAATTTAATTTGATTAAACATCTTTGAAATATCATTGCAAATTCCATATCGTCCCTCTCTGAACCGAAGTATGACACCAAACAGTGAATTCACCAGGTCTGGACCATTCATTGTGGCATCATTTAGGCTGGTTCCTTTGAATTGAGCTGAGGCATCAAACACGATTCTTACTGGAGTTGTTGGCTTCTCTGTGATGACTGAATGGTGTGGAATGTAGTTGATTGGGCCATCATAATTGTCCATTTCATCTTGGCTGATCAGTCTTGCAAACCCAAGTTCCACATTTTTCATTATCTGTTCTTCATATGCAGCTGCCAAAATTACATTTTTAGCCAGTTTCTTCTCTGTTGATTGCAGTCTTTGAAGTGCCAAGACATAGTTGTTTGGTAAATCAGCTGCTGGACTCTGTTTCCATGGCAACCCAATTTGATAGCGGCCATCTTTCTTTATGCAACTTTCTTCTAACATCATTGCTGCTCTTTTATCTTCTAGGGATCCAACAATATTTGGTTGACATTGGCAATTTGGAGCTTTTACATCAAAGGACTATGTTTCCCAAAATGATCTAATGTCAACATCTGGCTGGTCTTCAATTGTGACGGCATTGACTGAATGAGACGTCTTTGAAGTTTCTCCAAAATTGCCAAGCACGATCCATCCCAACGGTGTCTTGATTGCAACTGGCATCCCGTCTTCTGCTTTCCTGACTTCTCCTACCAAGAGATGTGGATGATCAACTCCAACCAGAATGTCAATTGGACCAGGATGGTATGACAACTTCACGTCATTGAGATGATGGAATCTTTTTAGTTCAGTCTTTTTGAACGGTCCCACGTCTGCACATATCATTTTTAACTCAGTTGCTTCTACTTTGAAGGTTTGCTGGTTCCCATTTATAGCTTCTACTTCAAGTGTGAGTCGTCTGGTCTGCTGCTGTTTCCTCTCACCACTCACCACGGACAGATTGACAAAGGTTGATGGTCCCACAAGGCCAAGTGAATCTGCGAATCCTTTCCTGACAAGTGAAAGTTGAGCTCCTGTATCTATCAAAACATTAGCTTGTTTTGTCTTACCGTTTGCACCTTTCACCAACACTCTAAGTACAGGTAATATGTTTTTGCTGTTGTCCCATCTGGTAGCATTGGCAATTGTGACATCATTGTGAAGTGTAGGGTGAGGCATGAGAAACAGGCTCTGTTTTCCTTTACACATTTCCATCTGTCGTCCACAGTAGAACTCTTGTATTCGTCACAGTCCCATGTTGCGTGTTCTTCTTTGCAGATCATACAGCTTCTCTTCCCTCTGGTTGATGACACTGAATTGGCTGACGCTGAATGTCTTGTTTTCGTCTCTCTTGGCTCCAGTGAATATGCTTGACTCTTCACAATGGCTTCTTTTTCTAACCACTCACTCAGACCATGGACTGTTGCTATTGCTTTCTCTTCGCTGATATCTCTTCCCCACCGCTCTCTGTCTTCATCACTCAATTTCTTTGTTATTGTTTTGAGCAGGCCGGTAGATTGTAAATCAGCTGTACATGAGGCATTCTGAAGTTGAGTCACGATGTCTTGAATTGTTGTAGAGAATTTTAGAAAGCTGTATGCATCTCCTTGCTTCACTGCCTTCAATTCTTCAATCTGCTTGAAGCACACATCTGTTAGTTGATCACTTCTACCATAGGTAATGTCCAACTTTTTCCATCCTGTGTCGTAGTCTTCGATGTTGCTGATCAATTTCTCTGGTATCTTCGCAAGTCTGCCTCGTAGGACGTGGAGTTTTGTGTTCTTATCGGTGCCATCTTGATCTATCAATGTTTTGAATGTAGTTTTGAATTGCCGATAATCTCTTATTGAACCAGAAAAGAACGGCAGCGTCAATTTGTATCTTATTATTGGTGTTGTTCTTGGCTGTACTTGTACTGCTGGCGTTTGAAATGTACAATTTTCTTGTGCTGTTGACGATTGTACGGAAGAAACATCATTGATCAATGGGCCTAAAGGTGACAATGTCGGCGTGCTTTGAGTCTGATCTCCATTGTTTGGCATTCCGTTGATCTCATTGGTCGTGATTTCTTGCAGATTGACTTGATTGGCTGTTCTACATCTATTGTTGTGTCTTCTAGTGGCGGCGGGATTTCATTTCGTTGTATTTCTGTGTTGACTTCGCTTATGTTTTGTACTTGTCTCTTAATATTAATACTCTGATGATGACATCGAATGTAACTTCGAACTTGCTTCCTGACAGCACACATCTGACAAAATAATTCGTCCAACCATTCGTCGGTATTTTCTACTTCTTCGTTTAACATCATCGTGTATTGGCAATGGATGTCTTCTGCAACTTCGTAGCAATGGCTTAGCTCTTTTAAATCTAGTTGCAGCTCCTCGATATCTTCAGTTTCTTCGTCAAGATGCTCCTTAAGTTTGTTTCTTGTTCTTGTCATCTTGGCTTTGGCATTTCGTCTCGTCATCAAGATTGCTTTTATTGATTCTTGCTCGGCCATGCTTTCAACCACGTGCTTCTTTCTCAGCCGACGAACGATTGAATTTTTGTTGTGAATTGGGAGTATGACACTTGGATTCGACAACACCGTTAGAATCGACTGGATTATTTATTACTTATTAATTAATTCAATAAAGAAGATAGAAAGATACAAACAATTAAATAAAGCGTACAATGTTATCAAGTTAATTTCAATTCAAGTATGGGTTGTATGCTTACATCGCTGATTTCTTTCTAACGTTGATCTGTTGTCTTCTTCGATTGTTGAATTGTTCGTCAGAACGGCGTACAACGGCATCGGATAACTATACTTGATTATACTAAATTTCTATCGATATTTATACAATTTTCTCTTTTAAGGTGATATATAAAACTGCAAATCACAAGACCATAAATGGTCATTCTATGTCCTATGATAGGAAGAAGTTATCTATTTTTGGTTTAATAAATCCCATGATGGGAAGTATTTACATGATCCCATGATTTTCATAATGGGAAGTATTTTCTAATCTATTTTTAAACTAAACTACATGCTATTTTCTATCATTGATCAGAGTTCTATAAACATTAATAATTCTATAATATATGCCATGTCAATAAATGTTCAAACTAAACTAAATTCGTAACATCAGCTGCTCCTCCTACCCCCAGCTCCGGCACCCCTGTCTCTATATCTTGTTGATTTGAAATAGAATAAATTGAGGTAGAATTTTCTAGGTCGAGTCCGGGAAACAGCAGATCACTTTGTAATACCACAATAGAATAAAAATGCTGGTAAAATTTCTCTACTTTTCCTTTTGTTTGAAATCGATGATATATTTACTTTATCAAAGCCATATTATCAACTCATTTTGTTGGCAGGTCTTCCAAGAAAACACAAATTGCTTGTAAATATGTCTAAACTCTGAAGGAAAGCATTCATCGATACACAATTCATTGATAAATTAATTTATTAAAATCATTAAGGATTGGTTTACAGTGCTACTCATATTAACAACAGATGTGGTAGTCAAAATGTCTTCTTCAGGTTGAATGTGTTTTGATCGTTGATCAGTGATGTGAGAATTACTTTTGAAAAGTAATAAATTACATTACAAATTACTTTTCCTCAAAAGTAACTAATTACATTACTAATTACTTCAGCCTAAAAAGTAATTGATTACAATTACTAATTACTTTCCCAAAAAAAGTAATTAATTACTAATTACTTCATGATTACTTTAACTTGTGAAACAAAAGATATTGCCTCCCTTTTGATAATGACATGTCTCGTTTTGACAATCATGGCGGCCATCTTGTTTTTTACGAAGGGGAACGGTCGATTTAATTAATAATATTAATTTAATACTGGTGACTGCAGCAGAAGATAAATTGACGTTGAAAACTTTTTAATAAAGTTGACAAATAAATGGTTTCATTTGATTTATCAAAATGGTTTATTTTAATCTTATCAATCTATTCATATAGCCATAAATTTTACATCATCTTTTCAATATTCGAAACTCACTCAAATAAAAAGTGAAAAACTATGGAAACTATTGATCAACAGAACAATGTCAGAACAGAGAAGAATAGGTTATGGGATAGGGTTTATTGGTCATATATCAAACAATTCACCTGGTTTGAATAGCTCTCGTGAAAGCTGCAAATAATGTGAGATTGCATCGCAGACAGAACAATAAAAAGCGGAACTAAGTGACAGCAGCGCCTTTGAAAATTATCACAAGACAACAAAGCAAATATTTTGTAATCATAAAAGTAATTTGAAAAGTAACGTCAATTACTTTCTCTCAAATAATACTCGTTACTTCAAAAAGTAATCAATTAGATTACTTATTACTTTTCTCAAAAAAGTAACTAATTACTCCTAAAATTACTCCAAAAGTAACGAGTAACGAGTAACGCGTTACTTTAGTAACGAGTATTTACAACACTGTCGTTGATGTCTTATCAAACCCCTCTTTGACTTGCAGATTTTATCACAAAAGGGCATACATAATCCCCAGAGGCGATCTGAAAAAAATCCAGATGATAATGATGTATATTAGTTTTTAGTAAATAATACATTGTAGTATTATGTGAATAAGCTAGAACTTGAGACGAGAGAATAAACGTTGTTGATCACAGAACAGTATATTAGAATCTAAACTAAAACTATAAATGACACGATTATGTTTACAGGAAGTATATCAATATTGTAATGTAAATAAGTTGTAATAGCACATGCCCTTTCTGGGAGATTATAGAAATATACATGTAATGAATATTGATTATAAATTTAGTTTATTAGTTTTGTTTTTCTTTCTAGTGCTGCGTCTAGGTGGTGAATGTAATGATGCACTAGATGTATTTGTTGATGGTTCTTCCTCCTCTGGGGTGGTTGAAGCAGCAGCTGTAGTTGATGTTGATGGACCATAGTACCGGCGGAGTTGACGGCGGTTGCGCCAGTAGAGTCGACCAGATTCGGTTTTTAGGCGATAGCTGCGTCCTCGAGGATCAATAGAGACAATTTCTCCAATGCGATCCCAATGTTTGGTATTCTGATTTTGGATGCGGACAATATCACCAGGAATGAATGGATCAAGGCGGCGAGCATGAAGGTCATGTTGTTGTTTTGCTTTTTCTTTTAGCGTGCTTGCTTTCTTGTCTGCAATAATAATTAGTTGCTTGATGTCATCAGTGAATTGCGATGGATGAATTGGGATTCGTGACCGAAGAGGTTTGCCAAATAAACGCTGGGCTGGACTGATACCATCACTTCTTGGTGTATTACGGTATTCCAATAGAGCTTTGTAGAAGGCTTCTGTGTTGAGGTGTCCATTTGTTGTTACTTTGGCGACAATATTTTCCATAGCTTTGACAGCAGCTTCTGCATGTCCGTTGGCTTGATGATGGTATGGTGACGACGGGTCGTGAATTATGCCCCAATCTTTGCAGAATGCTGAAAATGCATGACTTGAAAACTGCGGTCCACCATCAGACGTTAAGCGAATAGGGACACCCATGCTACAGAACCAGCTGGATAGAATATCGACGACGGTGTCTGTATCGGTGCTCTTGCCACAGTGTACAACGTGAGGCCAACCAGAGTACTTATCGGTGATGACAAGGAATTCGTGGCCATGGTGTGAGAAAATGTCTGTTGCAATCGCTTCACCAGGACGAGTTGGTGGTGTGTCTTGAATAAGTGGCTCATGTGAGTTGGATGACAGTCTTTGGGCACATTCTTCGCATGACCGAATTCGATTTGTGACTTCGTTGGTCATATTTGGCCAAAAAATACATTGTCGAGCTCGTGCAAGAGTTCGAGTTAGACCAAGATGAGATGTGTGGAGTTCATTCAGCATAGTCGATCGAAGAGATTTTGGGATAAGAATGCGATCTTGGTAGAGGATGATTGATGATTCCAAGAGTGACAGATCGTGACGTAGTGACCAATAGGGGTGAATGCTGATGTCCAGTTTTTCCTTCTGTTGTGGGAAGCCATTAATGATCAGGTCAGCTAGCTTGAGATGTACTGCGTCATTTTCACCTGCAGATTTGACTTTGTTGAGAGTTGCGTCTGGTGGAAAGTTGGTAGCATCAGTTGATTGAAGACGAGTTTGGATGTGATTTACTTGGAAGCTTGAATCAGCATCTGTATCAATGTTGACATCGTCTGGACTTGGTTGATCAACTGGATGTCGTGAGAAGCAATCGACGACGGTGTGACTTGTACCAGCACGCCAGATAGCAGTGAATGAAAATGATGATAACTTTTCTTTGAGGCGAATGATTCTTGCACTTGGAATTTGGTGCAGACGCTTGTCATTGAGGATGGATATTAGTGGCTTGTGGTCGACAATTAGGTTAAATGATGACCCATGTAAAAACATTTTGCACTTCTGGGTTGCCCAAACGACTGCGGCCAATTCAATTTCAGTAGCAGAGTAGCGGGACTCTGCATCAGTGACAAAGCGTGAACCACATTGTAGGAGGCGCCAAGTTTTGTCATCTTGTTCGGACCATAGAGCATAGCCAAGTCCTTTAGATTGTGCAGCATCTGTTTCAAGTCGGAGTTGAGCTTGTGGATTGAAATGAGCAAGGATGCGTGGACTAGTTAGTTCATTGATGAGGCCTTTGAATGCATCTTGGTGGAGTTGATTCCAATAGAAAGATGTTGAAGGTGACAGTAGAGCTCGTAGTGGTGTTGCCAGTTGTGAAATTTCAGATGAAAATGATTCAAACTGTTGTACCAGACCAAGGAAAGAGCGTAGTTGCGTCAATGATGTTGGTTGTGGAAATTCTGTCAATGCAGTAACCAGGCGAGGATTTAACGTGTAACCAGTTGAAGTAATAACATACCCACACCATTCAGCAGATGATTGAGCAAAATGAAATTTCTTTTTATTCAAGGTGATACCATTATCAGAGCATCTCTTTAAGACGTCTTTGACTCGTTTGATGTGTGTGTCATAGTCTTTGTCGTAGATGATGACGTCTTCCACCACTTTCTGTAGGTTGTCAATGCCAGCCAATGCTTCATCTCCACGTCGGTTGTGCTCATCGCCAGCGCTGATAAGACCCATGACATTCCTTCTAAAGCGGTAACAGCCCCAGGGTGTGATGAATGTAGTGAGCGGTCTTGATTCAGTAGCCAGAGGTACTTGCCAGTAGCCATGACGGGCGTCCAAGGTAGTGAAGTATTTCATTCCAGGCGGGATGTTGGCGATCAGATCTCGTGGTGTGCGTGATGGATAACCAGGTCTTTTGACAAACCGATTTAGTGATGTGAGATCAACTGTGATTCTTGGCTCTGTAGAGTTCTTCTTTGGAACGACAACCATAGGGTGAATCCATTGTGGTGATTCGTTCAAAGGAACTTTTTCTATGATGTCCTTTGTGATCATCGAATCTAGTTGTGCTTGTACCAATTTCTGCCACTTAAACGGTATATTATACGCTTTGTATTGGCGAGTAGGTGTGGCGTCTTCGGTCAGCTCTATCTTCATTGCAGGGCCATCCATTTTCCGTAGTGGTCCTGTGTCAGTGAAAACAGAAGAGAATTCCTTTATAAGTTGTGTGGCGTCATCGTTGGAAGATTGCTGTGTTGGTAGATTGATGTGATGAGCTTCTTGGTCAGTGCTTGCCAATAGAGACACAGTGTTGACAGGAGTAGCTGCTGATAAGTCTGGCCAGTTTTCAGGAATAAGACCCAACGCAATGCATCCTTTTTTGCTTAGTAATGGTGCATTGACAGCGTCCACCACATGAATGTCAGCAGTGTATTGATTGTTGTTAAGTTTGATTGTCAGAGAACAGCGACCAAGTGTTGATAGAGGTGTTGAATTAGCTGTAAATAGTTGATCAGTAGCTGGCTTCAACTTTAATAAAAGGTCACAGTTTAATGCCTTTAAATGTTGAACACTTAGGACGTCACATGCAGCACCAGTGTCAGGTAGCCAATGAAGGTATGAGGGTCCATGTTCATGTGTAGTTAGTAGCTTGATTGTATCAGTTGTATTTGACAATGCATTAAGATATACATGGTTAGTATTTGGTTGATGTGATGATCTTTTTTTTGCTTTGCAAACTGATTGATAGTGTCCTAACTTGTCACAAAATCCACATATAGCTTCTTTTGCTGGGCATTCGGCTCTTGAATGCTTTTGCTTGCCACAAAAATAACATTTAGGTGTATGTTCATTAGAGCTGTTGTTGTCTTGACGACCAGTATTTGATTTTTCTGATTTCTTGTAAGGCTTCTTGCTTTTGATTGCTGAGACATTAATTGTTGAAGAGGTTGCTAACTTGTCTTGTGTTGTCTTACTTGCCTCGTGAGATGTACAAATGTCTAATGTTTTCTTTAATGTAAGCGTAGAAAATTTTTCTGCCAGGACTTTTTGTTGCGTGTCAACATCGCGGAGGCCACATATTAGACGGTCCCGCAGTCTTTCGTCCCGCATGTTTTGTGATATTCCTGTGTCTGCGTGACATGTTTCGCATGTTAACTCAGGGGAAAACCCACAGCTTTCATCAAGCGTGCGTAGAACGGCGTAGTATTGATCTATCGTCTCATCAGGAAGTTGGTCCCTGTTGTGAAATTCTTTTCGATCAAGCAGTGGATTTCGTTTATCTCGAAGATAATGACTAAATTTGTCTATTATTGCGTCTGTATCATCGATATCGTTGACCAAGATTACTTTGGCTGTCCACAACTTTGACCAA
The DNA here is from genome assembly GCA_916610825.1 of Haliclystus octoradiatus. Lineage (NCBI taxonomy): Eukaryota > Metazoa > Cnidaria > Staurozoa > Stauromedusae > Haliclystidae > Haliclystus > Haliclystus octoradiatus. Next base: position 30,997,838 of record OU744448.1, read on the forward strand.
TCGTCGTGAATTGCAGATCTTAGTATGCCTCTTCGAGCAGCGAGATTGCAGTCTGTTGACAAACGTGTCGCAGCAGCGTAACCTGAAAATCGTTCTTCCCAATCACGAAAATCGGCAATAGTTATCTTCGAAGGACTTTTTAATGTTGGTATGTCCATTCTTTTGGCTGAACCCGAGTGAGATTCGTTATTTCTGTGTTTTGAAGTTGCTTTAGCGACGGATTGCAGAGCGGCGGTAAAAGCTTGTTGTTGTTGCTGTAAAATGGCGTTAAACCATGGCGGAATATCTCCTGAAGGTAGATTAATAGAAGATGCCAAAGGTATTATTGGATCGTGAGAATCAGAATTATCAGAGAATTCTTCATCACCAGCAGTGCTTGTGGAAGCTTTTTCATTCTGACGTGTCTCCATTGGCATAATGTAAACAACACGAACAGTAAGATGAATGAAAAATATGAACCAATAAATATACCAAACGAAGACGAAGGTATAAATAACAAATCAACAATAACAATCCCAAAGTTCGAATAATCGCAGCGCCATGTAGTATTATGTGAATAAGCTAGAACTTGAGACGAGAGAATAAACGTTGTTGATCACAGAACAGTATATTAGAATCTAAACTAAAACTATAAATGACACGATTATGTTTACAGGAAGTATATCAATATTGTAATGTAAATAAGTTGTAATAGCACATACATGTAAGCAAACAGGCATAGGAGTATATACATTTTTGAAGTGGAAGGTTTTTGAACTTTGCAGTTTAATGTTGATCAAGATCAATGATAGTCCAAAACTTTCTCTTCAAAATTGTGGAACTTGTGGTACCATCTTCACATCAAACAGTCAAACATTTGCTCGCTCATACTATTATTTATAAAACGTAAACATATTTTTATATTTTCCAGTAAGTATATTACACTTCTGAGTTCTAACATGACATTCTTATGAATATATTCATACACAAAATATTTTTGAAATTGAACAAAGCAAGGTTTATTGTAAAACATTGAACGTTTATCAAATTCAAAATCATGTTGGTAGCCTACAAATCCAATGTTGAAGTTTACTTCATAATTTTGCTTACGATCGTAGTTTGACAATATAATTAAATAGTGTCCCTAAGAATTTAGTTATTTTGAATATAATACAATAAACAATTTGCAGGGAAAACTTTGATTTTCCTACATTCAAAATAAACTTCATAGTAATGATATGCGATAAAAACTCGGATAAAAAATAACACACAGGTTTGCAATATTTTGAAATAATCTTCATTTCATCTTCAGGCAGGTCAGAAAAAGAATGATTAATAATTTTACATGGTATTTATAATGAATAGCTAATTTGCATAATAGTTTAAAATACATTGAAATATTTCTACACATTAAACAATAGGTGTGACTGAAAATATGGATACCACAGTCTACAGGAGTAGGCCTATGCCTATTATGCAAATTAGCTATTCACCCGGCTATTCAATATAAATACTATGCAAAAGTATTAATCATTCTCTTTCTGACCTGCCTATTGATGAAATAAAATTTTTATTTCGAAATATTGCAAACCTCCGTGTTTTTTTATCGCATATCATTACTATGAAGTATAAGATAAGAATTCTTCTTTAAATAAACTTGTATTTAAAATATTGACCCGACAAAACTCGCAGTTATATACGACCAAGCATGGATGAGGCCACGATCCATAAGCAAAAATAACATGAGAATAAAGTACAATAATGTCAACTTACTTCTTCCAATTCACATTCGAATGAAGGTCCAAGCTCTTTGTCTATAATATCACTCTCTAGTATGTTTAGAAACGCTTCAAGATCTTCTCCTGAAAGTTCGTTGCTGTTGTTAATATACGCCATTTCATAAACCTGTGCTGCAATTCTGCAATTCTGCAATAGGGTTAATAATTTAAATAGTGTCTTTATGATATTAAATACTATTATAGGCCTACAATTTTATAAATGTATTTACATTCTCTCCAAGCTCCGAAAAACGGGCATTTTATTGAAAAAAATTGCCACGATTCCGGATAGTACTATTGAGAATATCAAGCTTGTTATAAATATATTTCCAAACCAAACTGGAGCGAATAAGCCACTTACAATGACTGCCAAAGTCCTAAAAATTATCCTGACTGCTTCAGCAAAACCTGTTATATGTAATGGTGTAAGTTTAGAATAAAATGCGCGAATCATCACACGTTCACATAATTCCAAAGTGTAAGCTAAAATTGACCAAATGTTGAATGAAATTTCCGCAATATTTTTATCGTTGATTTCATGAAAGAAAACAGTAGTGTAAATCAATACAGGTACGCATACCATTGCAGAAGACATACCAAGAAGTATTTTTGAATCATTAACATATTTTGGTAAACATGTGAACATAATGCAAAATAGAAGAAAGGCTAAACTTGTGATGAAATATGTTGTTGCTAGTTGTGATGTCATTTGATTTAGAATTCCTGTTGATATAAGTGGTACAAGTACTATACTGCCTTTGGTTATCCAATTATAAATAAATGTTGTAAACAATAATATCACGATGTTAATATTACCAAATACAATAGATATCGATTCAGTGATGGACGGTGTTTGTTCCATGATTAACTTTATCTTTGCATTTGTAACATTTTCATCGCTATCTGAGTACATAAAAGGATCAATTTCATCTGATTTTTCAATGTTTGTTGTTGTTGGAGGACCTAATTCAATGCTATCATAGCAAAATAATAATGTTAATATCGAGAGGCATAAAAGCATTATACCACACATCAACGATGGTAAATTTGCATAAGATAAATGATATCCAAATATTTCCGTGTTTAAATCACTAGTAAATTGAAGTATAAACATTGTGAGTACTGCAACAATTGCTTGAACAGTACTTTGGGTAAAGAAAACGATTGATAAACTTGATGGTTGGGTTATACGTGAAATTTCACCAACTATAGCAGCAGTTTCACCATGACATATTCCATATAACAATCTTCCAATAACTAATTGAGTAAATGAATTTGCTGTTGTATATAACAAACATCCAATTGCACCAATCAGTGACACAATACACAACATCATTCTATTTCGTTGGAATTTATCTGATATTCGACCAATTGGAATACCAGTTAAAAGTCCAAAAGTATGCAGTATATAGAGTACTCCATGAGAGAAACTAACATTTTTTACTTCAAGTTGTGTTAAAAAAGCGATCGATGTTGCACTTTGCGTCATTGACTCGACTGTAATAATTGCAAGAAAATAGGCATAAACAGATAATGTTAACCATAATTTCCATTTTCTATTCATTTTATCTTTACAACTCATAATATCAGTAACATCCATCCAGACAATATTTCTACATATAATTATTCATTGATTATATATTTCACCAATCTCTCAACCTCATCTTCGTATCCCCTCGTCATGCATTATTTTCTTTACTGCCATAGAACTCTGAATAATTCACATTGTTTATTGTAAAGAAGATTTTCATAATGTGAAATATGAATATGAATATGAATACCGCAAGCATGACAATAGCCTTCATCAAAGACCTAATTCAATTTCTAACGTGACGCAACTACCCATGACAAGTAAAATTTCTGTCAAAAATGTGCGGGAAGATCAATAGTCCGAGACGTGCTTGCTATAAAACCTTTTCAAATCGATACGGGAAATATTTGCAAAAAATTTAGGGTTAAACTGGCCCTTGTGCAATAAGTTCAATTATGTAATAGAAAATTCATGCATCAATCCAATTAAAACAGTTACAATCCTTACAATATACAATCCGTTTGATAGAACATGTAAAAATTTACATATTTTCGTTTAAGAAATTTCAACCTGAATGATGATTGATTATTTGATTTGAATCAAAAAAGCAGACGCCGTCATCGGCGACGGTTCTGTTCTTTAACGTGCTCCAAATCTTTTACTACTCTACAATCTACATTGCAAATTCTTTTGAGTTTATTATTTTATAAAGTTTATAGTTTATTTTGCTCTTCCTCGTTTTATTTTTATATTTATTATTAGTTTGTGTGGATTCAGTATTTGCAATTATTTTCGTAACTATGGTTAAAACGACCACGAAAATGTTATTGTCTTCTGGCAATGGTTCTCGCTTAAAATACGGGAAAGAAGAATTACTGCAAATTAAAAATCGCATCCTTTCTTCTGATAAAACTACGCTGTCTGGATGCCCGACAAGAAAAAGAGCTGGTAAAAAAGATTAGAAAGTTTCTGAAGTCAGCCGAGATCAAACCATAAATCTGTTGAACATTATAATCAATGATTGTTAGTAAATGTCTTTGTCCTTATACGTATGCGTATAAGATATATGTAACGCCCTATATTAATCTTGTTCATTTTGTATAACCCTTACTCATGATATATCTCACATGAAAGCAGTTCGTGGTATTCCTTATTATACTAAAAGATTATCATTTAGTCAAGTTGTGTTGATTGTCTTAATATAATTCTAACAGGTTATGGGCCCAGAGCAATCTGCATAGTATCGAATATATATAAGTTTATTCCTTTTCTTATTATTTATTTTTTATCATACCTCCGTCACATAATTATTTATTATGGGTGGTGGCGATCAAGACCTCAAAGTTGAGAAGTTTACGGGTGAAAATTACCACCAATGGAAATTTTACATGAAAATGCTATTGATGGCAAAAGACATGTGGGGGATAGTACAAGGAGAAGAGGAAGCTCCTAACACTTCCGATAGTACAGCAGTAGCAAGTTTCCGAAAGAAATGTGACCGTGCACTTGCTACGATATGCCTATCGATTGATCATTCTCAGCTTTTGCACGTACGTTCTGCAAGTACGGCAAAGGCAGCATGGGAAAATCTACAAAAACATTTTGAAAGAAAATCGTTATCACAGAAATTGTTTTACAGAAGGCAATTCTTCAGCATGAAGATGTCGGATAAGGACAATATGCTTCAACATATAACAAAAATGAAGGAGATCCAGGAAAAGTTGGAAGCCGTTGGGGCACCAATAGACGAGGACGATTTTATCATAACTTTATTGGGAAGTCTACCAGATACATAAGAGAATTTAATTACCGCATTAGAAAATGTGGATGAAACAAACTTAAAATGGGATAATGTTAAAGCTTGACTATTACACGAAGAGGCAAAACGAGCAGAAAGAAAGAACGCCGAAAAAACAGCGCCCGTAATTGTATGTTAAAGGCATTGACGAACAACAACAACAAGATGCACTGATATCAAGGCATGATGCTAATAATAATTACAACAGCAACAACAATAAACGGAATTGGAAATGTCATTATTGTGGCAAAAAGGGTCATCTCATCAAAGATTGTTTCTCAAGAATTGCTGACGAAAAGAAAGTACCGTACAAAGCAACGACAGCAGAAGTAATGAATAATCAAGACGCAATGAAGAATGAAGACGCATGTATAGTCACTATAGACGAAGAATGGTGTATTGACTCTGGTGCAACCAAACATATGAGTTACAACGCTAACAATTTCTCAAATTATCAAGCATTTAACACGCCTGTTAAAGTTTTGATGGGAAATAATAATGCCATATTTGCTTTTGGAAAAGGAACAAAAGAAGTGGGTGGTTATAATGGTAAGAAACCAATTACACTTAAATTAAATGAGGTTTTATTTGTATCCTTATTAAAAAGGAACCTTATTTCTGTTAGATCGTTAACTGCAAAAGGGGTAGATGTAATCTTTCAAAAGGATAGTTGTTTCTTTGTCATAAATGGAAATTCCCTATTAGTTGGAAAACAGCACAGGGACCTATTTAAAATTAATGCGAATCCAACAATAATTAAAGAGGTTACTAACGATGCACTATTTGTAAAAGATGTTGATTGTAAGTCTTTATAAAATTATGGCATGAGCGATTCGGTCATTTATGTTATGACTATGTTAATAAACTGAACAAAAATAAATTAGTAGACGGCATGGACTGTAGATCTGGCGACCACATTAAAAATATCTGTGACGCATGCAATTTAGGAAAAATGCATAAAACTTCATTTAAAAATAAAGTGAATCAACGTGCGCATGAAACCTTAGATGAAATACACTCAGATTTATGTGGGCCAATGAACACTATGTCAAAAGCCGGGTCAAAATATTTTATATCATTTATCGACGACAAATCGAGATATTCATCAGTATATTTTATTAAACGTAAAGATGAAGCCTTATCTAAATTCAAGGAATTCGTTGACAGTGTAGAAACATTAACTGCAAAAAAAGTAAAGCAATTAAAATCAGATAATGGGGGGAATACATTTCCCAGGAATTTAAAAACTATTGTATATCTAAGGGGATAAAACAAAAAGAAACTATTCCTAGGAACCCACAGCAAAACGGGGTTGCCGAAAGGTTTAATAGAACAATAGTAGAAGCTGCAGTATCAATGTTACACCACGCTCATTTGCCTCAAAGTTTTTGGGCAGAGGCAATAAATACAGCCGTATATTTACATAATCGTAGCCCGACTTCAGCTTTAGAAAACTGTACACCCTTTGAAGCATGGCATGGAGTTAAACCAAATGTATCAAACCTTAGAGTATTTGGGTGCAATGTCTACTCACACGTTGCAAAGGACTGTCGCAAGAAATTAGATTCAAAAGCAAGAAAATGTATTCTAGTTGGATACTCACAAGGATGTGAAGGTTACAAATTATATGACATTTTATCTCATAAATTTATTCGTAGCAGGGATGTATTATTTATGGAAAGTTCTTTTAATATTACTAACCCTTCAGATACACCGCTCTTTGAGAACATTATAGACAATAGAAATTCATTTAACAAAGATATAATTGCTAATGCCGATACCAACGTAATTAATAATGAACATAACGATATAATGGATTCGACGAACACTAGAACTGCGAGACAAAAACGTAAATCACAAACAAATCCTGATATGATTTATGGTAACTGGTGGGAAAATTTAAATGATTTAAATGATGAAATAGTAAATATAGCCGATGATAATCCTAAATCTTTTCAGGACGCACTCAGCAGTATAGAGGCAGATAAATGGCAAGAAGCAACAAATAATGAATATCAAGCATTAATTAAAAATAAGACGTGGGTATTGACTCCTCTTCCAAATGATAAAAATATTGTAGGAGCTAAATGGGTTTTCAAAAAGAAATTAGACGCTGACGGAATAGTCAACAAATTCAAAGCAAGGCTTGTCGCAAAGGTTACACGCAACAATGGGGTTTAGATTACAATGAAGCAAAATACACATCTATAAGAGTTATCTTAAGTATTGCTAACGCTCTTAACATGTCTATCCATCAAATGGATGTTAAAACTGCTTTCTTAAATGGGACTTTAGACAACGATATATATATGGAGCAACCAGAAGGATATGTAGACCAAAATAAACCAGATTATGTATGTAAATTAAACAAGAGTATTTATGGTTTAAAACAATCAGCCCGATGCTGGAATCAAGAAATTCATACTTATTTAACACAGAATGACTACAGCCAAAGTAAGACAGATTTATGTGTCTATGTTAAATCTACGACACAAAATGGAAAGAAGAATCAAATTATTATTGCATTATATGTCGATGATCTAATTATTGCATCAAGTGACACTGATCTTCTTATTGCAGAGAAAGCTAAATTGAGCGCGGCATTTGAAATGGTTGATGAAGGAGCGGTACACTATGGCTTAGGAATGGAAATAAAGCGTGACTACAATAATAAGCTTTTATATATAAATCAAAAACAATATCTAGAAAAAATTCTCAAATATTTTAACATGTACGATTGCAAAGCAGTATCAACTCCTTTAGACTACTCACAGCAACCTACATCTAGCAATGGTGATGATGATGAAATAAGTAATGTAATGTAGACGGTGTCGCCCTACCGAAGGCACCCGTACCACTCCTCTATTTCTAGATGAGTGGCTTTTTCCGCTGAGAGCAATGATTTTAAACGCTCTTTGTTGATCTCAGCCGCGACACTGCAGATCAATTTCAACAGATTTCATGGCAGATAGGTCTTGATTGTCAATGCGCAACGATGCGCCGCAGCTACGCACAATGCAATTCCTTCTGAACCATTCCATCCGCCATCCACAGATGGTACTCATTTGATGTTTCAGATAAAGTCAAGGCTGAGTTGACCTTAGGGGGATTTGAACCACGGTCGATCAGAAATGATCCGATCTGAAGTTCGGTTGCTCTGCCATCTGAGCTAATCCTCCACAAATCCTTGATAATGATGATGAACCTTGTGATAAGAAATTATACTCAGCAGCAATTGGCAGTCTTGTATACGCAGCCGTTGCGACTCGACCTGATTTATGCATAGCTGTTAGTCAACTAAGTCAACATCTGGCAAATCCAAGCAAAAAACATTGGGTCGGGATCAAGCGAGTATTTCGGTACATCAAAGGAACACTAAACTACGGTTTAAAATTTAATGGGAAAATTGATAACATTGACATAACTGCATACAGCGATTCAGATTGGGCGGGAAATTTGAGTAATCGGAAGTCGACATCAGGATACTTGTTCATTGTTGGAGGTGGCTGTGTAAGCTGGAGAAGTAAACTTCAACGTGTCGTAGCCCTATCATCAACAGAAGCAGAATATATTGCATTGACAATGGCAGCACAGGAAGCGCTATGGTTAAGGTGCCTACTTAATGATATAGGATTTCCACAGTTAGCCCCTACTGACATTAGAGAAGATAACCAAGGGGCAATTGTACTAAGTAAAAACCCATCTGCACATTCTAGAAGTAAACATATAGACATCAGGTACCATTTTATAAGAGAAAAGATTAAAGATGGATTACTTAATGTTATTTTTTGTCCAACAGAATTAATGGTGGCAGATGCAATGACAAAGCCATTATCAAAAGAAAAATTTGAACTATGTCGGGATAGGATGCAAGTAGTTGAAATCTACGATATTTAATAAGTAAATGATAATTCATACATTCATACATATACATAATATCTATTTACGGCCAATCATTGAGTGGGAGTGTTGAACATTATAATCAATGATTGTTAGTAAATGTCTTTGTCCTTATACGCATGCGTATAAGATATATGTAACGCCCTATATTAATCTTGTTCATTTTGTATAACCCTTACTCATGATATATCTCACATGAAAGCAGTTCGTAAAGTAAAAGTAATGTGGACGGTGTCGCCCTACCGAAGGCACCCGTACCACTCCTCTATTTCTAGAGGAGTGGCTCTTTTCGCTAAGAGCAATGATGTTAAACGCTCCTTAGATCTCAGCCGCGACACTGCAGATCAATTTCAACAGATTTCATGGCAGATAGGCCTTGATTGTCAATGCGCAACGATGCGCCGCAGCTACTCACAATGCAATTCCTTCTGAACCATTCCATCCGCCATCCTTAGATGGTACTCATTTGATTTTTCAGATAAAGTCAAGGCTGAGTTGACCTGAGGGGGATTTGAACCACAGTCGATCAGATATGATACGATCTGAAGTTCGGTTGCTCTGCCAACTGAGCTAATCACCCCCAGTTCGTGGCAGTTCGTGGTATTCCTTATTATACTAAAAGATTATCATTTAGTCAAGTTGTGTTGATTGTCTCAATATAATTCTAACACAATCTACATTGCAAATTCTTTTGATTTTATTATTTTATAAAGTTTATAGTTTATTTTGCTCTTCCTCGTTTTATTTTTATATTTATTATTAGTTTGTGTGGATTCAGTATTTGCAATTATTTTCGTAACTATGGTTAAAACGACCACGAAAATGTTATTGTCTTCTGGCAATGGTTCTCGCTTAAAATACGGGAAAGAAGAATTACTGCAAATTAAAAATCGCATCCTTTCTTCTGATAAAACTACGCTGTCTGGATGCCCGACAAGAAAAAGAGCTCGTAAAAAAGATTAGAAAGTTTCTGAAGTCAGCCGAGATCAAACCATAAATCTTCAAGCGACAACAATAGCCTGTTTAACAATGCATGCAGTCAACATTCAAACAACAAAAGGACATCATCAATCGTAACAAAGGAATCAAGAAAGGACCCGCGGTCTGCCAACCGGGACCTTGACTCCGTTTCGACGGAGCCCGCATCCATCAGTATCGCAACTTATAACGCCCGTACATTAAAGGACGATTGGCCCCTTCATGAGCTTTTCATATACGCAAAAGAGAATAATATCCAAACTATAGCACTTCAAGAACACCGTAGAGCATTCGATAACAAAGAACAACTACAAGAAATATCTTTTGGGGATAATTGGAAGGCGTGGCTATCATCAGCAAACAATGGAGGATACAGAGGAGTAGGATTTATTTTATCACCTTCTGCAAACAATTGTCTTCTTAACATTGAACGAAAACACCATCGCATCTTAACTGCTTCACTCCAGCTATTTACAAATCGGTTGCACATACATAACTGTCATATGCCAACAGCAGTTGCTCCTTCTCTTCTAGAGGTAAACAATTGTATAGACCTATTATCAGAAATGGTGTACGTCAAACCAAGAAGAGAGATAACCATCGTAGCAGGAGATATGAATGCCGACTTATCACCTGACGGTCATCCAATCCGCAACAAGCACTCCTACCCAATTCGCCCTTCATCACATTCTGAAGCAATCGCTGACTTTTTAGTAAGCAACGATCTTGCTGCATCAAACGGTATAATGTGCCAATCACGAGAAAGACTAATAACATTATACGGTCCACGGAATCGAAAGGCCCGTTTAGACTACATATTTTTCAATCCAGTTGGTCCCAGATTGTAAAAAAGGTCCAAAATACTCTATTTACCTGCGTTAACTCTGATCACACCTTCCTGGCATGTAAGCTGTCATTGAAATTATGGAATAAGAAAGCAAAACGTACTCCAGTTTCAGTGGATTGGAAACTACTCAACGACAAACCAATACGCGACTCATTCACACGACGTGTATTCAAACTGGCCAATGGTAACACTGATTACGATTCGTACTCCAAGGCAGTTCAAAAAGCAGGTCGCCAAATGCTACCAAAAAGACGGAAACCAAATAACAAAAGTTCTTAGGAAGACACTGAAAGTATCCCAAGCCTGCGGTCCGACCTCACTGCAGCTAGAAATTCAAACGCTGATACAAATACAGCAAATTCCATTGAAATGAAACTTAGCAAAGCCTATGGAGATCATCAAAATAACACCATAAAAGAAATCAGTAGTGAAGTTTCACATCACTATGAGGCATTTCGTACTAACGCTGTATGGAAAGGTATTGCCAAACTAATAGGAAGAAAGATCGAAACAAGAGCATTTGTAAGTGCCTCCTCCCTCAATTAGAGATCGCATTTCCAACTTCAAAAGTCATTTCTCTGCTATTCTGAACAAAATTCCATCTTCTACCCTGCCAAAAATCGATCCTGCAATTCCATCTAATGCAATTATAACAACTGAAATCTCTCTCGACGAACTTTCAATCGGTTGTGGTTCTATTAAATGTGGCAAAGCTTCTGGTCCGGGTGACATACAACCTGACGTCACTCGTATTAAACCTCTCGCTGTTCATGTTATTTTACCCATAATGAATAGTATTTTGGACGCAACGGCAGCCCCTCCAGAGCAATTTATCACTTCCGCGATCGTAACTGTCCCAAAGAAAGGCAATGCAACAGACGAAAACAATCAAAGAGGGATTGGACTAATGTTACCAACGCCAATTTATTCAATCGTATACTCTTGTTGAGACTAAGAGACCCACTTCAAAATGTCAACCTTCAGCCTCAAGCATGATTTTTACAAAGTAGGAGTACGGTCGAACATATTCTGTCTCTGCTAACGTATGGCTTGTTGCAGAGAGACACACTGGCTCCACTATTATTCATAATAGTGATGGATTACATTATGACAATTGCTTTTAAACCCCAAGATGCCTTCACCGTGAGACGAAGATTATCCAAGTAGATATGCAGAAGTCAAACTTCCAGCACTGGCATACGCCGATGACACTGTCATTATGTCCAACAACTCAGATTCAGCACAATAACAATTCAAGAGATTCGAGGGAGCATCCCGTTCTGTTGGGCTTGACATCAACCTATCAAAATCTGTAGTAATGTTCATCGGAGACTGCGAAGTTTCGCCTATAACGAACAGTATCGGATTAACTCTTCCCATTTGCAATGATGCCAAATATCTAGGCTGTACCATCTTAAACTGCAAAATCGAATTCATGAAACGCAGACAACTTGCCTGGGTAGCTTCTCGCAAACTTGACGTAGTATGGTCTTCATCAACTACTGATCAAGTCAAGTGCCTTTTATTCAGGTCTTGCATTGATCGTATCCTATTTTATGGCAGCGAATATTGGACAATAACTACTACCCGGCACTTACATCGCAGCTAAATTCTTCTCATCGTAATTTGATTCGCCACGCACTTGGCATTCATTATCCAAACATCATACCCAACCATGAAATTTACACTCGCTCCGGTATACCTCCAGCAGATGAAACTGTCAAGAAAAGGCGAATCTCTTTAATTGATCACGCATTACGTCGTCCTGAAACTCCATTGCACCTGCTACTGGCTTCTACCAACCAACCGACAGAATCATTTAGATGAAGGGGTGTTTCGTCGTTACGACTTTTCTTTATTTTCTAATGAGTACGGGCAGAGTCAAATACAGTTAAGACTCAAACAAACACAATCCATATCCATTAATAGTACATATAATTCCCACAATTGAAATAATACCAAGTTACTGTAATGTTGATTATAATTGTCTAAGTCTAAGTGGTTTTGAACGTTATTCCCATACTGAATAATAATAGGAAACAGCGTGTTATTTATACTAATTTACTACATTATTAAGCATAATCTATAATTACTTACATTTGATGGTCTCAGCAAAACATTAATATACATTTACATCATTTTCTATAAGTATACAATTTAAATAGTTTACATCGGCATTTTTCTAATTATACAACTTCACGCAGTGCTCTATTTTTAACTAAATAACTATGATGTCATGTTTTATTTATCTATTTATTGAACACATTTAACAATTGATCTAAACAATAATTTCTATGGAAATACATCTAATTACTTAATCAAAACACTCACCCCTAGTCAAGGTAACTTTGATATGCAAACAAAGTTGACTGGACGATATATTTGATTAACATTTACTTTCTTATTCTTCTTAAATATAATAATAGTTATAATCTTTCTCAACATGATTGTTTTATTTTGTCTTCAGGTAATTGGCTTGTATATTTGTCATATTATGTATCACTTGCAGTACTAAATGCCTAATCTGGCCCAAAGTAATAAAATAATACCTTTTCATCTACTTCTACGCAATTTAAACAATATCTCTCTGTCACTTTGATGTTGTCATAAAACATTTTGATAAATTTACACCTTACATGTTTTGTAGTTTGTTCAATTTCGTTGTGTAATCTTGGTTTCATGTTTTCATAAATTGTACCTTCTGATCCATTTCCAATCTCACTATCCTTCTTGTTGATTATTCCAGTTTCATAATTATTTTTGTCAACATCTTTTTCATCAATAATATATGTGCCATAATTTTCTATTGGGACTGATACATCGTCTACCTTTGATCCTCCTTCATCTTCTTTATATTTCTCATTTCTTTTTCTAATTATCTCTTGATCACTATATTCAGTGATAATTCCAAATCTGGATTGATCCTGATCAGTATTCGATACAGCGTCGATTTCATCATTCGAAACTTTTACAATGACGTCATCATTATTTTGCGAGGCTATTTCATCATGGCTTTTTGAAGTAGTGACATCATTGTTTTCATGCTTTGCTGTCATACCGTTGTTCGACTTGTTCTGAGTTGCTGATAAACTTACTTCGGCAATCTTTTCAAAGCAATTATCGCGGAGTATTTCATGCAATACATCAAAGCATTCCTGGCATTCGTCAAGTACTTCTGTGTTGAACAGTTGCAAGTGAGTTGCCTTTCGTGTTGCCACGTCAAAATTTCCAAATGTCATTTCAAGTACAGTTAACATACCTTCCCATGTTCTCAATTTTTCATCACAATTCATCTTCATGTTTGTTAGTATTTTAAACGTCTCGCCAAACTTTAAACACTCTTGGGTTTGTCTTTCCCATTCTCTTGCTATGTCTTCGTTGTCTTCCTCGAAGTACATATTTCTAATGATTCACAAAATTATTCTTCGTAATTAATCTTGCTCATCGAATCTTTGTTTTCAAACTCTTATAGTTAGAAATTCTTTCTTATATTTTAAACTCTAAATAGTTCAAAATCTTTCTTATTCTTGAATTAAACTCTAAATAGTTTAAAACTCTTTCTTCTTCTTGAATTAAACTCTAATTAGTTTAAAACTCTTTCTTCTTCTTGAATTAAACTCTTATTAGTTCAAAACTCTTTCTTCTTCTTGAATTAAACTCTTATTAGTTCAAAACTCTTTCTTCTTCTTGATTTAAACTCTAAATAGTTCAAAACTGTTTCGTCGTTACGACTTTTCTTTATTTTCTAATGAGTACGGGCAGAGTCAAATACAGTTAAGACTCAAACAAACACAATCCATATCCATTAATAGTACATATAATTCCCACAATTGAAATAATACCAAGTTACTGTAATGTTGATTATAATTGTCTAAGTCTAAGTGGTTTTGAACGTTATTCCCATACTGAATAATAATAGGAAACAGCGTGTTATTTATACTAATTTACTACATTATTAAGCATAATCTATAATTACTTACATTTGATGGTCTCAGCAAAACATTAATATACATTTACATCATTTTCTATAAGTATACAATTTAAATAGTTTACATCGGCATTTTTCTAATTATACAACTTCACGCAGTGCTCTATTTTTAACTAAATAACTATGATGTCATGTTTTATTTATCTATTTATTGAACACATTTAACAATTGATCTAAACAATAATTTCTATGGAAATACATCTAATTACTTAATCAAAACAAGGGGTGCTTTACGGAAAATATATTATCAACAAATGAAGGAAGATCAATTTTAGTCAATTATAGTTGTAAATATGTACGGACGCTATCATAGTTTTATCATGAGTCATGAAGATGCTGATATTTATCCTTTATTGTATATTGTATATAGCAATGATTTATTATTATTATTATTAATATTATTATTATTATTATTATTATTATTATTATTATTATTATTATTATTATTATTATTATTATTATTATTATTATTATTATTATTATTATTATTATTATTATTATTATTATTATTATTATTATTATTATTATTATTATTATTATTATTATTATTATTATTATTATTATTATTGTTACTGTTACTGTTATTATTATTATTATTATTATTATTATTATTATTATTATTATTATTATTATTATTATTATTATTATTATTATTATTATTATTATTATTATTATTATTATTATTATTATTATTATTATTATTATTTGAATCGGAACAGGAACATCATCTTGAGATATAGATATGTCCACTCTATATTCAAAGCAATGTGTAATATTCGGGCTTTTCAGTTGTCGCTACGAGGGGTTTGTTAAAGTTAATAAAATATTTTAGATTGGGTCCCTCATTTATACAATTTATTGTATCAAATTGAAATCTCTTGATCACCTGTTGTTTTCACCACTCAATTTCATACAGAGATTCACTCAACCAATACTATTTACATACCGATGCCTTTCACTGTGAAACCATTTCATGAACTGGTTAACTAATACACAATCCATAATTACTTCATTCGAGCTATGTAGTCAACATACCAATTAGTTAAACATAACCGATATTTATTTAATTTGAAATATGCAGTACAATAGAGTATCAATCTTATTTTTACTATACTTTATATTTGTGTAAGGATTAATTATCAAAACTGAAATGCATTATCAGTGTTGTTCTGAATTTTTAATTTCTTTTCGTGTTTTATTGACATTCTTTTTGACAAATTTTACTGCAGACTACTGAAGGGAGCGAAGCGACCACTTTGAGGAAGCCGAAGACTCGTTGTAGATGTAGTTCTAATGTTAGTCTGGTGACTTTGATATGGCCTTTGGACCTCTTATACATTAATTAAGGTTACCTAATTAATGTCTAATAAATTAAGGTCTAATAAATCACAAGTTGAACGTGTGACACTCTGGGTAATGAAAACGGCATTGTTACTTCATAATCGATACAATATATCTATGCTCAGTTTTTAGCAAACATTGAGAACTCTACTGAACACTATTTCCATATATTCTAAGCAGTTTTCTTTCTAAGAGGAGTAACAGTAAAAGTACTCAAAAACAAGGGAAGTAATCCAGAAATAATTACTGATATCATTGTAAATTTAGCAAACGACATCGAATAAAGTATAATGGAATTGTGAAGGTAAAGTGGGACTTTTTCTATAACATAGCATACCAATAAACCAATGATTGCTTCCAGAACTTTGTATTTTGTTTCAATATTAGTGAATAGTATTACTGTTGTTGTTTCTTTTTCGTAATTGACATCTCCAGTATTATTTCCTGTGACATATCCTTGATAGATAAAATTACCAATTCCCAAACCAAATACTGCACGGCGTAGAATCAAATGTACCCAAGATTTATGATGGCACCATTTTAATGCTTTTGCAACAGTTGATAAAGGATCTAAGCTAAACAATTGTAAACCATTGTATGTGGAAAAAGCAATAACAATCATGAAAACACTGCCGTAAATACAACCACCGGTAGTATGTATTATATTTTCATCCTGATTCGAAAGCTTCCAAACAAATATTGCTATAGATATCCCAACGAACACAGCAACAATAACTTGGTGAGGAAAATGAGCAGCTAAAAAAAGTCGACATAAACACACACCAATAGTCAAAAAGAGATAACATAAAAATGTGAGGCACATTGTAAGGAATGTTGTTGTCTTTGTAAATCTTGTTTGAAATTGTTTATGCATTATTATAAGAGCTAGTGCTCCTGTTGACGAAATTGCCATAACGTGACCAGATGGAAAGCCTATATTAAACAGAGAAAAACCACTTAATATTTCTATACCAGAACATGTTACTGTACAAGAAACCAAGAGATAGAAAGAGGCTATTAGATATCAATTTCAATTACTGATAACCTGCATACAGATTAAGGAAAAGAACCAAAGGAAGTCAATGTCTTATTTCCAAAATCATCTGATCGGGTTGATCCGGGAGAGTTAAAGCCAAGCCAGAGCCATCTATTTTTCGTTCTTCGTCTAATTATTCGTGCGGGACACGCACAATTTTCGTTCCGTTGAAAACAAGGTTTTGCTTTTGAGCAAAAGATTTTTGAGTTCATGATATTATTTTCGCGAACTTTGTTCAAATTTCGTGAGCCTGAGATTGACCAAACGAAAATGAGATCCATATAAAAGCACGTGAATGGCATTTGTCCAATTGGAACTGAGAGCGGCACATGAAAAAGAGTTCCAACTTTTGTAAATAGATGACTATGGTTAAACCACTTAATAGTCTAAAGTAGTATAAATATGAGAGGTTCAGGACAAAAAGGGTGGTTATATGTCACCAAGTTGATATTCATATCGAGTTGATTCAATGATTCATATAAGTTTTATAATGATCACTCTCAGTGATGTTAATGAGTGGAGCATATCAGTGTCATCAGTGGAGCATATCATTGTCATCAGTAGATATCTTATTGATAATGAAATGTTAAATGGGTTAGTTCCGACATAGTATCAACTATCAAGCTTCAACACATTTATTGTTCTATGTTAAATAACAATAGACAATGAACAGCACAACAACAGAGACTGTTTTTGGCAGTTGTCCTCTAGCGTGGTCAAAACATATATTTTCATCAAGCTAGCAGTCAGATTTTTTATTTCAAAAAAAGTAGTTGGTTTATACAATATCGAGCACTGACTATGGTATTAAAAATAATTAAGAGGCAATCTATCAATACCTGTGTTAAAGAAATGTAGTTTAAAATGATAATTCTTTTCAAATTAATATTTCGGTGTCATTCAATATTTGTCTGATTTCTCTAAAAACTATTTAACTAAGGACATTCTAGACTGAATCTGCACTTTTTTCATTCCACTCTTTCAGATTTTGTTCAAATTACGCACAAATACAGCTTGATGAGCTGATCCCAGAACTGTAACTTTTGCCAAGATATTGCAACAGTTTCAATTCTATAGCACTTCAATGATTCAAAGATGTGTGAAAACGTTGCTGCAATTCTTCTACAAATTTCTTTGCCTTTTATAAATAAAGGGTTAAGACACACTTGCCATATCTGTGTTCTCATTTACTACATGAGGAATGTTGGAAGACATAAGTGAAGTATTGAAAGCTCAAGCCAGAGGCATGTGCTTTCAATACTTCCCTAGTGTCTTCCAACTTTTTCAAGTGTAGTAAATAGACAAAAATATGGAAGAGTGTGGTAACCCTTTTCAATAAATCAAATCTCATAATCAAGTTTGTTTATACGAAGTGGATAATGTTCCGGCAGCCGGAATCCTGAGTGCTAGAGATAATGTTCCGTGCGTCTTCTGTGCATGCTTAATGTGCTGTTTGCGTTTCTCTCCCATTCATTCAAGATGCAATGGCGATGGACGGTCCCTCGACCGCGTTAATAACAATTTTGTTCATAACAAGTTTTATAATAGAATATAAAATAATTCAAAGTGCTAGAGGTTGAAAACACTTTATATGAGGGATTCACGACGCTGGATGCCACCGTTCTTCCAAACTTATAGAAAAAGCGAACGAACACGGCTTTGGTTTTGAGTTTTGGGGTTTTGACTTTTGGTGTACGACAAAATCAGAATTGGTAGGCCGCATGTAGCATCAGTTACAGGAAAAGGAAATGACTAATAATTAATTATCCCATATTATTACAAATTACCATAGTAAAAATGTTTTGAAATATTGTTAGGCAGCATAAATATTCGCTAAAACCTTTTAAGCGCGCCAAATAAATGTCACGACACTCAAACATTAAAAACGCTGCGCTGGGTTGCATCGCTGAAAAGCTTCGATAAATCAAACACAGAATAAAATGATTAATGCATAGATATGCTGAATATCGTTTTTCTTAATATTTATTCCAAACAGTCGATCTAACTTGCGGTGTGGGTGAATTTTTTTACAAACTTTTTACGATATAATTTTGGATCGATCGACACAGCCATGTTTACTATCTACATACGCATGCGCAAAGGACTCACGGAACATTATCTTTTGAAGACAGCTTTCCGGCAGCCGGAACAATATCCACTGCGTTGTTTATATTACTCTAACACTCAATCTGTCTACAATCTTCAAAGCAAATATCTTCAATTTAGTAATTTGATTGTAATGTTCCTCTATTTCTCTCTAGAGGTAATTTGGTCAGTATCAATGATATAATAATTGGATGCTGTATTGTATTAAGTCTCATAGCACATAGGTGTGTTAACAGCCAAATACGGGTATCAATTTAATGATGCTGACAAGATGTCTCATCCTAGCTAAAGGAGAGAAATAAGAAAACAAAAGAACAGTCCACATTCCCACAACAATGAAGAACTATTAATTAGGGAAACATAAAAGGAAACAAAAACAAAGAAAAGAGTAGAATGAATAATAATGTTTGTGGATTAAATATGGAATTGACCTTGGATGGATATGTTGTAGGCCTATGAATACGAATATAGTGAGACCTTATTGCAGTGAATAATGCATTGGACCTGAGCCCGCAGGTTCTTGGGTTCACTCCCTGGCAGAATCACTATTGGTTGGCATCAGGAAGGTCATCTGATCACTAATTTCAAACATGCTCCAGAAGACTAACCAACTAACCATCTGTGCCAGTGAAACAAGCTGCTAGATTACCTGCTTTTGGGTAAAATGATAAATCTGAAGAAAAAAAACTCATATGATGCAGATGAAGTATGGGACATTTGAAATATGCGAGTTGTAGCCTATGCTTCAAGTCTGTAGTCATAGAATATAGCTTAGTTAAAAGATGAGCCTTTCATCTTCTGTCTCTCTAAACACCCACAGAACGACATGCGTTATTGGTAACTATGTTATCGGCTACAACACTGCTTCAAAATACAGTTGACTAACCTGGGCCTGTTTCACATGTAACAGGATACTGAGATAATTTGTTTGATTCTTTGTTGATATATTGAGCGTTTTCATAAACCCACCAATAAGGCCTGTCGTCCATAAACAACCTTTGGAAAAATTGGTAAAGGCATCATAGGCATGTTATTATTGATCATTGTGCAGGAGTTAAGTAAGCATTGCTGATACAAAAGTCCCAAAAATGCGTGAAATCCGATGGCGCTTCCATAGAATCCTCACATTCTAATATTGAGATTATGGGTATTTTTTATTGTTTCCAAACTTTTTCTGGCTTCAAATATTAATTGCTTTTACTTTTTTTACATTTTCATGGTGTTTTCACAAACATTCATGTCATTTTCATGGTTTTGGTGTAAATTGTATTGTAAGTTGGTGTTAATGACGTAAATGGATTGTAATCTACCGTACTGGTGACCATATAAGTCAAGGCTCTACCGGTAAAATAAAAAGTCATTTGGCCACCCCCAAATTGAGTTGGGCTGAATCGGGATGAGTTGGCGTGTGTTGGGCTATGAAAAAAGCAGTTTGAAGATGATCAAAAATTTGGCCAACGGAGTCCAATAATCTATTGTTCTCAACCTTTTTCGAAGTTGTTGGCAAAATCTAAAAAGTCATTTGGCCGCTTTGGCCAATTCAGGCCAACACAGCTTTGATCAGCAAAATACGAGGCTTCAGTGACTGATTAAAAAGGACATAATTCGTAATTTGAAGCGGACAGTTATTCATGTCTAGACTTCGCCTCGATTTATTTCAAGTGTAAAATTATGTTATTTTTGAGTAATTTATGTCTATATTTTACTGTCGTTCATCAAAGAACATCATGGTTCTATATCCTTAGATAAATTTAGACTATACACGTTGTATATGAAGTCGACATGCACTATAACAACACTACCACTTCTCAATTTCTGTATTTTACGGTCGCCATTTTGTCAACTAAAATCATGCTTCAATATGTTGATGTTGGCGAAAATAAAAGCCATTTGACCATCCCAAAATTGAGTTAGCGAAAATAAAAAGTCATTTGGCCACCCAAAGTTGAGTTGGCGTGAATTGGTGAGTTGTTGGCCAAAAATAAAAAAGTCATTTGGCCATGTCTCATTCTATTTCACCAACACACATTTATTTTGGCCATTGAGTTGTCATGTGTTGGGCTACGAAAAAAGTCATTTTGCCGTAGCTTTAGTACTGAATAAAAAGATATAAATCAGTTCGGTATCATTTCAGTACATTTTCAGAAGCCTTGCTTTTTTCACCTTCAGTAATTTTGCCGGCATATTTCCGGTGTCTGTAAACTTTGTACCTGTGTACGTGTATACTTTTCACATAAATTTTCATAAATTCTCACATTTTATCGCAATCCTAGAAAGGAGGTTGAAGCCGTGAAATATTCTCGCCATCTATCGTCACACGTAGCGCTAGAGGATGATTTTCAGCATCTTGAGCCGCCTGTGAAGATATTTCCCGGGAAAAATTATTACAGTCAAATCTGCTATAACGGCCACTCTGATAGAACGGCCACTCATACAGAACGGCCACATTAAGTATTTCTCCTGCCATTTTCTTTTGTTTTCTGTCCCTATAGAGCGGTCATCTCTCTAACGCGGCCAGCGGCCACTTTTTATCATTTATTTTGTATCCAAACATCTCATACAACGGCCACTTTTGTATATTTTGTCCATGTTTCTTTGAAAGTTATACAATTATTTTGTAAAGAAGCGATTTTAAAACAATAGTTTGCATGAATAGTTTATGTAATTCAAAGCCGACGTGATCGAATTGCGTTGAATTCTTTTGTTTGTTCAAGTGTGAAAGGTCAACACATTAGTGTGAATGTCAAAAAAACGTGAGCAGTTTGAATGAATGTTAAAGCGACGCGACTAACAAACAAACACGGAGAGAATATTTTCTTGCAAGTTTGCAACTCTAACCACGCTCTCATTATTCTAACCAAAATATCATTAAACTGAAAAAGTCTCATCTTTTTGAAATAAATTTAATTGTTGCTGTATTTTATTCATCTTTTTTTGCTGACTATAATTTATCATTCAACTCTTCTTGAACTTTTCTATTTTCTATCAACATTTACTTTTTTGTTATTTGATATAAAGTAATTTATTATTTGAATAAATAGTTATACTACAGTTGTAGTTTCATTTCTCAATTCTCATTTAATTATCTGTGATGAATTTGAAATAACTTTGTGTTGGTTTGCTTTGTCCATTGTTCTATTCTATTGTTCTATGATTCTATTGTTTTTGACAGAACGGCCACTCTTATATAGCGGCCAATTTACGGCCGGCTATTTAGTGGCCGTTATAGACAGATTTGACTGTACTACTATTTATCTATAGAATATTGTTTCTCTGCCTAGGAAAGGCAAAAAAGATCAATAAAGCGTCTGCGCCTGCCGACGAATGTTTTGTGGCCGCCCCCAAGATCTTGATAAAAAGCACCCTTCTTTGAAAACTGGTTGATCGTGATAGTTGTATGTCTGTATTCTGCCTATCGCCTATTGGCAATCCATCTTATACTAGTCCTTACTGGCTTTGTTAGAGCCTAGATACAGTCAAATTTGCAATTTGGCCGTATAATAGTAGTGTGACTAGTGTGTCTAGTGTCTATCCTTATCCTAAATAATTAGTAGGCCTACTAACCATTTCAAAACCGCATTGGACCATTCTGCCAGCGAAGATACCCATAACATCATAAATCCTGCTCTCCGACTGAACGCAAAAAATATTGGAAAAGTGATAAGAAAACAATTGCGTGGATCTCCAATGAAAGAAAGCCAGTTTAATAGTGTGACTTGTGAAGCAAACAGCTTTTGTATGTTAACAAGGATATCAATTTGAGCAGAGTTTACCCACGGTGGTATCATTATTGAATGAAAAAAAGGAAAACATATAACATGTAAGGTTTAATTTATTTTGACAAAACATTAAACATAGCTGTCCTGTTTGAGCCTCGTATAGTTAGCACGTTTTGTGAGAGAGGGCAGTTCTCCATTGTGATTTGCGCGCGAAATACTCATAACAAAACAATAATAATCCACGCCCAAACCTACTTCCAACATTTTTTCTGGTAATCATGGCCGCTGCAACTAGTTACTTCGATGCTAACACCCCTGACATTGTCCTCAAAAGCCTGTTTTCAAAATACGACACAGATGGTAGTGGAAATCTTGGTAAGAACGAACTCAGAACATTATTTCTGGATGACTTAGGTATGTCTAACGAAGAAGCAGATTCACATACGCTTTTGATCGATAAAGACGGAAGCGGTCAGACATCATTTGACGAATTGAAAGGTTGGCTTCATAATTCTAAAAATATTGTTAACGATAATACTAAATATCATCGGCTACAAAAGGCTGTTGAATATTTCAAGAAATATGACACAGATAAAAGTGGCGTATTGGATGATGTAGAATTTGTCAAGTTGATGGGGGATTTAGGACAAAGTTCGGTCGAATCTGCTAAACAAGCTCTGGATAAAGATGGAAACGGGAAAATTTCATTTCACGAATTCCTTAAATGGCTTAATTGGCTACCGCAAGAAGATCTACAATAGCCTGCCGTTGTTAATGTAACGGCGTGATATTGTATTATTCTGATACAATATTCAATGTACAATCAGACAGAGATAGCAATGGTGCAGATATGATAGTGAAACATCTCTTACACCTGTATACCATATCAGGGTTTTCTTGACAATGTTTGATTTAGTTAGTTAAATGTGTATTTATACGAATTATTAAAACTCAGGGATATACTAACAGGCTCTGTATCTTCCTTTGTAGTGCATGTGATTAAAATATAATAATTTCAAATAGCAACATTCAGGATAAAAGTGAATGCATGACTTGCCAATTGTACTTGTAAACGTCATCTGTCTCCTCTATATCTGTCAATCTGGTCACCCTCAAATTTGTCGATATTGCTGTCCCAGCAAACAGTGTAAGTTCAATTAACAGTCAATGGAATGCTCTTACGGATGTAACAATGGGAACTTTCTGATCGATTAAATAACAGAATATTGAAATAAATTTAACAGGAGGATACGGTATGGTAACAGTAATTCTACTTACATGGAGCCATACCCATTTTCACAAAATTAAAAATACTAGGCTGTTGTAATTCTAATACAAAACAATTGTAGTCCTTAGCAAACAGGTTCAAGTTTGAAGATAGGCATACATCTATTTTATTTAGTGATTTCTTGAATCCTCGGACTGATTTTCGAGAGAGAAAAGACTTAAGTGATGAGTTTCACTACTAAAGGAGTCAATCTGTTATAGTTCATGATTTTCCATGAAAAATTGGGTCACTTGATTGACGTTCATGAACAGAACATTTCATGGATCGTTCAAGAAAACTCACAAATTACCTTTTCAAGGGGGTACCAATTAGAAATATCTAATTAACACTGGGTAACAGCTTCCCAATGTAGGTTCTAACAAAGGAGTTGGCCCTCTAGAATCTTGTAACATTTTCTTCTGAATTTTGCCTATAATACTGTAAGTCAGAAAAATATCAGTTTTCTTTTAACATTGTCCTAGATTAGCCTGGAATATAGGATTAAAGTGTCTCGTTTTGTCGGACACTGGCATTATTTATCAAGAATTGAACAGATCCCTGAATTGTTTTGGAAATCTCAGGTGAAGGTAAAGACTTTTCTGACCATGACAGAAAACATTCATAAGGAGTACTTTATAAATAAATTAATGATTTCAGCAAGTCTTCAATTAGACCTGTTCCACATGCCCATGTACTCAATTTTATCAACGGCTGTTTCGTAATAGGGGACATTTAACTTTTCAGTGAATGAAGTGAGGCGCTCATTATAAATTTGGAATGACCAAATGGGCGACCTCATGTAGGTAGTCATTTGTTTATTTTGTAACTCATGAAATTATTTGTGATCTCGTTGTGAATTGAAAAGGCGTTTAAAATGATTCGCACATTGTCGGAAATTTTTTTTCAAATGTGAATTACATCTGTGTGTTGTGCTTTAAGTGGTCTACTGTAATCTGTTTATAAACTAGATATTAACATATTTATGAAGGAAAGTTTACCTAATTCACAAAAGGCCTAATTATTATAGAGGTTAGGAATGGTGTAGGCCAACCAGATAAAATAATAACTGGGAAGAATTGCAATCGCTAGAGTAAACTATTTAATGCTGTTTTAATAATTTAAAACATATGCCTATGTTTAATCTTCATCAAAATATTTTAGGAAGGCTAGGAATGTGTCTGGCCTACCAGATAACATAATAATTGGGAAGAATTGCAATCGGTAGAGTATAAAATTATTACTTCATGTTGTCTTATAATTTAAAACATATCTGCCTACGTTTAATCTTCATCAAAGTATTTTTCCTCCTCATCATGTTCTCGAATATCTAATGAATCATCAGCATCGTTGTTATCGATTGCACTATAATCAATTTCCTCTTCACCATTTAAGAATCGTTCTTGCATTATTGCTAAAAAATCCTGTTGTAGCAATTCTTTATCGATCTTTGATAATGATTTAGTGTCATCTGTAAATATAAAATCATAAAATCTCATGATTAGCAATTATCAAGCAAACTCAAGAAATAGAAAAAATTTTGATAGCAGTTAAAAGTTTTGCTTTGGGGCAATTCCATCGTTACCCACTTACAAGTCAGAGAGTTTGTTCTTTCAGGGCTTTGAAATTATTTTAACATTTGGCTTCATTTTTATTAACAGTTGTTTAGATTGATAAGAGGAACATTATTATTCAAAATAATTCAACATATATGAAAAATTAAGTAAATTAGAAAGAGTTGAGGAGCCGTGACCCACTTATCACACTTTGCAATGTTCCCCAATCAGACACGAAAAACATAAAACTTCTGTGGATTCTTAGCGAAAATTGATAAAATTTCCCTGTCATCGTTTTTTTAGACATGATAGCTTAGGTACGGAATCAAACTTATTAAATTCCTTCATTCAACTTGGAAAAATCAACGAAGTTAC
This sequence comes from Haliclystus octoradiatus, assembly GCA_916610825.1. Lineage (NCBI taxonomy): Eukaryota > Metazoa > Cnidaria > Staurozoa > Stauromedusae > Haliclystidae > Haliclystus > Haliclystus octoradiatus. The sequence continues at coordinate 31,024,034 of OU744448.1, forward strand.
GATGTGACCCACTTACACACGTTTTGTGATCCACTTACAGCTACAAAGCAGCTTATTATGAGCTTTGACATTTTCTTGCTAAACACAAATATTACGCGATGATCTAAGTTTTTCTGAGTGTATTTCGAATCTCTAATCATCATTGAGGAATGTAAGGAATCATAACTTTTCTAAACAACGATGATAACTTTCGTTTTCTTTCCACCCCAAAAGCGACAAATATTGTGCTTGATTTCGGCTGACTTCAACAACAGCGACGTTAAAATTTAAGGTGGTGTTAAGGTGTCCAACACACGTGCAAGCGGTCATGCGGTATCTTTGATTCTATTTTCACTGCGGTATTTTGTTTGAACTCTAGATTCTTGCGTTCGTAAAAACCTGGCCGTAGCAAACTCTTTTGTAAGTGGGTCACCCAGATTAAATGAATGACTTTGCCAACAAGGAAGAAATTTCCCGCCAAATATGCTAATTAGCTGTAATCTACTTTGCATATGAAAGGATTCTTCGCTGAAGTGTCACGTTGGAGTGTAAACAAAACTTTTATGATTTTCTCGTGACCCACTTACGAGCAGTCGAAGATCATGAAACATTTCTGATGTTTGGGGATAAAAGACACTCCTTCTGTTCATTCTAATTATTGGATAGTGTAAAACAAGGACTATAACACTGATTTATATTACTTTTGCATTCAGATAATGCGAGGAGAGCGCAAAATTTTGATTATTTTGTTTTCGTAGAATTTTAGAGCGGCCATTACGACGCATGATAAAAATCATTGATTTTTTCGACATTAATAATATAATTTTTTAATGAAAAATAGATTATTAGTAACCTAGAAGCATTGTATTTGATATTAGTTGTCATATTTTTGCTCAAATTATTGGTTTAATTTTGACGCTTTGGTTTCACCTTACATGGAATTGCCCTTTGATCTCGAATTCTATTGCAAACTAACATTCTCATTTTCAGGGTTGTTTCCATCAATCCTACCCCTGCGAAAAGTTCATGAACGTTAAATGGCCCCACAATTTCATGAACTGTTCATGAACCTGTTCATGAACAGTTCATGAACTCCTGAACTGTTTTTCGCAGGGGTAGGTTGGAGGCCTATGCTTTTCCGATAAGTTCTTTTGAATGTAGTCAGGGTCCGACAAAAGTGGGAATCCTGCAATCCTAGATTCCGGAAGGTTATAACAGATTCAGAAGAGTTATTGGTCAAACTTCAACAACAAAAAACATCCTGAAGAAAATGTTGAAATGCCTGTAGGATTCCGGAAGGATGAATCTTTTGTCGGGCCCCGAATGTAGTCAAATATTACATATAATCTAAATAATCATGGAAATTATATTTTATTAAATTATTTTATTAATATTTTATTAAATTATATATGACTATGACAATGATAATATTGATAATGACTTTATTTTGTAAAATATTGATAAAATCACAAAATACGCGGCAAGAATTTCAGCCACAAAAGTGATTGTGCGGTCTTGATCTTGCTAGCAAAAACATTCTTTCCAATCTGGGTGTATTGTTTTGGCGTGGAATGACACTGCATAATGAACTTTTTACTGGTCTGTTTACATCTAAATCCTTTATAAACCTTATTAGAAATATACCAACCTTCCTCTCCATCTTCTTGGTAAATATTATTAAATTTTACATCATCATCAGAATCATCATCCTCTTCTACAAGGGAGTCTTTCTTATCATTTTGTTGCGTACGTTCTATACAATACTTAACATTATGATGAGTATTTTCAACACAGTCTAATAAAAATTCTGATAAACAGTTACTGCGTTTTACATTTCTTTTAATATCTGTTATTTCTATTTCGCTCATATATTTTCCAACAAACTGTTCAAATAATAACGGTGATCTTTGTCTCATATTTTCAAATTCAAAATAATCACTTTTTGATTCAAGTTCTTTCATATACTTATATCTTCTATTACGTGTTTGTATATGATGACCTTTGGTGGTATTAAATCTACGGATTTCACCCAAGTAAAATTTGACTTCATAATCATCAGATTTTACATTTTCAAAGCATGATATATCAGAGATATCTAAATGACATTTAAAACGCGATAAAAAGTTGCCAGGTGATTTCGTAAATATTTCTTCCAGTATTTTAATTTTTTCTTTCGTCGTTAAGTCTGGATCACCACGCTGTTGGCATTTTATTAAAGCAGAACTTTCTGCTATTTTACAAAATAGCTTTTCTAATTTATTATCTACAGCTTCTGTCTCTTCTGAATCTGATGAATGTCTACACTTTTCCATGATGATTTAGATTAGGCTACGTTTTTCTGTGATTTATGTTGATCCAAGGGAACAGCGTTTCCAATAGAAAATGAAAATATTCTCCTAATTTTGGAATGAATCTGCGAAATTCACAACACAATATAAATGAATAATAGAATATACCACTAATTTAGCCTTCTAAACTCAACAAAATGAGAGTAAATTCTGTATTCTGATTTTTGGTTAAAAATCCGTCCTGTTGTTATAACCTTAATCATGATCCTGAAATAGAGATTCTTTTCCATGCCTCTTTGCTGCAGAAACTTTGACGCCATGAGGCAAACATTTCATCCTATTTTTTCAGCGCCATGATCGAGAGCAGTAAAGTATTTCTGTCGTCACTATTTTCTGAAAGTTCCTTGTAAGTAAACTCTGTTATTTTCACAGTTTTATTTTCATGATGTCTGCGATAACCAATGGCACTACGGATAGCTTCGGATTGATTCCGTCAAACGAAGCGAAAACAGAATCAGAAGAGGCGACAGTAACTCCTGTCCAAGCAACTCCTTCATTGCCTTCAACTCCTGTACCAGGCCAATCCAAAGTGAACGGAGTTCATGACACCTCAATGGAAATAACATCACCTGATGATACTGCTGCAGTAAAACCAGAAGATGGCACCATGGTATATTCCACTGGAAGTGAGAAGTTTCAGAAATACTATGCCGCTGTTCATGAAAATCCCAGCGATTTCACTAGTTGGACGTGCCTTCTACAAACTGCTGAACAAGAGGTATGTCAGACAGACAATAACTGTCTGGAAATATTAAACATTCGCCTTTGTCTGTGTGTCATTCGATTTTTAGAAATTTCAGCTGAGAATTATTTATTGAAACCTGTAGCGAACGCGAGGATGACTATAAATTGAAACCGCCGTTGAATGTCGACTGGATTACTATTTTATTAGAATTCACTAAACAATGAAAAATACAAGGAATTAATACTATAAGCTGCACATATAACTAACAAGGTATTACATACAACAATGAATTAAAGTCTTACATCGGTGAGCTTTTCTCCAACGGTAGTTGATTGAGATTGATATCGATTGTTACTGTTTCTTTGCTATATTTGTAACGGCATCGACGACTACATTTCACTATATCTAAAGATTACAATATTACATGCAGCTTTTATAACAATTTTGAGACTAAACTATTTGCTTACTTTACATTTTATAATAATACAATTGTTACGCTATGGGAAATTTGTGCTTTCAATGCATATATTTTTACAATTATATGACTTACAAATCATTTATTATTGTTTTCATTTTGCTACGGTCATCTTGAATTTTGCTGTATCATATTATCATGACGTAATCTATTCACGTGGTTAAATAAGTCTAAATATAAGTTTATAATGTCATTCTTTTTATAGTTCTTTTTCGAAGTATTTTATTATTTACAATTCAAAACACACCCCGCCATGGAAACCGTTGTTTTCATCATTTCATCAATATTGTTCCTTTGGCAGCAAAAGACATAACTTTGTAACGGGACGTTTGTATTCGCCATTCTGCGTTTTGACAATTGCGCTTCTTACAAGTCCATCTTTTCCTGGAAACGTCTCTGTAACTTTACCCATACTCCATTTGCCTCTTGGTATATTTCTCTCCATAAGTAACACAACATCTCCAACTTTCATCGACCTAGATTCTTTAATCCATTTCTTTCGACCAATGATAGTTGGTACATAATCTACTATCCACTTTTTCCAAAACAGATTGATCGTGCTTTGAACAAATTCGTATCTCTTTGATGGTGAAGGCGAGTCATCGAATGGTCCTTGTGGCACTGCTGCACTTGCTCTTCCTAGTAATATATGATTTGGTGTCAAATACGTCCCATCGTTGGGATCAGATGACATTGGTGATAATGGTCTTGAATTAACTAAATTCTCTATTTCACAAAGGTATGTGCATAACTCTTCATGCGTTAGCACTTTGTTGCCAATACTCGACTTCATGGACTTTTTTACCGACTTTACCATTGATTCGACCACTCCTCCGTGATGGGGTGCCTCTGGGGTGTTGAATCTCCATACCATTTTATTTTCTGCCGCAAAATCCATCAGCTCCTTTTTGTTCCATCCCTCAATCATCGTTTTCAATTCCTTTTCTGCGCCAACAAAATTGCTACCATTGTCGGATACTATCAGTGATGGCTGTCCTCTTCTGGAATAGAATCGACGAAGTACTTGGAGGAACGCCTGTGTTGACATGTCTGAAGATGCTTCGATGTGTATAGCCCTTGTGCTGAGACATGTGAAAATCGCCCCATACCTCTTCTGTCTTCTTGTACGAATTCCCATTTTGACAATGATCGGTCCAAAATAATCAACAGCAACATTGTAAAATGGTGGCGTAAATGGCATAATTCTGAATTCTGGTAAATCAGCCATCTTCTGCAGTTGCACTTGTTCTCTCAGACGTCTACATGTTATGCATTGGTTGACGATGGACTTCGAAAGTGTTCTACCATTGACAATCCAAAAGTACAGCCTGGAATCAGCCAGTGTTCGTTCAACTCCACAGTGGTTGGTCTTGTTGTGATGGTCTTTCATGATTAATCTGCTAATCCAGTTACGACGAGGCAAGAGAATTGGATGCTTCTGATCATACGGTAAGCAATTTGCATTTTCCAATCGTCCTCCAACTCTGATTAACCCTTTTTCGTCAACAAATGGTGTCAGTTGCTCGTAGTTGCCATTCTCTAGTTGTTGAAACATCTCTGCTTGAACAGTCTTCAGTAGGTAGTCTTCTGCATTTGCCAATTCATCTGAGCTCAGAGGTCCTTTTGAAGCATTCTTGTTCTTTAAACTTTTGCAAAACCTCTGTACATATGCTGTTACCCTTTTCAGTCTTTTCCAGTTACTGAACTTGTTGACATCTATAATGCTTTCTTCTTGTATAATTACTGTACATGTGATGACCTTTTTTCTTTTCTCGATGTCTTGATCTTGGTCTTCAAGTCTTGTGGGCTGCATATCATCAGGCCATTGATCTTTAGGTTTCGTTAGGAAATCTGGTCCTTTCAGCCATCTCCCTTCCAATTCATTTGTTGTTATGCCTCTTGAGCCATCATCTGCACTGTTTTCTTCTGAAGGGCAATGTCTCCAATCTGATGGTATTGAATCACTTTGTATTTCTCCCACTCTTACTGCCACGAATGGTTTGTATTGTCTTGATTGACTCTTTATCCATGAAAGGACTATACTGCTGTCACTCCAGTAGGTTGTTTGTAAAATATCTAGTCTTGTTTCTTTTCTGATGGTTTTGGCCAATCTTGTCCCCAGAACAGCTGCTTGCAATT